>BSBN01000600.1:2390000-2990000 GCA_027924645.1 Cunninghamia lanceolata
GCCAACTTATAAGCTTATCACACATTAAGCCCTTAGTAGGTCAAATGTTGAATGTGTGCTAATAAGTGCATTTGCTCATAATCATGTACAACATCAACATCATCCACTCATGGAAAGAAAAAATTATAAAATATAGCCAATTTGTGCCTAAAGGGGACAGTTTATCAGGTATAGGATTAGTAATTAGGTGTCTCTACAAGTACTACCCAACTTTATCTGATGATATTTGTTGTGTAATCATAGTAATGTCTACAATGCCCTTAACTACTTCTCTCTATGGAGCATCTACAATTGGGGGAACCATTATCTCAAATCCTGGTGTTAATGCATGAGCCCTCTATCTAACCATATGTCAACGATATAGTACTAGGTCTAGGTGATAGATGCTATCTCTCTCATGCATTGTCCCTTGTCCCTAGGCAAGATGATGAGGTACATCAACATAGTTAATGTCAAGGTTCCTATGAAGCTCAATGTACAATTACTATAAAAAATAATGGCACTTGGTTGTTGTTTGGATAACAATCATGTGTAGCTAGAAATCTAGGATAAATCAAAAATGCCATAAGAGAACATGTGCAATCATAGTAATGTCTACAATGCCCTTAACTACTTCTCTCTATGGAGCATGTACTGGGCAACCATTATCTCAAATCCTGGTGTTAATGCATGAGCCCTCTATCTAACCATATGTCAACGATATAGTACTAGGTCTAGGTGATAGATGCTATCTCTCTCATGCATTGTCCCTTGTCCCTAGGCAAGATGATGAAGCACATCAACATAGTGTTTAGTGGAAAATTGGATCTTGTTAATCCTTTGTGATTTAGATGTTAAAATTTGCCTCTCCACTATACATTGAAGGATTTAGGGTCGAATGGCAAGCACTATCATACCCTAGAGTCACTTTCAGATGTAGGGAAACTTAGATTAGGGAATTAATTATCAATTTTTCCTTCTCCTATGCTCAATTGACCATTAAAACCCTAATTATGCAAATACGACAACAAATTAATGAATTACAAAAAAACCTCTTACAGACAGGAGTAAAATATAGAATTACAGAGTACCTATTTTTGGGGTTCCGAAGCGAAACATTCGAGGACACTGGAGTGGGCACCCAAGTCCAAGGTACCTACTTTTTTAGGGAATCTGGACCTCTTTCGGACACTGATCAACCTTGTAACTTCTATTTTCTAAAAATAGACTGTGAAGGACACTAGAGTGAGCGCCCTAGTCTCGAAAGTGCTCCTTTGTCTGACTTTTCTTCAGATCCCAAATCCTTGATGTCTTCCCAACCTTCCTGCAACTCCACTTTTCCTGAATGTGACACCTGTAAACTGCAATCACAAGACTTGGTTTGGGGGTTGTGGTGTTTAGAGGTTTGCCTCAGTCAAACCCCGGAGGACACTTAAGTCTCTGAACACCGTTATCAGATAAAGAGGGCAGGCCCTTATGAGGCAGAGGCCAAAAACCAAAGGAATCAATGATAAAAACACAATGACATGTCACCTTGCAGTGAAGCTCTCATGGAGGAAGATGCTCTTCATGCCATGAGGAGATTGATGCTCAAATCTGCAAATATCAACACACAAAACATACAAGTCTGCTCTTGCAACACAATAGAAAGCCTTGAATCCTTTGAGAACACAATAGCTTGCTAGTAATCATCTAGTTTACAAATGAATGCCTACATATGTTTATATATGCATCTACAAGCACTCCCGCCAAGATATTTGAAATTCAAACTTACCGTGTTGGCAAAGGGACCTAATAACGGTCACTAACCGACACCTGCAAATTGGCGCTGACCTAAAATAGGGAAAGACTAGGACGCAAGTGCCCAAGTCCTCCCCCCTTATTTTATGTAGGGTACAGCTCAAGGGGTCCTCCTAGGTCCTATTGTCCATGGGACTTAGGTCTCATTCCATCAGGATGCTAAAATATGAACTAAAATATCCTAAATGCACTCTAAAGACCTGGGAGCTAAACCTTATGAGGGAAAAGCCCCCAAGGGGACATTTTCCGACGTTACACATAGTAAATGTCAAGGTTCCTGTGAAGCTCAATGTACAATTGCTATAAAAAATAATGGCACTTGGTTGTTGTTTGGATAACAATCATGTGTAGCTAGAACTCTAGGATAAATCAAAAGTGCCATATGAGAACATGTGCACCTAGTAACTAAATAAGCATGTACCCTCCTCATCCCTATATAGGAAGGAAACCATCTATATCTAATCACAGCTTTCATGACCATCACACTAATTTCATCAAAAACCATTACCCCCTAACACTAGATTGTAGTCAATCTGTAACGACATCTATGTTAACCTAATCATTGGGCCAATACCCTCTAAACATATCCTAATTCATCTAAAATCATCTAATATTCTTTGACACTATATTTTATGTTGGTCGGTGGTTTGGGACTTTAAAATTCTATCCAATTTGTTAATCTTATTAGCAAGTTGTGCAAAATTATTCACCACGGTGTAGAATATGTTTATTAAAAAATATCTAACTAAATTAATTTACACATAATAATTATAAATTTATATTTATTTTATTCTAACAATTTTTTTTTAAAATAAGCAAATTGATTCTCAAAGAATTATAAATTAATTAAATTCTAATTAAATTAAATTATTTCAAACCATTATACTAATTTTTTTGGTATAGTAAGTTTATATTTTATTCTAAATAAATTTATATCAATTGATATAGACTAGATTGTATATAAATTCATTAGTTTATTAATTTTATAATTTCATAATTTAATAATATAATATTTTTATTATATCTATCTTTATTAAATATAATTTTATTAATTTACTAATTTTAATAGCTAAATAATTTTATTAATTTTAACTTTACTAATTTTATATTAAAAAAATGTTAGTAAACCTAGGTTAGGCACCCAAGGGCCATACAAAAAAATTGCATCAAAGCACAAATTTTGGTAACCATGGGTTCACTAGATATATTCTATACATAAATTTCTTTGACTTGCTTTTAATTAACCGATAGGCTTTTATATGTGAGCATTATAGTGTTTGGAATTGTCTCACATCGTAAAAGAAATTCACGCCGGAAGATTTTCTAAACTCGTCAGTTGTTCCTATCGGTGTATTCCTTGAACCTCCTATGGGTGCAAGTGCTAGTAGCTATATCCAAAAACTAGTACCAAACACTACCTCAACTGCTGATCCATAAGTAGATGTGACTGACATAACATTATTGGTGCATAGAGGTTTTCCTCTTTTGATTGGAAGATCTTTGTGTCATTGGATGCAAATCTTGCTTTGGGAGGGGCCTCTTTTTCTTTTTCACTACAGTCCAATCCTATTTCAAAAGAGATGGAGCATGTAAATCCATATTGCAGTACAATTGGTCCTCCAATATACCTCTTGAGGCATCCTCCATGTTACAAAAAGGAACCCCCATCCTCTCCTGATCTAAATAGCCTAACAGATTTACCTTTCTCAAGCTAACCAATATTTTTTTTTCTAAAACAAAAGCATCATCACCAACCTCTTGCACTGTTGGAGGGTCAGAAAGGAGTACCTTACAATCTTCATAAACAATTTTAGAATTTGAATCAATCCATTTCAAGACATGTGGAATGACTAAATGGTAATGAAGTTTCACCCCACCCCACTAGGTAGGTTTGTGAATATCTTGCAAACCCACATGCCATGATTTTTCAAAGTCTCCCCTCTTACACTTGGAAGCATAATGACCATGAACAAAACAAATTCTACATTTGAAGTTTAGTTTCTCCTGATCTACTGGTTGTCTCTAAATTCTATCTCTAGCCTTGAGAGAAAACTTCTTTGGGGAACTCCTTCAATAAATTTATCTCCACACAAAAATAGGTGAAGGTAGTGCAAGTTTTATCTACGATCTCTTTGGCCAAACAAACAAATCTCCCTAAGGCATTGGCTATAGCAGTCAGACCAATAATCCACCAATACTGGAGCAATAGGTAGAGTATCCTGAGCCAGATAAGCGCTGGAGCAGTAGATAGGGTATCCTAACCCAGATAAGAGCTAAAGGAAAAGGGTCACTTCTTGGATCCAAGGAGGGAAACCATGGTCTAATACATAGAAAATTGTCTTTAAGCTTCCGTGGGCTAAAATTTAAAATGAAATTTTTATCATTTAGTGATTCCAACTCCAAAATGAAATAACCTCAAGCATAGGGATAGATGTAGATTTTGTCCTAACTTAAGATTCCATTTCTTAGAGATCCATTCATGTAATTCAGTCAAATTTGGCTAGAACCTATGAAAATTACAAATTAGGGCATGATCTATCAGATAATCCTCCTGCTCTACAATCTATGTGTCCATGATAATTTCTAGAGGGTTTGTAGGATTCTTGAAAAGGTCGACAAAGTCCTTCCCAAAGGCTTCTAAACCTCTCCAATCATGTCTTGCTTCATCAATAGAGACACGGCCAGAGGGCGAGTTAAAAGCCTTAGCCGCAAGCTTCTGTCCATCTCTGAAATTCATGAGGGCGTCGAGGTATGATTCTTTCCCAAATGCCCTATCCCTATCCCCATGAAAATCCATCACGGACTCAGGAAAATTTTTTTAGATCCTGTCTGGCCACCCCTGAAGGAGATAACTTCATGGTATTTTTAGTCTTACCAAAAACCAAGGCACTCTTATTGGAGATGGAAGAGTTGAGTATCCATAGGCATTTCATTAAGGGTCGAGTATGAAGGACAAACACCATTGAAATCCTTGTGCACAGTCGGAGTTCTGTCAAAATTTGAGGAATCCACATTAGCTACCATCAAAATCATATGTCCACCCTTGATTGTGGGACAAACATTCAAAAAGCTGAGATAGATCTGCTAGTGGGTATAGGGGGAAGATGCCCTAGACTTGGATGACAGAGCCAGAGCTGCTAAAATTAATCTTCCATTAAAATATATGCCATCTAGGCCTTCAATGGACAAATCTGCCTCCATCGTTAAAGAAAATCTAATGAAAGAAAACCTTTTTGGACCCACTTTTAGAGTCAAAATATATGCCATCAAGGCCTTCAATGAACAAATCTGCCTCCATCGTCAAAGAATATCTAATGAAAGAAAACCTTTTTGCACCCACTTTTATAGTCAAACCCCCTAGATCAAATTGAATTGTCTTCGATCGAAGGTAGTTTGATCAACCCTTCATTGCCATGCAACACCACACGTGTTAACTAGCTTTGATAGAAGATTATTTGATTGAACCTGTGCGATTTTGAGCATGTTCATTTTTGGCAATTTTTCACATTGACCCAAAAGTGGAACACACTTATGTGCTTTCACCCTAATGCATGCATTACAATAACCAACTCCAAGTCATGTGTCACATAGTTTCATTCATGGTCCATTAGTTTCTTAGATTCACATGCAGTTACTCAATCTTCTTACAGTAAGACACCTCTAAGTCCATCTAAGGATGAATCTACACAAACTAGAAAATCTTTGTCTATATCAGGTACTTTCATAATTGGAATTGTTGTTAACTTTTCCTCGAGGTTCTAAAGTGCCTTCACACACTACTCACTCCACTCATATATATTTCCTTTTCTTTGTAGGTCTTAACTAGAGATTCTATTCTAGAAAAAATATTTGTGAACCATTGATAGTATCCTACTAGACACATGAAAGTCCAAACTTCCATTATATTTCTTGCCATTAGCCACTCTAAACTGATTTGGTCTTAGTAGGATTGACAAAAAATTCTTCTCAAGAATGATATGCCATAAATATTAGATCTATTTCTAGAAAAGAAACACTTTGATAATTTTATACACAATTGATTCTCCCAAACATTATAACACCACTCAAATGGTGCTCATGCTCCTCATCGTTAGAATAGATCAAAATATCATCTAAGAAAACAATTATAAATTCATACAAGTACTTCTAGGAATCATTAGTCATTTCTAGATTCATGATGACCATTATACATAATTTGTGAGTCTAAAGGGAACAACAACAAACTCATAATGATCATATCTTGTTCAGAATGTCATAGCGAACATGTATTTTTTTCCTTAATTCTCATATGATAGTATCCTAATCTAAGGTCTATCTTACAAATAATGCCCTTGCACCTTTCATCTAATTGAATAGATCATCCATCCTAATGAGGGGCTATTGATTATTAAAGGTATCTCTGTTTAGTATTTGATAGTCAATACATAACATTAGCAATTTGGATTCTTCTTCTTTACCAAGAAAGCTAGCACTCCCCAAAGAGACATGCTTGGCCTAACGAATACCTTATCTAGCAATTTGTCCATTTACATTTGCAATTCATGCGCATATGGAATTGTTGTTTGATATGGAGGTTTAGAGAAGGGTTTTGTTGTTAGCATCAATTTAATGGAGAAGTCAATCTCTCTCTATTGGCTATCTAGGAAATTGTTCTGGAACATGTCTACAAATTCTTGTAAACTAGTTGACCATCTAATGATGGTCTCTTGTCTTCCTTGTTTACAATGACCACATACATATGATATCCTCTCTGTAAGTCCTTTACTATGAAAGCTAATATAAATCCAAAGTAAATTGGTATAAAGACTCCTTGAATGATTAATTCATTTCCACTATCATCTGGCATTCCATATTTTTCTTACATAACAATAGATTACAACTACTCTAAGGGTTTCTAACCAATCCATCCCAAACAATGTATCACAAGTTCCTAATTTGATGTAAACTTAAACCAACACTATAGTGAAAATACTTATGACTAAATAGCATCCCCTAACTACTCTAGTGATCACCTTTTTATTCTAAAGGATAAATTTACATTTTCTAGGACATCAAATTGTTGGATCAATAATCCACATTTTTAGCATAAGAAGGGGCTATAGAACTAGTAAAGGCACTTATCTCCCAAAATGAATAATGACTAATTCACAACCTTACCTAGTATCTCCACCATGGTTGCTTGGTGTTTTTCTTGGTGACTCTCCAAAACTAGATGGATTTGATGATTTTCTCACACTAGCTAAATAGTCATTTCCCATGTAAACATCAATGGTTCATTTTCTTGTTGCTAATGAACAGATTTGTCACCAAACTCTCTATATGATTTTGCCCACAATAGTGACAATTGCACTAAGAGTTGAATGAATTACAAATGTATTTTGTAATCACTCTCTGCATTTGGTAAGGGGCAGCTCCCTTCATATGATGACATTTCTTTAATTTTATGGGTACACGTTTAACCTGAAAGCATGAAATGAACTTTTTTTAATATGAAGATGAACAAATTCCTGCAAAACACATCCATAGGGGAATAACTTGACTTTCAATGTATACGTGATCAAAACTATCACAAATATCAGACAAACTCAAGAATGAAGATATTCAGATAGCATGTGGATAAAATAAGGTAGGCCAATAACATTTCTCAAATATATTGTGATTTAGATAGCATGTGGATAAAATAAGGCAGGCCAACAACATTTCTCAAATATATTGTGCAAAATCTTCAGTACCCAACTTGATATAAATCCAACACAAGAAAAATAAATAACATAACAGAAAGAGAATTGACTCAATGTAGCATTTCCTTTGTATTAATGGGCAAAAATGGAGCACAATACTCCGTTAAATAACATAACAGAAAGAGAATTGACTCAATGTAACATTTCCTTTGTATTAATGGGCAAAAATGGAGCACAATACTCCGTTCCCCAGAAAATATTACATAGCCTGCAATATGAAATATTAAAAGCCTTCCCAATGTTTTAAAACATAACAATAACTTTCACAAAAATGATCCAATCACGAAGCAATTTTGTGAAAAGACCACTATTCCCCTTTGCCCAAAAATAATTTTTGAGAGTTGAAGAACCTGGTAAAATATTTGTCCATTTTCTCCTCCACGGGAATTTAAAAAAAAAAAAAAACTATCTCACACTTTTCTGGCAATTAATTTTAAAAGGAATTAATTCATCTCAACTTACCCACCTTTAATTATTCCCCTTTTACATTAACTGAGAACCATTAATAATTTTACTCCCTTTACAAAATTAGTTCTAAAAAGAATTAATTTACCCCAACTTAGTAGTACCATTTACCCACCTTACCCTAGTGCAATATTTGTTCACTTTTGTACATTAATAATTTTATTTAATTCTTAAAGAATTAAATAAGTTAGAGATGAACTTATTTTTCTCCTATCCTAGCTTTGAAATTAAATCAATTAATTTAACAAGAATTAATATGATTTAAACTAAACCATATTTAACTTTTACCTCTTTCATTTGAGTGGGTAATAAATCACCAAGTTTCATGTAGATGATCAACTTCATCTCTTCATTCAGTTTTCCTCGGGCATATCTCAACCACAACCAACTTTGATTATTTGTGAAGTGTCACTCTACTTAAATATCATCCACTTCAATGGTCAAACAGCCAATAGCAATTTTACACCCCATTCACAACAAAAAGTGGTAAATATTTGTCCTATTTTTATTGGCCAAAATTGACCTTTGACTGTTGAAGTGGATGATATTTAACAACACCGTAAAACGTGATAGGGCAGTTACCATGGATTATCAAATCCTAAGGATAACAAAGGCTCTAATTGGAGACTGCATTCCCTGGTGGAATGCAGAGAACTCCAGAATCTAACTCCAGAATCTCTATATGTTAGATTAGTGCCTTATCCATTTGGTCATAGAGTCATCAGTTTCAAAGGAGTAGTTATATTCATCTGATGTTGGTTTTGAATTATCATATCAGATAAAGGTGGTAAAGAACCAGGCATTTGCATGGTTTATGACACAAGCCTTCACCTGCATCACCTTCCAAAGCTTCCTCTATTCCAATGATACCCTGGGATCTTGTTTTATCAAGTATAGATGTGCTCACTGTAGGCAATTGTCCAGAAGCTGACTTGATCACTCTTTTCCTCCAGTACAATTCTGGTGTACAAAAGGCATTGGCAATTGAGATCCCTCAAGATTGCTCACACTAGTAGAACTTGATCCATTTCCAGAAGTATCTTCAACTACATTGTCAGGAATATATGAATTCTTCAAGGCAATCCCCTCGAATTCCAAAGCCATTTGTTTTGGAGTTGTAAAACGTTGAAGCCCGCTCAAACTAGAACTTCCTTGGGAGAAACAAGAATTTTGCCTGTCTTTCTCTAATGTCATTTCCATTAACTTGTCATAAGCTTCAGTGTAAGCAGATAGAGCATCTCCTGAAAGAGATAAAAAGAGAGGCACATTTTTGGTTTCATTTGAGTCTTCAACCTCAATGTTCTGTATGTTGAAATCTACACAGCCAACCTTGTTCAGGTTCAACGTTTAAGACACTGAATAATAGCTATCAACAAGCTCATCACCAATTGGAGTTCCTTCCAATAATTCTTTACCGATAAGCTTGCCCATTTTCTTATGATTAATAGGTATCTTCAAATTTTCTTTTGAGGAATTCTTCTTGTCTGGTGGAAGGTAAATTTGATTTTTCAAATAACCAGATGTTCTAGTGAGCACCTTAGGATTTGAATTTAATGATTGGGAGGTTTGATTCAGCTCATTTGATTGCTTCTGACCTAATTCAACTGCCCACAATTTATTTTGACTACTTTCAAGTTCTGTTTCAGGCTCTATGATGCGTTCCTCGAGCCTCGCTATTATAACCTGATGCAAGCGTCTTTCCAAATCCCTTGGTGAAAGAGAAAAGTTTCTTGTATTAAATTCATCATGTATTGAAGAACTATTATCTTCTTCTGATTCTGGATTACGTATGCGGCCATCCTCTCTCAGTTCTCCATTAACAACATCAACAATACAATCTGGATCAATCTCATTGATTCTAGGAAATTTTCTCTGGTGCTTAGAAGTATGCAAATTGAATTCTAGTTTCTCCAACTCGGCTTCAAGCTCTGCTTCAACACTGGTCATATCCTCCATTTTTTTTGACAGGCTGTCTTCCTGAAGTTCTCTCATTAACTACACAGGCCTCCTTTGACAATGCATCAAGAGAAGTATCCCTTTGCCCTTGTTCTTTACCCAAGGGATACCGCAAGGTTTCTAAACAATTACAGGCTTCATCAGTGAGGTCTTTCACAGTCCATGAACCTCGCATCTCCAGCACTTCCTCTAGGTCCTCAACCAATTCTTCTTTTTGCCTCAACAATTAGGTTAGCCTCTCCATTTCCCTCCTCCTTGACATGATTGTGGACATCATGCCAATGCCAACTCCAAAACAAACCAAAAGACAGCCTGCAGATGTATCTTGGTACTTGTTCTCTGGAAATGAGTGCTTTGTCTTGGAAACCTTCAAAGATAGTAGCTGAGACATATTAAGCAATAAAAGAATTGTAGCCATGATATTTCCACAGTCTAAGTTATTGAATCGTGGTGCTTCTGGATAAAACTGTGTATTGCTTTTTTGCCTCAACGTTCCTGATGATGGATTATGGAGTGTGATCCGAAACGTTGAGGCAAAAAAGCAACACAGTTTTATCCAGAAGCACCACGATTTAATAAAAGAATTGATGTATCAAACAACCAATCCCTTTGTTCCTTGTTTAAGTCTAGCAATCCAGAGCTATATATGCAAGACCACAAGTTCATAGCAGAGCTAATATCATCAAGGATCACCTACTTTGAATTCGAATTCAGTTCTTGAATACAAATGCATAAACACAGTAAGTAATAGCGAGTGGATGGCGCACACAATCCCTGTGATAACTTTTGCCAGAAGGAAAAATATTTTCATCTAGATCCTTTCTCAAGAGAAAAAATGGCATCTGATAAATAGTATATGCATTTTCCCATGCAGAAAATTTGCCATAATAATTAACAATGTGGCTGCCACTACTGCCAAAATGGACAATCCCAAGTTCTAATATAGAATAACCAGCGCCAGAAGAATTTGCAAAGTACAAACCAAATATTATGAACACACCAACTGAATTCTTCAATCCATTGAGCATCAACACTCATGTAATTGATTATCTCACCACATTCGAAGTAAAAGTAGGAGCTTCTCTTTACTTTCTTTCATGAGGGGATAATACGTATAAGCTGAGATGATAGCCCAAGCCATGGCTTGAAAAACCTATCCTCCTTAGGCTCCAAATTCTTTAGGCCTTGCTTTTGGCCACCAATATAAAGGGCTCCACATTCCAAGTGTGCTATACAACACTAATAGAGATACGCAACTAAGTAAATCCATTTTATGCATAATACCAAATTACAACTTCTTGGAATAAGTAGGTTTCGAAACAGAGGATTTTGGCTTATGTGTGCGAAATTTGCACCTTTTCCAGAAAAAGGAAAGGATAAGACTAACAACAAAGACCAGGTGAAGCAAAATTGCAAGTGTGTGCCGCATGTAAACTCCAAAGATGTGATCTCTGTCACGAAGAGGATTCTCACAAAGGCAATCAAAAACCGTCAAAAGAGCCTTTTTTTTAAACAAAAGTTACATTTCCCATAATCTGCACTACTTCATTAGTCTTTACATCAGATTCTCCCTCCAGTATTATGTGAAGAACTCGAAGCAAATCTTCTTGTGCTGGAGCTAATGATTTCTCTTTTTTTAGTATCTTTGTCAGTTTCAGGTCCCTTTTCATCTGCCTCGATTTCATCTTGTTCCTTTTCATCAATATCCTCATTGGCATCTTCCTTTGTCTGTGTATTGCTATCAACTCCCAGATCTTGTTCCTTACCCCCTTTTTTAAGGAACCGTAATAACAACTACTCTCTTACCACATCTAGGAACACCCCCTTCAATTCTAATCTTGGCACCTGTTTTCCTGCCGTATTTGCTTCACAATGATACCTCCTATTGCAAATACAAATGACCTGTTTGTTGTGGATAGCTTGTCACCAATGACACCAACAAGTAAAATGGTTATGATATCACATACAGCTAATGTCAAAAGTCATACTCCTTGAACAACATATTTCATGGAAACAGGGGTCTGTGAATACACAAATTCCAGTCCAGTGACTCTAAATAATATTTTTGATGTTTGTGAGCAGCTGGTATGTGGGACTGTGCACTACTTAAAGCTCAGCAGAATTTCAACATGCATGGGGCCTGGGAGATAATTACGAGAAGGCACTAGACTCTCCAAATTCATACTTAAACAAGGTAATTCTGGGCAACTACAATCTATGCAGTGATGTAAACATTAAATCATTCGCCAAGAATAGTGTAATGAGGAAAAAACTAGCTAACATAGCATTGAGCAGAAAGGAGTATTGGAAGCCACAAATCTCTTACAACCATAAGAGAAAAAACACAAGAAAAATGAGAAAACGCCACGACTTTGCCACTGCAACTTATTGGAACACACACAACACAAAACATAAACAAACAAACCGAAACCGAAAAAGAACTATTTACAAGGGAAAGAGGGAAACAATGAAGCTACACATATCCATTAATAGGTTGAGCAAAATATGAGCCCTTTCGAGATAATTTTGGGGTCATCTGAGAGAATCTTACGCAAGGATATGAACAGTAATAACAACATGATTTTGATTGCATCGAGAGGAAAGAGGAAAGAGGAAAGACATGAGGTATAGGCAGGTATAGGCAGGAAAAGGAATATAGATCACAAGATTTATCAAGAACAAAGGGAAAACAAAAGTTATTTGTTTCTGTATACGTAAAAATGACAACTCTGTTTAAATAAATATTCTTAATATTTATTCCATCTAATTTCTCTATCAATAAATAAACTAGCAATTGCACCTTGGTGTGCAATGGGTATGTCGAGGAAAGTTCAATTTCCATGTCTCTAAGTGAATGATGATTGTTTTCTATCCCTATGGTCCATGTCATGATCTAGTATTGAGAAAGAGTATTTCAGGGCATTGAGAGCTTTGTGGTATTTAATAAATCTGATGAACTAGAACTTGTGATCATCCAAAGTCACCAATCGAGAATACTTTTTTTTTGTGGGATCACTTGCTATCTTCGCCATGGGTATCGCCACCTGCATATTACACAAGTGATTAGTCTCTCCCATCTAATAGAAATCATGGGCTCTTGCTATTCAATCCCAACATTTCATTCGATGCATGTAGGTAGTGAATGCTTTTGAACCTACATGGGTAATTTATCCATACATGTCAATTGTTGGAAAATGTTGATCCAAAAGAATAGACGAAAGTACAAGGTAGAATGAATGGGAATGATCATTTGAATGGTATAAGGTAAAAAGGAAGAAACATGTTATTCCTTCCATTCATCATATTCAAGTCAATTGGACAAACTTCTTGCATTGTCTATATTATTTTCAAGATTCTGCCACTTTTCTTGCGTTGCCTAGTGCAACTTTTCTATACATCTAAATGTAGTTGTTGATGGATCTCTTGTACATATACTTAAAATGAGTTGTTGAAGGGGTTTTTACATTTACATTTTGCACTCTTTTATTGTCATATGTATTTAAAGTGAGTGGCAAGCTAATTGATTGACTATTAAAGATGTGATTATACCTCTCAAGAATACAACCTTGAAGGTTTAAAGTGAAAATGACCATGAAAGTTTGAAAGTCGCATAACTTTTAGATCCTTCGATGCTCATAAATCTTGCTCATAAATCTTATCATATTGCATCGTATTATGGTAATGTCCAGTGTTGATCATCCAAGCCAAGCAATGGAGATTCACATCATTAAAAATTAAAACTTTGAAACCTTCTGCTCAAACTGGTTAGATTAACATTTTCAAAATAACTCTAAAAGAAGCTAAACTATATCATATTGAGCAATTTTTTGGTTTGCAACCTTTAAAAAATTTATATTATTTTTTGTATATGGGAAACTTAAAGTATACATAGTTTTTAAAATTGAGTCATAAGAGTAATAAATAAGGCAGTATATTTGTAAGAGTAGAACATAGTTTTTAAAATTGAGTCATAAGAGTAATAAATAAGGGGGGTGTATTTGTAAGAGTAGTAAAGAGGAAATTTTTATTTGTTTGTAATATTAGTATTCTCAAAAAGAGAGTGTATATAGAATATTTGTATTATTTGTTTGGGCCTATTTTGATTTGTTGAATCATGGTCATCATTTGAAGATTGAAATCATGTAATAATGTGTGTTGTTGTTCTATAGTGATGAGTAAAGTTTGAGTAGATGATTTGGATTATGTAATGATGAGGCATGATGTACAATAGTTTTGATTATGTGTTTATGTGATCAAGTAATCATGTGATCAAGGAATATAAAGAGTTTGGTAAATGTTGTAGCATTCTAAGTCTAGCCATTTGTAATGTTTGTATCAAGAAAGTGATCAATGAGAATCAACTAGAGTTGAAGGGTTTTAGCATTTGTGTGTTTCTATAATTGTTTGCATTTATGAGCAAATTTGATGTTTATTATCAAGTGTGATTTTCTGGTACTTGCAATTCCCTGTATGATCAGTTTTCAGTAGTGCTTGCATTTCCATGCTAGAAGAGTGTGATACAATTATATCATAGGGATAGAGAGAGAGAGGGAGAGAGAGAGAGAGATAAAGACAAAGACAAAAAGGGAGAGATATATATGTAGAGAGAGAGGTGGAGAGAGAGAGATAAAGAGGGAGAGAGAGAATGAGCGAGAGAGATTAAGGGTTCACCTCTTTTATTGGAATGTAAAGGGCATAATGTATAATGTATGCATGTATGTTGAAAGATGTGACTCCAATTGGTGCGAGAAGTAACAATGGTGATTGACCATGTGGTGTTGCTCCTTGAGGCCAGATTTGATGTTGTTATCAATTGTGATTTTTTTTATCTACAGTTCCCTGTATGATCATTTAAGCAGTGATTGCATTTCCATGATAGAAGAGTGTGATACAATTATATCATAGGCTTTCCATTGTTCAACAGATAAACTATCTGGTGTAGGGTGAGTCCCCAACATGGTGGGACCTGGAGTGTTGGAGAATAGAGTCAATTAATCAACTACCAACACTTGCAATAAGGGGATGAATTTTGGTGTACCCCAATTGTGGTTATAGTCAAACTCATGTTGGCCAAGCATGTCAAGCTCATTTAGTTGAAAAGGTAGGACTTGGGTACAATCCTGATAAGGACTTTACATTCGTCAAGACTATTTTCTTGCATCACATACTCTTTATCACAGGGAGATTCATCATCAATATCGGTTGATGGATCTAGAGGTGTATGATGTACATTGCCATGGATGGTAGCTAGTAGATTTTCTTCCCATTGGTCTACAATATCTTTATCTGATGATCCAATATCATTGTGAATGCTTTAGAATGACGGATATAGATATAGAGATAAATAAATAGAGATAGAGATAAATAAATAAATAGAATGAGAGGAAGATAGAGATAGAAAGAGAAGAATAGATAAAGACAGAGAAGAAGAGAGAGGAGAGAGAAAAAAGACAATTTAAAGAGATAAATAAATAGAGAGAGGTATAGATGAAAGAAAGACTAACTTTCATTCACGTCATTTAGTGTCGACAATTTAAAGATAAGAGATAAATAGATAGATAAAGAGAGAGAAAGAGAGAGAAAGAGGAAAAAGCAAGAGGGGGAGAGGAGATATACATGTGTGTGTTTCTATAAGAGAGATTGAGTGATAGAGGAAGAGAGAAGAATACAAAAGGAGATTGATAGATGGGAAGAGAGATAGAGTAAAAGAGGGAGATAGAGAGGTATAGAGAGATAAAGAAAAGAGAGTGAGAGCAAGAGAGGAACATAGAGAGAGAGAGAGAGAGAGAGAGAGAGAGAGAGAGAGAGAGAGAGAGAGAGAGAGAGAGAGAGAGAGAGAGAGAGAGAGAGAGAGAGAGAGAGAGAGGAGAGAGGAGAGAGAGAGAGAAGAGGAGAGAGAGAGAGAGAGAGAGAGAGAGAGATTATTGGATTGTGTCCATAGGGAGCTATGCTTAGGGCAATGCAGATTTAAAAAGAAATAGAGAGATAGAGAAGGAGACAAAGACACATAGAGATCACTTTAGTGGAGATAAAGACAAATGCAAAAATAAATAGAGAGATAGAGAGGGAGACAAAGACATAGAGAGAGATAGGTAGAGAGATAAAGAGGGAGAGGGGAAGATTGATCTAGAGAGAGAGGAATTAGAAAATAGAGATAGAGTAGTAGAGAAATATAAAGATAAGAGATACAAAGGGAAAGAGAGATAAAGAAAAGAGAGACTAACTTTTGATTGGCCATTTTGTGCTAGCATTCCAAACTAGAGAGAGAGAGAGAGAGAGAGAGAGAGAGAGAGAGAGAGAGGAGAGAGAGAAGAGAGAGGAAGAGAGAGAGAGAGAGATGGAGAGAGAGAGAGAGAGAGAGAGAGAGAGAGAGAGAGAGAGAGAGAGAGAGAGAGAGAGAGAGAGAGAAGAGAGAGAGAGAGAGAGAGAGAGAGAGAGAGAGAGAGAGAGAGAGAGAGAGAGAGAGAGAGAGAGAGAGAGAGAGAGAGATGTTTATTGTATGCCCCAGTAAATAAAACCAATAAAGTAAGTAATATAATTAGATTAACTTAAAAATTTAGTTTAGAAACAATACAAAAATACATGTTATTAAATGATAAAGAAGGTAAAAATATTTAGTTTCTATGGTATTGACTCTAAATTGTGGCTTTGAAGTTTAGGCTCCAAGTGCCACACATTAGATTTAGGTTGATAAAATGGAAGTTGTTTGATTGCTCTCTAAGTAGCGTAGGTTTCATGTTATAAAGCTTCATTACTTCCTTTCCAAGAAATGATGGGCAAAGTCCTTTCTTGTTGATGGATCGATAAGGACCTCAATACAAGTTGATATGTAGGTATGGTGGATACCATATAATATAGAATTAATTTTCCCAAAGCATTTTTAGTGTTAAGCTATGTTGCCTTGTACCTCTAAAGTTGATATTGATACAATTTTTTGATGGTAGAAATGGCCCTTCTTTTTGTCTCTCTCTATATATATTATCTCCTTCTCCCTCTCCGTCAATGTTATTTTTTTTTTGCCAACATTTGTAACTACAACATATAACCTATCATTCACAATTGTACTAAGAGAGTGCCAAGGTTTTGGATGACTTCCTTGCGATTGACCTAGTGTATCTTCTTTCTCATTTCTCCTATTACACTTGTTTTCTCACCTTTGGGAGTCTTAAATTACATTATGCCATTGTTTTCCTATTACCTATACTTGCTTTGTTTTAGTTTCACATACAACCTTGTGACTATGCAAATACTATTTTGATTATATGTTCTTGAATGTTGATACACTTTGAGGTCAAGTCCTCTTAAGGCCCATACAACCTCTCACCCTTCTAATGATGTTTATGTGTTTATAATCGCATGCTACAACTTTTATACATGTCAATTCTTCATTGATAATTATTAAATTATTTCTATAACCCTTTGTTCTTTCAAATTGAGTTCAAAAACTTATTGCATATGAAAGACCGTCTTAACATTGAAAGAGAGACATACTACTATCCAGCGCCAAAATATATTATATGTACATATATTTTAGTATAATATTATATTGTAAAACTATATATAGATTAAATATACTATATATTTAATATTTATAGATTTTTATTATTTAGTTATATATGCTTTATATATGAAATAATAATATAATAATATAATAATTAATATATAATATATTTATATAACATAGATTATTAAAGTATTTCTATAATAATATCATATTATTAAAGTGTATATTATACATTAATTATAATATATTAAAATATTTATATATTTGTTATTTGATTATATACTTATTTTATATAAAATATATATTAAATTTAATAACAAATATATAAATATTAAATATACAATATTGTATATTAAAATATATATAAATATGAAAATTAAATATTTTAAAATTAAATACAATATAATTAATGAATGATTGCATACTTATTATATAAATATAATGATTGTATAGGACTACAAATATTACCACAGATATTAAATTAGAGAACAAGGTAATTATGTACCATTACCTAAAAAAATAGACATACATTTTGTATAGATAAAGTCAATAGGCCATTTTTTCAATGACATTACATTCTAGCACTATTAATTTCTATTTAATTTTGGGCCATTTTGATGGAAGGTCTTTTAATACAATCGTACATATTGAGAAATGGCACTCTTGTCCTAGGTTAATATCTTTCTATAGATTTATTTATACTTTTATCTACATGGATACATAAATATATTAAATATATATTATGAACCTAGTTAACATATAGAGAATGATCACCCTCTATATTAATATATTTCTATAGATGTATTTTATACTTTTATTTACATGAATACATAAATATATTAAATTATATATATTATGAACCTAGTTAACATATAGATAGTAAATTTAAATAGTTATAAAATGTTGGTAGAATTTATTATTATTATTATTATTATTATTATTATTATTATTTCTTAACTAAGTTAGTTTGACATTGGCATGTGATATCATATTATTTTAAAAAATATTTTAGTGTATATTTTAATATTTTTATTTAATATATAAATTTTTCATTAAAAAATATTTCATATTCTAAATTTCAAATAGACATTTGATAAATAGTAAGACAACAATTGTAAAAAAAAAATTCCTATGGAAACTATATGTATATTAGTGGTAACTACTTTCAGTAAAGTTTTGTTTAAAAAAGTGAAAAAAACCAATGGGATTACCTACCAAACCATAATAACCAACACTTGCACAGGAGGTTCAAGGGATATGTCGATAGGAAATTGATAAGTTATAAATAAATATAAATGTTTAATCTAAATATACAATTTTGATGGTGCAATCAAAATAATAATATTTATAATCTAATAAATATAATTGAGGATTCAATATTTATGAGTATTAAATATATTAATATTATATTAAATGGAACATATATACATATATAAATAAATAAATTTGTAATAATCAATTATATTAAATATATATTAGTATTTAACAACTTAGATTAGACACAATATTATATTTAATTACAAAATACTTATCTATCTTACTCTATGTTAATGTAGATGGTCAAATACCAATTGTCCATAAATTGATTAAAAAATAGAACATATTATAGAAATATTTTCTTAAATACAAATATGCTAGTTAAAATAAAAACAATAGATATTTGTAATAATTGTTATATTAAACATTATGCTTATCAAAACTTAAATTTAATAGTCATATAACTATATTTACATATTTTTATTGTAAATTATAATTTTTTTTAAAATATATAAAAAATCAAAATTTCTATAAAATCATTTTGATATATATTTAATTGATATATAATCTTTTTAATAAATATATTAATATTTGAAAATAAATTAAAAAACTTAACAAACAAAATCACCATCAAATCAAACCCTAATACTTATATTCTCTCACTAATTTGAATGATACTCCAAACATTGGTAGAAAACCATTTCCTAATTATTAATCCATAAAACAGGATTATTAAAAAAACATTTCATAAAAGTTATGTAACACAAAACATCTAATCTATTTGAAATATAGCAAAACTTATATAATATTGCAAACACACGTGATAATTAGTAAACAATATTTGAATTAGGCAAAGATTTATTTTAATTTACAAGGAAGAAATCTCCAATAAAGTAAGAAGACTAAACATTTTGTTAGGTTTAAAAAGTAAATATGGTGGAACTCTGTTTGGGCTCAACTTCTTTTTCTTATTTGCCAACATTTAAATTGGGCGAAGAATTAAAAAATTTATGGATTTGATATTAAAAAATAGCATATACATTTAAATTTGGGCGCATAAATATACAAAGAATGTATTAAATTCCTTTCACATCCGTCTTTGTATATCCGAACCTTGCATATCGGGTCCATCGGTGTAACCTACCCTGGTCGGGACAGACCTACAATTCTCACTCTGATAGATTTCTTCTTTCCGATATACATACAACACTCTTTGTATGTCGGTGAGACTCAATGCGTCAGGGCTCTCTAACATTCTCATTCCGATCATACACTTCAACCCGATACAACCCTCATCGATAAGTGGTGGAACCCACATCACTTTTCCTTGGTATCATATGATGCATAAAAAATATAAGCGCAAATACATACAAATGCCTTTGTATGCCTTCGGACTTCACTGTTTTGTAAACCGCATTTTACTTACCTTTTGGTTCTAATCTTGTACAATCTGCCCCAATTCCCCCCACAAAAAAAACCCTTTTTCTGCAGCTCACAATCGCCCAAACACCAGATCCTCCTTCCCAATCGGAGCTTCCAGAATTCTCCATGCCCACAGCTCCAAAATCATAGCCATTATTTCCCCTACCTCCCAGGTATGAAATAGAAGCTTCCCATTACAGAAAATGGAGTCACTCCTGAGTAAGCCTAGGTCTGTGATACGATCCTTCGGGCTTCACCTCTGGTGAACAAGCAAAAAGCGAATGAACATAAAAAACCATACTAGAAAATATGAGCTAGGAAGGGCTCTAGGAGAGGGGAATTTCACCAAGGTTAAATTAGCCATTAACATGGAAACAGGGCAGAGCTATGCCGTGAAAATCTTGGACAAGGAGAAGGTTTTCCAATACAAAATCATCAGTCATGTAAGGAAATGCACAATAGAAAAGGTTTTGGTTCGAAACAATTGAAATCTTTTTATATACTGAGCCTGTGTGATTTATTCTCTGTGTAGATTAAACAGGAAATATGCACGCTGAAGCTTATTAAGCATCCTAATGTCGTGAGAGGTATATGCTTGCGCAGGCATTGTGATGAGAAATTTCGAAGGCATCTTTTGATAGACGTTTGATATGATTTCTGATGTCATTGATAGGTTTTGGCAAGCAAGAAGAAGATATACCGACGACGTCATTGCCACGGACCATCGTGTCACCGGCAACATAAAACCCCATTGAAAATTTCCACTTCCTCGCTGTCCGATAATTTTCAGGTGATATCTCAAGTCTGAAAGCCCACGAGGGAAGCCTTTTAGCAGGACGGAATGAACGAAAAATAAATAACGATGAATAAAAACCGGCAACGAAAAGACAGACGAGAAAAATTGACGGTAGAATGGAAAACGAACGGTCGGATCTTTTTCAATCGTCTTGGCACTAATGTGGATGATTTTCAACCCTAGATTCTAAAAGTCATCCCTCTTGTTCACAAAGGGAACGCCTTCGGCGTAATATATCAAATTTATTTATTCGATTTATATTCTTCTAAATTAATTAAATATCAAATTATTTAATTACCTCTTCTAATATCTTCCAATAATTAAATAAAATTCTTTATTTAATTAAATTCTTCCAAACAATTAAATAATTTTAATTATTTAATTAAATCAAAATTTTCTTCCAATTTTAAATAAATCAATCAAATTTATTTAAATTCTCTCAATCTCTAAAAAAAATATAATCAAATATTTTATTTATTATTCCAAATCATGCACAAACAATTAAATAAATTTATTTATTTAATTTGCTTTCTTATCTTCAACTTCCTAAAAAATCTTCCAAATCTTCCAAAAATAATTCTTCTTCTTCATGCACATAAAATTAAATAATTTATTATTTAATTTCTCTCAAATCATGTAAAAAGCAAATCACAAGTTGAGTTAACTGATTTATTCAATCTTGTTTTCATCAATAACTCTTAAATTAGAAAAAAACTTTCTAATTTATGAAATCAAATCTTATCTTTATAAAAGAAAGTAGTTAACTCAAACAAAACAACTTTTTGTGTGACACTTGTCTTCTTTCTATTCATGCATATCCTCTCAAGTCTTGTATACCGTTGATCTTCTCTCTCACAAGTCTATAAATTGAACCCAATTTCTCCATTTCTATCATCCAAGCTTTTAGTACCCTTACTCTGCAAGAATTATGGCGCACCTTTGGTACCAAGTTCCTCCATTGCTTGCGATCAATTTGTTACTATCATCATTGCAATTGTGTTGAAGAATATCTTCATTGCAATCCTATCATAGCCATTCCCACTTGACATCTTAGAAAATAGCAAGGAAGTGCACCTTCTGAGGGCCATATTCATATGCAAGATCATTTGAGATAGGCGACCAATGGAAGCTATGAAATATTGAGGTTTGCAAGGTTTTAGTTTTTTGTTTGTTTGATCTTCTTTGTTTCTTATTTCATTGAGTTTATTAGATTACTTTGATATTATTGATAATCATTCCAATTTTTTGATAACATTTATGGCACCCACCGTGTGGCCTTTGCCCTGATTTAACCCAAAAATTGAGTTTTTTGTGCAAGGTTCCATACATAGGAGGATTCTGCGCATCTGATCAATTCTAACATGCATCTGAGCTCTGTTTCGACGCATCTGATCTTTTGGTGCATATACCCCCTGAAGCGGCGCATCTATGCTCTGTAACAATGCATCTATTCTTTCTACGCATATGTCTTCTGTCTCTGCGCATATGAGCTCTGATCCTGCGCTTTTGTAATTCTACACATCTGACCTCTGTCTCTGCACATCTGATCTATGTACCTGCGCATCTAATTCTGATAGTGACTTTTTGAGTTGTTCCTTGTGATTTTTGCTAATGTTAACACTTGTCTCACATGAATATTCTTTGATTTACTTGAAAGTTAGGGGTTGGTTTAGTCATATAGCTACATTTTGTTAACTCATCTCTATATCTAAAGGAAAGTAAATGGATGTTCATGCAAATATGATTTAGTTCTAACTATGAGGATTGTAATTTGATCTTGTTGCATCAACAAATTGAATTTAGTCCCAATGCTAGGAGGATAAAATTGAACCACTGCTATCTTGCTCTCAAAGTTAACAAATTGCGTGTGTGCCCAAGTAGCTAACTCATTTAGTCTTTTTCATTTTAACTAGGGGAAAATAACTATTGTCTTTTGTGTTTTTGGAATGATACTAGGCCTATGCTCTCCCCTATCTTGGGTGCCCAAAATGCCATACATATCATTTCACATGTGTTAAACCTTTAGAGAGGCATGCCCTTGGATATTCTTCTGTCCAAGTGGGAACGACCTTAAGTGGTAACAAGCTAAAGCCAAGCTCTGCCTAGCCACTATAAATAAATTGTGCTTGAAGCGAAAGCTTCATACAACGAGTGTTGTTTTGTTATACCGACAACCAACCTCCCCCAAAATCCTCCAAGGCATAACCCTTGAAGGCTGGGAGACTCCATAACAGAGAGTAGCGCTACCGCATGTATAACCACTCAAACGGTTGCACTTATTAATCATCCTTTGTTCCTAGTACCCAAAAAGCCCTATAAGCCAGTGCAGGGAAGGGCGATTATCACCTCCCGAAGATGCCTCAACTAGAAATAGTGAGAATTCAGTTTATATTGTCTTAGCAAGCCTAGGATTTGTACTTGCTTTTTAGTCAAAAAGAGTCCAAAAATTACAAAAAGATAAAAAATCATGAAAAATTCTTTGTGTTTGCTGTGTCTTACTTGCCATAATTGAGAAATTAGAACAAAAAGACCAACTTGCAGCTAAGAAACTAAAAACACTGAAAAACGTGCCAAGAAAATTGCAAAAATAGTTAAAAAAACTAGAGCTGTGCATTTATCCTACAGAGCTGCGCATCTATGTCGACCTGCCGTGCATTTACATCGACTTCCTGCGCATTTGTCATCTATTACTACGCATTTATCAGTTACTAGAGCTGCGCATTTATCTTGACTTACTGCGCATATACCTTCTATTTCAGCGCATCTGTAGCTGCGCATCCAAAATAGTGAGCTTTTCCACATCTTTTGAGAAAAAATTATCAACCTTTATGGGTACCCATTTTAGCCTTGTTCCAGTTTTTGAGATCAGGTTTACCGTGCAGTCACCTCTTCCATCCGTTTCCATAGCGTACCCTCTATTTCGTCGGTCGTCTAGTCCACCTTTTACCAGGTCTTCCCATAAACAAGTTAAAGTTCCTATATCATATCAGTGCAAGACTTTTTTTAGATCATTTCAGATTCAAGTAGCCCTAGTAAGTCTCCACTATGAAGGTTTGGACATCCTTTTCTCTTGGAACTTCACTAGTAGTCTTGGGGCAAGACTAGTCTCTACATAGTAAATGGGTACCAGCTATCCTTACTTGTGGCTATCGTCTTGTTTCGACCAACTTACTTGGAATCATTGATCAAAGGAGTCCCTTGTTCAAATCTTGTCACTACAAGTATCCTCTTCTCACCAACCTACACCAACACCTTACCAGAGTCTCTAGTTTCACCTCGCTCCTTTCCACATCGCCTTGCATGGTCTTAACTAGATCCCAAACACAAAACAACTTGAAATGGCTGGAACATCAGATAGGATTGTGTCCCCTCACGACAACGATGAGGAAATCTCCCATCAGGACTACCAAGGATCCCTCCAAGACCAAAAATTTTAACGCATGATGGACAAAATACTCAACGAAGACCCTCAAAAGTACTTTCTTCATCTTGCAAACCAAGGACTTGGACTCCCCTCGGACTTCTATCTCAACAAATTAAGAGAAACCATAGTGGAAGAAACTCATGAGGACCGTACAAGTGAAGATAAAAGCATTGGCCTAGATAAAGAAAAAAAAGCCATAGACTCAAATGCACCTCTAGACACATTAACAAAATAAATCGAGAGCCTAACATAGAAAGTAGTGGATCTCCAAATAGGGACATCCACTAAAACTTACTCATTGGAAGACATCTCACTGTATCCCTTTGACAAGAGCTTAAAAATGATCCCTTTCCCCTTTAGATTTGAAGTACCAAAATTCGACAAGTATAAAGGAAAAGGAGACCCAGGAGATCACATTAGGGAATTTAGCGCCGCGTGCCTAGAAGTAGCTCACAATGACACCTTCCTAATGAGACTATTCCCTAGATCTCTAGGTGGACAAGCCATGGAATGGTTCTCACGACTTCCCCTGGGTATCAAAACTTTTGATGAGTTAGTAAACAAGTTCGTCACACACTTCTCATATAACATTGAACACGAAGTTTTCATGCTTGACCTATGCAATACAAAGCAAAAGAGTGGTGAATCCTTCACCGCTTTCTTACAAAGGTGGAGACAACTCATGAGCAAATGCTCATATCATGTGCTTGAGAAGAAAATTATGGAGATGTTTGTCCACAACCTTAACCCCGATCTACGTTACCAAATCCAAATTCAATGCCCTACCTCATTTACGAAAGTCATTGAGATGGAATTATTTATCGAGAAGGCTATGATCACCAAGGGGCAAATAAAGTTGTACAAGGACACCCCTAACTCTACTACACCACGGACAAGTCAAAGTTTTGGATAAAGAACAAAAATGTTGTCAATGATGGAGTAGTTGATACCAAAGTAGTGGCTCCCAAACAATAACCAATCTTCACTCTCAAAGGAGAAGCAATCAATGCTACACCAAACAAAACCTTCTCTCGCGAGCCAAAGCAATGGTTCACGTCTACTCCTAGATGAAAATTCACACCACTAGGGGAGTCCCAGGAGTCTGCGTTAAGAAAGCTATTAGCCAACAATGAGATCACTCTTCCCCCCACTAGCGACTATGAACCTCAAGTAAAACCTCATTATTGGAAAGATACTATTTTTTGTGAATATCATAGAGGAAGAGGCCATAAGACCAATGACTGTATCCATCTCAAACATGTCATTCAAGACATACTTGACCAAAATCAAGTAGACACTAAAGAACATACCTCTAATGAGACGCATGTGGAATACAAGGATCCACTTTTCAACCACGACAGGCCATACAACAACAACAATAACAACCGCAACAAGTAGAATCAAAACAACAGACACAACAATGCTAACTATGCGAGCGTGTCGTTCGATTATACCGTCAATTGCATATCGGAGCAAATCCCACAAGTCAATGTGGTCACATTCAACCAACAATCAGGACCCAACAAAACTAATTGCAGCATCATCACCCACAGTGGTAAGGTCACTTTAAACACGCTTCCTCCAAGGTCGTCACCTTCTCCATCTAACTCCCATACGTACAGTGTCATAAACCAACTTCGAAAAACTCCTGCCCACATATCTATCTTAGAGTTGTTGCATCTGTCTCCCTCCCATAAGGAAATTCTCGATAAATCCCTAGTGGAAACAACTGTGCCCATGAACCTGGCCCAAGAGAAGTTTCAAGCCATGGTAGGAAATCTAACCTCCTCAAGCACCATATCATTCACCGAACATGATGACCTTTCAGAGTCTCAGCCCCATAACACACCCTTGCATATCATCGCCTTCATTCATAAACACTGTATCAAAAGAGTTCTCATTGATGGAGGAGCCGGTTTAAATATTTGCATGCTCAAGCTAGTCCTTACATTGGGGTTCTCAAAAACTACAGTGGATCCCAGGAAAAAGATCACTATTAAGGCCTATGATGAAGAATAAATAAATACTAAAGGAATAGTGGTGTTACCAATACAAGTTGGACCAGTAATAAAGGATGTTGTTTGCCAAGTCCTAGATAAGGAGCTAGCCTATAACATCCTCCTAGGTAGACCCTGGATTCATGCCATGAAAGCTGTGCCTTCTACCTATCACCAATACATCAAATTTCCTCATAACAGCAAATAGATCACCATCTAAGGTGATTCAGATCCTTTTCAACATTGTAACACTATCCGCCCAAAGCTTGATTGCATCATTCCCTACAATAGAGCTTCAACATCCCCCATCTCACAGCATGATTCTGCCTCTGAAGCTTCCCCATCCAAGCCCAAAGAGCACAAAATCACAATCAAAGAAATAGGGGTAGGGGAATACTCCATCGAGCACAGCTTCAACTTAGCCAAAATGCCTCTATCTCCAAGATCCTTTGGGCAACCTACACCTAAGTACATTCCAAAGCCATCTGCTCCTCCCGAACCTCCCATAACTCCCTTTGTAAAATGGGGGACCCTATCAGATGAAACAGAGGAAAGAGATGTCTTGCAATGGCTCTACATAGAGGAAGATAACACACAATAGGAACCACCTAATCTCTTGATAGAAATCTATGGGTGTGGCGAGTCTATTATACATAGAATGGGTTATGAAGGGCAAGGTCCCATTGGCCTAAGAAAAGAAGGAATAATAGAACCCATCCAACCCTCCTCATCCTCATTGGCAAGAAATACAAAAGGGCTCAAATATAAGGACAAAGGCAAAGCTAAGGCCAATGCTTGTTTTGTGGAACAGATCCATAACCTACAAGAAGATAGTGACAGACTCTAATGAGTATGAGTGGGATGAACTCACAGAGCACTCCTATGAGGACAAAGGAGTTGACACCATTCAAACCTATAGACCATACCGTGAGGGACAAACACTAACGCATAGACCATTAGAGTGATTCGCCAACTCCTGAGAGTACGACTTTCGAGGAAGGTTGGAGTTCCATCGCAATAAACAATCTGGAGGAAAGTACCATCCTGGATCCTATCCCTAACAATCTGAATCTTGACCATATATCCATTGAAACTATCACACCCAATGAATTAGATCTATCTTTCGACCCCCTTCCCCTTGTGTTGAAATTATCGACTGGGATTTACAAGGAACCCCGCAACTAGACATGTTCCAAAATGATAATGCCTATATTGACTACATGGAACTTAGAGACCACCTACCTACATGAGATCATAAAGCTGGCTTCACCATTGAACTCAACACCATGGCTTATTTTGGAGAGGGTGCCAAGCCTTCCAGTCGTAAAAACATAAAAATAAAAACTGGATCTGATGGTGAAAACCACTCTGCGGCAGTGTCAGATCCCAAAATAGTAAAAAGAAAGCGCATATCGGATGGTGAAAACCTCTCTAAGGCACCAGACGATGGAAGGCTTGACACTCTCCCCAATGACATGTACCAGGAGAAGTCTCAAATTGTTGTGGAACCTATAGAACCTGTCAACATTGGAATAGAAGATAATCCCAAGATCATTCACTTTGCAAAGTCTATCTCCACCAGAAAAGACAAAATTTGTATCATTCTTCAAGAAAAAGCAAGTCAACTTTGCTTGGTCATATGCAGATATGCCCAGTTTATATCTAGATTTGATCCTACATCATCTTCCACTAGATTCAGGAGTCAAACCAGTCAAACAAAAGCTCAAGAAGATGCATCCACACATTGCATTACTAGTAAAAGAGGAACTCAAGAAACTGCTGGATGTAGGGTTCATCAGGGCAATTGACTATCCAGAGTGGGTATCCAACATAGTGCCAATATCCAAACCTGATGGTAGAGTCAGATTATCCAATGATTTCTGAGATCTAAAGAAGGCTTGCCGCAAGGTGACTTTCCATTACCTAACATTGATATCATAGTCGACTTGACAGCAGGACATACCATGTTATCTCTTATGGATGATTTCTCCAGATACAATCAAATTAGGATAGGACCAGAAGACCAACATAAAATAGCTTTCACTTGTCCATGGGGTACCTTCTACTAGAACGTCATGCCATTTGGGTTAAAGAACACAGGGGCAACATACCAACGTCCTATGACCACTATCTTCCATGATATGATGCACGTCACAATGGAGGACTATGTAGATGACATCCTTGCAAAATCACTCACAAGAGAATCCCACCTAGATGTACTAGAGAAGGTCTTTCAAAGACTAGAACACTTCAAAGTCAGGTTGAACCCGAAGAAATGTGTGTTTGGAGTCACCTCCGGGAAGCTCTTAGGCTTCATTGTATCAGCAAATGGGATCGAAGTGGATCCTACCAAAGTCAAAGCTATCATGGAAATGCCACCACCAAAGAACATCACTCAACTGCGGTCTCTACAGGGCAAGTTACAGGCAATACGTCGGTTCATCTCCCAACTAGCAAACAAGTGTCAACCTTTTACTCACCTATTGCACAAAAACATACCATTCAGATGGGATGAAAAGTGTGAGGAAGGATTTCGCAAGCTAAAGGAATACCTCATGAACCCTCCTATTCTAATGCCACCTGTATACACCTAAAATTGGCTCGGGTTGAATTAAGTAAATATTTTAATATTTATCTTAATTCTTATTTTCTTCTGTCAATTAAATAAATATTCAAAATTTATTTGATTGTTTCATTATCCCATAATTAAATAAAGTCATTTTATTTAATTAAAATTCTCTCAATTCTTCTAATGTCTAAATTTCAAAATCCACCTCATCAATCCACCTCATCTCTTCCACCTCACCATGTTGCACATATAATTAAATATTCTTAATATTTAATTAGCTAATATCCTCCATTTTCCAAAATAAATCTTTAAATCAATTATCCTCCACCAAATTGAATATTTAATTCAATGTTCCCCATTATCCTCCACCAAATTGAATTTTTAATTCAATGTTCCCCACTAGCCTTCACAAATTAAATTTTTAATTCAATGTTCCCCACTAGCCTTCACAAATTGAATTTTTAATTCAATGTTCCCCACTAGCCTTCACCAATTGAATATTTAATTCAATGTTCCCCACTATCCTCCACTATTGAATTCTTAATTCAATTGTCATAATCCACTGTCCTCCACTATTGAATTTTTAATTCAATTGTCATAATCCACCATTCTCAAATAAAGACTTTTTAATTCATCCATTATGAATAAAAGATTCACTTTTATTCCTAGCCATTGATCTCATCTGTTGATCCTCACCCTCCATTCCGTTTTCAGAAAATCTATAAATAGAACCCTCTTCTAAGCCATTAGGGAGGCACTTCATTTGGCAAGATAACTATACTCAAATTTCTCTTCTTCTCTCATTCATTCTATTTCAAAGTGTCCTCCAATGTCATGTGTTGAAGCTCACATTCAACACAAACAGGTATCATAGCCATCTTCCTTTGTCATCTTCAAACAAGCAAGCAAGCAAGTAAAGCTTCTGAGGGCTTCACAATCAAGATCAAAGAAAGATAGGAAAACAATGGAAAACGATAGGTAAATGAGATTGTAAGTATTCTTACTTGTTTTGATTTCAATCTTCTTTGCTTTCAACTTCCATTGGTGTTTGGGTTTTATATGCTTTCATTAGTTTGATTCTAACCACATTTCCCCCCATCACACCGCCTATCCAAGGTAAGCCACTGTATCTATATATATTTGCTACGCCAACAGCTCTCGGAGCCCTATTAGCACAATAGGATTATGAAGGCAAAGAAAGGGCTATCTACTACATCAGTCGCACATTGGTAGGCTATGAACTGCAATATTCCCAAATAGAAAGATCGTGTCTCGCTGTGGTTTTTGCTTCCCAAAAACTACGACATTACATGCTAGCACATTTAGTCAAGATTATTGCAAAGATAGATCCACTAAAATACCTATTAAGCAAAGCAGCTCTGACAGGCTGCCTAGCCAAGTGGGTAATGTTGTTAAGCGAATATGACATCAAGTATGTAGAAAGGAAGGCTATCAAAGGTCAAATCATTGCCAATTAGTTAGCAGAAGCACCATTGCAGGATACCACACCAATGACATTCAAGTTTCCAGATGAATCCATATTTAGTATCACAACACACTCATGGAAACTCTACTTTGATGGATCCTATACAAACCATGGATCGAGGGCAGGAATCTTATTGGTCACTCCTCACAACGACACCATACCTAAGTCTTACCGTCTGCTATTGCCATGCACAAACAATATAGTAGAGTATGAGGCCTTGGTTATTGGTCTCAAAATGGCAGCAGAATGGAAAATAAAGGAGCTACATGTCTATGGCGACTCCCAACTGGTAATCAATCAAGTCAATGATGACTATCAGACAAAAGATGACAAGCTCATTCCCTACAAGCGTATGGTAGATGACTTTAAAGAATACTTTGTGATCATCTCCTTTGAGCAGATACCTCGCATTGAAAATAAAGCAGTAGATGCCATGGCAACCATCACCTCACTCCTCGAGATCCCAAAGAATGAGTCACGGTATGAATTCTTGGTGGAGTCAGTTATGCAACTGGCTTATGATATCCTTGAAACGTACTCCATTTGCCTCTTAGTCGGATCTGATTCACCCTTGTATGGTAAGATTTACACTTACCTCAAGGGTAACACCCTACCACCTGACTTGTCTACCAATCAACGTAGAACCTTCATTCGCCAAACCTCCCGTTACACCATTATCGCGGACACCCTATACTGATGAGGTCTGGATGGTACTTTACTTCAATGTTTAGAATGTGAAGAATCTCAAATTGCCTTACGAGACGTACACGAAGGAATTTGTGGAACACACTCTAGTGGTCCTTGTTTAGCTAAGAAACTCATGCATTTGGGATACTATTGGCCAAACATGGAAACTGATTCATATCATTTTGTGAAGATATGCAAGCAGTGCCAGATACATGGTAACCCCATTCATGCACCAGCTCAAGAGCTATGGCCTTTAACGACACATTGGCCCTTTTGTCAATGGGGACTCGACCTTGTGGGAAAAATTCACCCTCCATCATCTAACAACCACAAGTTCATAATAACCGCCACTGAATATTTTACCAAGTGGATTGAAGCTGTCCCACTCACAAATGTCACAAGCAAATAGATTGCCTCATTCATCCTCAATTACCTCATTTGCAGATACGAAATTCCCTCATCCATAGTAACGAATAATAGAAGACCTTTCAAGAACTAGGATGTCTAAGAGCTTTGTGACAAATTCAAAATCCAACACCGTTTCTCCACCCCCTACTATCCACAAGGCAACGACCAAGCAGAGGCATCCAACAAAACAATCTTGAAAATCCTCAAGAAGAGAATCAACGATGCCGGCCGTGATTGGCACATACAACTAAATCCTGCTCTATGGCCCTATCGAACCAGTATATGCACTCCCACAGGTGCTACCCCTTACACCCTTGTCTATGGATCAGAAGCCATTTTGCCCATCGAGGTCGAGTTACCATCTCTAAGGGTGTCATTAAAAGGTCTTATCACTGATGAAGACTACAAAGTTTCTAGACTGTAAGAGTTAGAGTTGTTAGAAGAGAAGAGACAGAATGCTTTCAATCACCTAAAATCCTATCAACAGAGAATGTCACGAAGCTACAATCACAGAGTCCATCCCAAAGTATTCAATGTTGGTGATCGAGTACTTAAGGAAAATCCCCGCAATCAACAGGATCAGGAAAAGAAAGGTAAGTTTGAACCCAATTGGCTTGGTCCTTATGTAATCATTGCTGCTTATGGATCAGGAGCATATCAGTTAGTAACATCAGAGGGTGAGCTATTCAATGACCCAATCAATAGTATGCATCTTCGCCGGTTCTATACCTAAGAGAACCCCAATGTAAGGGGGGCAAAAATTCAAAAATTCAAAAAAAAATCAAAAATCAAGAAAGTGAAAAAACAAAAAAAAAATCATCCTCTGGTGAAAACCTAGCAAACAGGTGCCTTGGATAGGTACCGTGATGAAAACCTAGCAAACAGGCATCATGTGTACTTTTAGCTTTCGTGCAAATAAAAACAAGTGAAAACCTGGTAAACAGGCGCTACTTGTGATAGACCGCTTCCTCCATCTTTGGGAAACCAATCACCTTGTGTCCATTCCTCCTTCCATCGTCCCTCATTCGAATCATATCTAGCTCATAATAAAAACCTAACGATAACCTATCATGGCTTGATACTCTCTCTTTTGTCACCTTATCAACTAAGGTCTTATCCAGTATCCTATCCACAATGTCAGCCTAGTATAGAGTCTGTCGTCAGTATCATAGGGTCAATCTCGAACTACATTGCCTCTACGTCGTCACGTAGGCAAGGCCATTATCAATGTACCCCCGAGGCTTTCTATCCATCCCATATCTTGTCGTCTATCCTCTAGTCCATTCGCGTCTAAGTCCAAGTCCCGAACTACGTTGCCCTCGAGGCTTTCCATCCATCCCATATCTTGTCGTCTATCCTCTAGTCCATCCATGTCTAAGTCCAAGTCTCGAATTACGTTGCCTCTGCATCGTCACGTAGGAAAGGCCATTATCAGTGAGCCCCCGATGCACTAGGTCAGTCCCTTAGGGCCTGCTTCTCCAGTGAAGATTGTAGAGACTTTCACCAGATGCATGCAAGTGCAAGCAAAACCTGCTTTCAAGCAGAAGTTTTGACGCAAGACATCAACTTATCCAAAGCAAAGCAAACAAGTACCTACACACTCAAACTGATTCTATCTAAATTATGGCAAGAAAGATACATCTAAATGCAAGAATTTTTTGTGTTTGTGATCAGGTTAGGCTACAACGTCTTGATTTTTGTTATCATGTTTCCTATGCTACTCAAGGATGCCAAAAAGCTAGAGATGCTATGATGGGGGCATGATTATTTTCTTTGTCTACTGTTTGTGGATTAATTTTTAGTAATGTGACAACTTTTGTCTAACGACATGATCGGCAAAAGATCATCGAGGACTTTAGAGGTCTAACATGAAAGGGGGCAATCCTTGTCTATTGATATGCAAGAAATACTTAGGTCATCTCGGTTTAATTATACCTAGATGCTTGTATTAACTTGCTAAATCAAAATCCATGTAAGCGATACTCAGGTCATCTCAGTTCAATTATACCTAGATGCTTGTATTTTCTTACAACATTCAGAAAAAAGTACCAAAAAAAAATAGCCCAATGATGAAACAAGCACTTCAAATTACTTGCACTATCAAGATGAAAAGTATCTGCATCCATATCATATCCATTTGCATTCCATATTACCTTCCATGCAATAAAAATTCCTATGCGGAGTATCAATATTTACGAATAAAAGCTTGTGAGTCCTTCCATCAAGTCATTCTTCTATCAGTCGATCTTCTATCTATCATTGTGTCATTTCTGTGTCGATTGAGTACATTTGGACATAACAAAAACATAGCATAAGTTTCATATCATATCACATGAGATAGTCATTACCCTGATTAAATCATTTGCATACATAAAAGTGCATTAGGTCATCCATATACATTTGCATCATAACATAGTGTCAATAGAAAAAAACAAAAACATAGACAAGTACATATAGATCGTCTCATAAAGTGCATAATCATATAGATAACATTCCCATTTGCATATTAGGTTCATACATGAAATCATCTAAGTCTGCATCAAATCATATAGACATCCAAAGTAATGTGCATCCATCAAGACATCACATAGCATCATAAAGACAAAATAAATGTGTGCATCACATATGAAACATCATAAAATAGAATGCATCCATGACATATAGCATAAACAACTGCATATAGAGATCATATAGCTGCATCATCATATCAATATAACATAAAGCATGTCCAAATGTACAACATATCAAAGTCCATCTCTGAGTCAAAATCATATAAAGTGTATACATCACAAAACTAATGATACATGTCTCGGTACCCGTACAAAGTGATATAAATGTATACATATCAGGCTATCCATGATCCATCAAAAATATGTGTGTACATCACAAAATATCAGTACAGGTGTTAGCTATCCCTGCTAGTGTGGGATGCTGCTCCCAGCACTGTCCTCTCCACCTCTACTTGCCCCAGACTACTGTGGACCCATAGCAGAAGCTATTGACTGTGAACCCCCTGGCCTCTGGGATGTGCTTGCCACATACTAGCTCCTATAGCTGGGTGCCCTCTAGTCCGCTGGCACAACCTCGTGGTATAAGCCCCTATAGTACTGAGTCTGGGCCTGCACTCTAGCAAGCTCACCCTGAGCCTAGGCCTACGCTCTAGCAAGCTCACCTTGAACCTGCGCAAGCTATGTCTGAGCCTGCTACACCTGTGTAACTAAAAAGCTGGTAGCCCCATCAGTACCCAAGGCAGCTAAAGCCAAGTCTCTCTCTAGTCTAAGTGCTCGCACCCTTGCTAGTGTTGTATCCTGCTCTGCAGTGAGCCTGGATATAATCCTTGCATCTGCCTCCCTCTAGGACTCTACCATCCTGAGCTGTGCCCTAAGCTGTTCGACCTAGCCCTGTAACATGGTAATAACCCGCTACTGTATGTTAGGCTGGGCAGGAACCTATAGAACTTGTTGTGCCTGTACTTGTCCCTGCACCTGATGTTGGGGCACCTACTACTGAACTACCTGCTGGGGCACTTGCTACGGTGCCAGCACTTGGACATGTGGTGCGACATGCTGCTGCGTTGCCTGTTGTTGAGAAGATCCCTCTCCCACTCTCCTCCTTTGTCCCTACCTCCCTCTACCTCCATCTCCCCCTCCTCCTCCTCCATCACCCCTGTCATCTCCATCTCCCCGTCCTCCTCTACCCCTCCTCTGTCTCCTCCTCTCGCCTATACCATCCTCATCGTCGAAATCCACCTCCTCCAAGCGAGGAGCCAACTCTCCAGGTCTCAAATACCTCAGGAATGGGTTGGCCGCAAACCACTCCTCATAGTCAGGAGTCATCCTCGTGTCCACTACCTCCCTCTTCATTGGCCAAGCCACATAGGGAATCTACTGAAAGTCTGCCAGAGGCTCCTCATAAGATGCAACCAGACCCCATCTTAGTTGCTCTATGTGTGTCCAAGAAAATAGTGCCTGCCCCTGTGGTCGACCCTGTATTCTCTCGAACTGTCTCTGTACCCAGCTAACAATCTGCCTCTCTAGTATGAACTGTGTCCTCCCAATGAGCCACTGAGTCTGAAAGCAGTAGGGGAGCTCATTGTCCTCATCATCCCATGGCTCATAGTCTAGATATGGGTGCCAGATAACTCTATCCACATTATCCAGTGCGTGTCACCAATACTCAAGCTTTCCCAGCTTATGCTAGGAAATAACACCTGCGTATCCATAACTATAAGGCTTGCCTCTCTACCTGGAAAACATGCATATCGGCTAAGTAATAGCAATATGCTCCCATAAGCAAAACTATAAAAGTGAGACACCGACAAACAAACTAGCTCCTCTGTGGTATACCACTTGATGCATATCATGGTACAAGTGAGCCAAAACGTAGACACCCCATGAAAAGCAGGTGTCGTCTGTGATCATCTCTCCATAGTCCTACCCCAACCAATGGGGAACCCATGCGACCTCCTATCGAGGCAGAAAACACCCCTGATCAACCCTGCCACTATCCCGGGGAAGTAGTCATAGTAGTCGTGAATATCCTGCCAAGAGATCACTTGACCCTCAAACTCAGCATCATCAAATATGCGCCTGCACTTTGCTAGTCTGGAATCACGCTAGGCCTCATACTCTACAAGCTCACCCTAGATCGGTAAGTGCATGATCCTATAGACATCCTCCAAGGTAATGGCCATGTCACTAGTAGGCAAGTGAAAGGTCCCGTCCTCGCTGTGGAAACGCTCCACTGTAGCAGTCAGCAAACTGAGGTTTGCACGAACCTCAGGCATGAAGCACACGTAGTCCAAACCCATAGCACTGAAAGCCTCTCGATCTATATTTGTGAGCATGTACCACTACAACAATGGCAAGGGAAACTGCTCCCGTGACATAAGTATATCACGAATGTCCTCCTGCAATCAAGCAAAGCAATGCGTCAACCAAAACTGCAAAACGGCTCAAAGTATCATAACTATCCTATCACTTAACATATCAAATTGATCAAAACAACATATACATCTCTTGACTAGATTCTTGCAATCTTGGAGATTGCTTATCGATTGACGCATCGAGAAAGATGCCAATCGAGTCAATTTCGTTAAAATAAACTGACTACCCTAGTGCAAATGCGCCGAAATTGGTCACAAATGCGCAGTTTCATATCAAAAGTGCAACTTCGCAATGAATGTGTCGGTTCATATCACATATGCGCTGTTTCATAGCACATGCGTAGCTTTACACACATGCGCAACAAGGCATCGTAGAAGCGCAATTTCTTAACGAATGCGCAGTTTCCCATATCAAATGTACAGAATGCATGAATGCATCGATTTATATCATAAATATGCAGAAGCGCAACAGATGCGCAGTTTCACATGGCAAATGTACTGAAACACTATTGCTATGCTTTCATTTCCCTAAGTTTCCTAGCATTTATTGCTCTAATAAATGTCCCTAGGTGGGTTTTGTCGAACTACATACCAGTGGTCCTGCCTCAACTGGCCGATCGAACCGTTGAACATGCTCAAAACGGTGTTCCTTGCGTGGAATATCCATCTCTATACCGACTGCTCTAGCTCCTGTGCTCTCTCAGGCTTTGAGGGACCAATCAACAAATGCCAAGTGTGCAAATGACTAGTATTGTGGACCCAACTCCTATATATAGCAAGTGAACCCTAATTGGCTGTGTGGCCACCGTGATTACTTCTCAAGCCCGTTTCTTCCCATTTCTCCGAACTGTGACCCATTTTTCTTCATTCTAACCTATTTTTCTCTTTCTTCATCGTGAATTTGTTCATCTCACGTCCTTCTGCCTTCTTCCCGTCCAATCTCCCGAGGGTGATCCTATCGTCATAACCTGTACCAGGGGCAAACTAGGGCATGTATCATTATCAGAAAAATCTATTCTTTGAAACGTGATAAAACACATTGCATCAAAGAGGGGCAAAATGTATACGCCTAAAAATGACACGACTCTATCTAAATAAATGTTCTTAATACTTATTCCATCTAATTCCTCTATCAATAAATAAATAAATCAAATTTATTTATTCGATTCATATTCTTCTAAATTAATTAAATATCAAATTATTTAATTACCTCTTCTAATGTCTTCCAATAATTAAATAAAATTCTTTATTTAATTAAATTCTTCCAAACAATTAAATAATTTTAATTATTTAATTAAATCAAATTCTTCTTCCAATTTTAAATAACTCAATCAAATTTATTTAAATTCTCTCAATCTCTAAAAATAAAATATAATAAAATATTTTATTTATTCTTCCAAATCATGCACAAACAATTAAATGAATTTATTTATTTAATTTGCTTTCTTATCTTCAAATTCCTCAAAAATCTTCCAAATCTTCCAAAAATATTTCTTCTTCTTCACGCACACAAAATTAAATTAAATTTATTATTTAATTTCTCTCAAATCATGCAAAAAGCAAATCACAAGTTGAGTTAACTGATTTATTCATTCTTGTTTTCATCAATAACTCTTAAATTAGAAAAAAAACTTTCTAATTTATGAAATCAAATCTTATCTTTATAAAAGAAAGCGGTTAACTCAAACAAAACCATTTTTTATGTGACACTTGTCTTCTTTCTATTCACGCACATCCTCTCAAGCCTTCTATATTGTTGATCTTCTTATTCATTCTATACCGTTGATCTTCTCTCTCACAAGTCTATAAATTGAACCCAATTCCTCCATTTCTATCATCCAAGCTTTTAGTTCCCTTACTTTGCAGGAATTACGGTGCACCTTTGGCACCAAGTTCCTCCATTGCTTGCAATCAACTTGTTACTATCTTCATTGCAAACCTATCATAGCCATTCCCACTTGACATCTTGGAAAATAGCAAGGAAGTGCACCTTCTGAGGGCCATATTCATACGCAAGATCATTTGAGATAGGCGACCAATGGAAGCTATGAAGTATTGAGGTTTGCAAGGTTTTAGTTCTTTGTTTGTTTGATCTTCTTTGTTTCTTATTTCATTGAGTTTATTGGATTACTTTGATATTATTGATAATCATTCCAATTTTCTGATAATAGTTTCTATGACAAAATGTACATCACTCACATTTTCCTGAAGAACAACAAGAGTCCGTTCCAAACTAATATTCAAGATTTGGATAGAAGGAGACATACCTTCAAAAACTTTATTTTGTAGTTTTTCTGTGGCTCTTCAACTATGAACTGCTGAATCGATCCTTCCTTCGATGCTTTTGAGTACAAACTTGATATCTGAAACTCATCATGATGAAAATTGTCTGAATCCTTCCTTTGTTGATTGCTAGTTGATTTGGCCTTGATATTTTATTTATGCTCATGTTCAATACCATCAACTCCTTCTTCTTTATGCACATGCTCCTCTTTGTTCATGTCTTCATTATGCAAGTAACATGTTTCAACATCTAATTCCATTGGATGGTGTCTCTAATTATTTGACATTTATTTGGTAAGGGTTCATGATTACCAGCAAAGAAACCAATTTCGTTTCCTTCCTTTTGTTCAATTCTTTGCAATGTTTAAAGCAAAGAGGGATACACCTTGTCAAGATCAAGTTGCTTGCCACCATAAAAGTTTTTGAAAAACTAAATTTGCTTAGGATCATCAATAATCTCATTTTGTTGAGCCACAGGTGCGAGCGAGGAATAATTGTCCTCGCCATCACTATCATTGTCAATGACTGATTCAAGTAACTGTACATTATGCTAGATAGAGTCTCCAACCTCCATTCTAGGGGAGGTACCTTCAGATTTCTAAGGAAATAAAAGCACCGATACTTTATTACATTCCCCAGTAGAGTCGCCAAAAGTATGTTAGTGAACAGATTTGTCACCAAATTCTCTGTATGATTTTTCCCACAACAGTGACAATCACACTAATATTTGAACGAATTACAAATGTATTTTTTAATCGCTCTTTGCATTTGGTAAGGGGCAACTCCCGTCATATGATGAAATTTCTTTAATTTTATGGGTACACTTTTAACCTGAAAGCGAGAAATAAACTTTTTTTTAATATGAAGATGAACAAATGCCTGCAAATGCCCAACACATCCATAGGGGAATAACCTGACTTTCAATGTATACAGGATCACCAGAGTTCAACCCAAACACAAGAATGAATAGAAACTAGATAATACACCCCTTGATTATTATGAAACTATCACAAATATCAGACAAACTCAAGAATGAAGATATTTAGATAGCATGTGGATAAAATAAGGCAAGCCAACAACATTTCTCACATATATTGTGCAAAATCTTCATTACCCAACTTGCTATAAATCCAACACAAGAATAAATAACATAACAAAAAGAGAATTGACTAAATACCGCATTTCCTCTATATTAATAGGTAAACATGGAGCACAATACTCTGTTCCCAGAAAATATTACACAACCATCAATATGAAATATTAAAAGCCTTCCCAATGTTTTAAAACATAACAATAACTTTCACAAAAATGATCCAATCACTGAAGCAATTTCACAAAAAGACCACTATTCCCCTTTCCCCAAAAATAATTTATAGAGAGCCGAAGAACCTCTGTAAAATGGAAAAAACCCCCTTTTAAAGGTTTTACCCATACACAAGTAGTTGGGTAACTACTTGTAACTTCCTTTACCCAACTCCCTTTTGAAATATTTGTCCATTTTCTCCTCCACGAGAATTTTCCAACCAAAAATGAACCACATCACACTTTGCACCCCAATTAATTATAAAAGGAATTAATTCATCTCAACTTACCCACCTTTTTATTATTCCCCTTTTGCATTAACGGAGGACCATTAATAATTTTACTCCCTTTACAAAATTAATTCTAAAAAGAATTAATTTACCCCAACTTGGTACTATCATTTACCCACCTTACCCTAGTGTAATATTTGATCACTTTTGCACATTAGTAATTTTATTTAATTCTTAAAGAATTAAATAAGTTAGAGATGAACTTATTTTTCTCCTATCCTAACTTTGAAATTAAATCAATTAATTCAAAAAGAATTAATACGATTTAAATGAAACCATATTTAAATTTTACCCCTTTCATTTGAGTGGGTAATAAATCACCAAGTTTCACATAGATGGTCAACTTCATCCCTTCATTCATCTTTTCTCAGGCATATCTCAACCACAACCAAGTTTGATTACCTGTGAAGCGTGATAGGGCAATTACCATGGATTATCAAATCCTAGGGGTAACACTTGGTTATGGAAGAGATATTTTTAATCAAAATGTGGTCCTCCACACTCCTAGTAAGCTATTGACAATGAATTTTAGAATTCACTTTTCTCTAGTGCTTTAGTCATCACTCCTTGGAAATTTTGTCTCTTAGGTTATAGATTCATTTGTCCTTCTGCTAGTTGATTTGGAATTCCATGAATCTAATAATTCTAGGCTTTGGGTTTCCTTGCATTACAACAACCATATCTAGTCTAATCTCTTCATTATTTTTGTACTAGTTCTAATTTTCCATTCCAAATCTAGGATTATGGTAAGGTGGAAATCCTCTTCCTTAAAATTATCTAGGCACACCATCTTATTTCTACTTATTTTTATCTTGTGCTACCATTCTGACCTCCTCTTTTTCTAGCCAAAAAGTAGGCTGATATAGGGTTGCGAGCTCTAAATTTTACACTCAGCCTCCAATTGATTTATTCAATCCATTAAGGTACTAATTCACTTTAGTTGGCTCATCATTTATGTACCCCACACATTTAAAGGGACTAGCGAATTGAGATGTATACTCAATCACTATTAAATTTACCTATCATATTAAAAAATCACTCATTCTCGCAGTGTATTAATTATCAGACATAATGTTTCCTAAACTATTCCACAAATAATTCCCAAGTAACTATATTCATGTCTAAGCTAAGCATACTCTCTTAATGGTCCCACCATAATTAAGCTTCATGTATGTTGGGTGAATATTTTGTCGTTAACTCACTAACGACAAAATGGTTATATCAGAAATGGTTATATCAGCCACAGCTATGATGAGACAAAGTCTCTCCTCTCAGCAAGGGGAGGTTCCCTTTAGTTGCTTAACTATTACAAACAAATAACTTATGAAACTTATGTACACTAAACACTATATTTGTGGTGGTTCCATTTCATCTCATTCTCTTTTTTCAGAATAGATGTTTATACTTCAAGATGATGATTTCAATGAAAGTAATATTAAAGAACTTATAAACTATCACAAAACCACAGAAACACAAAGTTTTTTGTTACCTCACTTACTAATTGCAAATAGAACTATTTGAAGTTGAATGTAGCCCAAAGTCTTCACTCTTCTCCAAGATGATAAAAGTAGATTGAATATAACAACTTGCAGCACAAAGTATTCAAGCTATTTTATCCTCACAAACATAAACACAATCCTCACAAATTCTTTGATAACACAAAGTCTATCATAATCAAATTAAGAACACTCTTTAATCACTTGAAACAATCTCCACACATCAATTATTACCAAAGACGATTATGATAGTAAGACGTAAGAACAATGCTATCATAACACAAATAATCCCAAGACAGATTGGAATTGAACTTGCTTTCTTGTATTGATAAATATTTGATAATTGATTCTCACAAAGAAGCACAAAGTCTTAATTTGCTTTTCAATTCGCTAGAGTTTTCTTGTAATAGAAAAAAGATAATATTTACAATAGAGGCCCTCTTTATTTATAGGGAGGAGCCTAGAGAAAAAATAGCAAATTTACAACTACTTTGACTTATTCAACAAAAGAGTCCTATTTGACTTGGGACTTCCTTTGTCTCACATGTAATTACATTTCAGAAAATTACATGTGAAAATGTCCACAACAAAATTCAAATTACATATCATATACAAGAAAAATAAACTAAGGCACTAGCTTCCTTTGTCATTCTTCTTTAGAAAATCCTGGTACATAGCCTGTATGGCTGCCATCTCACATGCATCTGGTTTTGCTCTATTTTCTGAGATGGTGCAGGCCCAGAGAATTGAGTCTTTTACCGCCTTTATTGCCTTTTTGTGTTTGTCTAGATTATCTTTCAGGTTTTCTAAAGTTGAATGTTGATCATATAGATTATCCATTGAAAGCACTGAGGGCGCCTCCTCTTCAAATTTTCTTTGGACCATCTCTTCAAAGGAACTCACCATCTCCTCTGCTGAGAGAAACTTGTGATCTTCCCCTCTCAAGATGCATGGAAGTTCTTCTAGCTGGTATAGAAGTGTGACATCACTATCTTCACTGGCTTCTCGGGCTTGACACAGATCTTCAAGTAAACCCTTTATTATGTGGATTCGATGAACCAGAGTCTCCTTGGTCTTAAGATATGATTCCCTATTTGTAATGACCCCAATGGTGATCAGATTCTTTATCTTAATCTTTTTCATATCTATCCACTCTTCCAGGCTCTCTTCTTGATCTTGCAGCTCTTGTGAAAGTAAATCTACTAGGTTGTCTAGCTCAGCTTTAGCTTTGTCCATCTTCTCTTTTCTTTCCACAGTGGTTTTCAGTAGGATTCGCCCTTGAGTTAATAAGCATTCCACTATATCTCCTACCACCCTTCCCCTGGCTTGTGCTTTTTCAACCTTCTGAATCAGGAGATTTTCTACCGTCTCTGCCATGGGTTCTACCATTTCTGATGACTTTACTATCTTTTGAAGAATAGCAGCAAGTTGTTCTGCTTTGGCCTTATACTATTCTTTTTCTTTTTTGACCTCATCATACTTTTCAAGTAAAGTGCTGGCAGTAGTTTGAAAATCTGCCTTTATACCCTCATGAGTTAGCTTGCCCAACTCAACCCTTGAAATGACATAATCACTCATGTCAAAAGTGTCAATGGTGGCATCTTCTAGTGGTTTAGCAATTTCTACGTATTTGATTCCTTTCTCATTGACAAGCCTAGAAATAGTCTTAGACTTCTTCTTCTGAGTCTTTTCTTTTATAGGTAACAGCTTTTCAATATCAATCTCATCAGGCAAAATAGCTTGCTTCTTCCTCTTTGGAGTATATGCAGATAACCATGGGAGAAGCACAAAAGCACCAACAACCAGAGATGAGTCTACCACTTGTTTTGCCGGATCCATGTTCATACCTAAGATAGTCACAATAGGACTGGTGTGGGTAAAAACCACACCTATATCAGCAACCTTTCCTGAAGCATCTAGAAGATTCTCTAAAACAGATTGTTCACCGATGTCAAAAGACAAAGAAGATAAACTTGGAATGGAACTGGAAGAATAAAAAATGGTCCCAAAATTGGTTTTCATAGAAGTAGGGCTATTATCAGAAGAAACAACAAAGATAGGTGAAATAGGAACATTTGAAATCACTAGGAAACTACCAGAAACTGGAACATGAGGAGGAGGTGTAGAAACTTGTGTTCCTGTGGGAAGATCTTTCTCAGGAGATTGAGGTGGATCACCAAGTTGTTCCTTTTCTGCATCCTCATCTTCGCCTTGTTTAGTTTCATCTTCTTCATTAGATTAATTAGATACTATTGTTTGTCAAGCATCCTTAGACTTTTGAATATTTTGTTCTTCAGCCTCAACATCTTCAATCTCCATTTGATCAACATTAGTATCCTCAACATTTGATTCAGTGACATTGGAAGTTTCTGCAACTTCCTTCTTCTTCCCTCCTTTGGATACAAACTTAATCTTTGGTTTGCATATCTTAGAAGAAGAAGGGGTGTCACTCTTGTTTTTGGTTTTGTTCTCTATTTTCTTGCCTGTCTGCTCCTGTGTTTCAGCCTCTGACCCTATGAGGAACTCTTTCAATTTAATCCCTTTACTTTCCAACCACACATTGGTGTTAGCTAGTATTGGTTGAAACCTTTTCCTTATGGATGTTTCTTCTTTGACTGACCATTTTACCTCCGGAAGAGGCGAGGCTTCAACATTTTTAGTATTATATTTGGGATCTAGAACATCCCCATCATCCTCCATTCCATCTGGAATATCAGTGAGGCCCAGCTCTTCAATCTGACTCAGATGAAGTCTGCAGTAGTCTAGCTTTCTGATCTCATTCTATGTCCTGAGATTAGCCCAAATATCTTCAACCATTGGTATATGAAAGGTTGATTTCCTTTTGATCTTATCTTGAACTCTTCTGAAGTCAAAATGGTCTCTTTTCTTGTATGTTCTCATAGTAACCAGTTGTAATTCAGAATCAACTATTTTTGCTTTATTGGCTGATTGAACTGAATACCTTCCAATCTCAATAGGGAACTTTATCCCTAACTTCTTCAATTCCATCTGTTTATTGTGCACTACAATCAACTGTCTGCATAGCTCCATAAGAATAATATGGTCACTAGGATACCATGGAAGGATATAAGGGTAACCAGGATAATATCCTACCCTGAGATATGTGAAAGTGGGGAATTGCAAGAACAAGCAACCAAAAGAATTCACAATCTACCAAGCTTCATTAGAGACCCTTTTCTAAACAAGTTCACTATCCCATAAGCACATGAATACTGAAAAGAATGCATCATTGACCCTTCGGAAATGATGAATTGATCCCTTCAGAGTTATTTGAGGGTAATACTCATATACAGGGATCAATCTCCTGTCTCCTACCCGAGTCAAACTTAGAAAGCTTCTCATGCTTGCAGTAGCATATACAAGATATGAGGTCATATAGAATTTGAATGTTGTATTGACCTTTACCAGTTGCTCGTGCAATGCATTGCTGATTTGTTCTCTCTAGAATATTCTCTGAGTACCTCGCAAAATCACCTTGATGTAAGTGTACATCCATTCTTGGAACTTGGAAGAAGAGGGGAGTCTTCTGATACGACTCAAAAGAGTGATCAAATCACAAACTTCCTCTACAAAGTCACTCCTAGGAAGATCCTTTGGCCATCTGGTCAAATTACTTCTAGGGATTTTCATTTGTTGTTGATGTACCTTCTGGCAGCTTCCACATCTTTATCATAATCTTGTTGCCCTTGAGCAAAGTGAATCTGTCCAATATTTTCAATGGGTGGACACATGAAGATTTTGTCTAGGAATTCTGCATCCAATCTCATGATCACATTCCCGTGAGAATCTGTCACAACTCTAGTGTCCTTGTTGTAATGACTGGCTACCTGAAGAACGAACTCGGGATTGTGTGCAGAAACTGGAAATGATGCAACCAAATGAATATTACTATCAATGATTTTTTTCATAGGCCTAGAAGGATTTGTCTGTTTTGTTCTATCTACAAATTTTGCCATGTCCACATGCCCAATTTCTATATCCCTGATTTCATCAATATTTGACTGCACTGCCGTCACCAAAAAGACACCTTGGTACTTGTACTTCATGATTTTTGCCTTGGATGGAGATGGCTCTGACATTAGATTTGGAGAGAACTCTGAAATTGATGTCTACCACGAACACTGGTCGAGAACTGCAAAAGGCCATGATCTCACAATTAGGGGAAGAATGGATAAACTGGGATAACCGCAACTCGATGATCATGGACAGGAAAGCATGCGTTGAAGGGCTTGAGTGCGCCCAAATTGAGGTAAAGGCGAAAGCAGGCTAACAGGTCTTGAAAGGTGAATTTTCCCAGTGTTGGGAAAAATTCAAGAAAATATGCATGAGCGGTCAAAATGACCGCTCCTGCATGAGGAAGTATTTGCACGTGTAAAAGCAGATGTTTTAGCCGGTTGTGCATGTGTTTGGGAAGAACATTCATTATCATGTAAAGTCGGTGAAAAACACCACTACTGCATGAGATGTCTTGGAAAAATGTTTTATATGTAGGGGCGGTCAAAATGACCGCCCTTACATGTGGGTGTTCCGGCAACTTTTAAGGCACATGCATGGTCGGCAATTTCAACCGCTTTTATAGGTAAAATGTTTGTATGTTGGAGCGACAGATTTCGCCGATGCCGCAGGTAAGAAGGAAATTGGAAGTTTGATGTTCGGGCAGCGGATTTCGCTGACAATGCAAGTTGGAACTCTTAATCTTCTATGTAAGGGCGGTGGATTTCGCCGCCCATAAACCTTGTGTTTGGAAAACTCTTAAAATGTGTAAGCAACAAAAATGCTGATTTCACATCTGCTTTCAAGCTTAAAGAAGTGTTTGATCAGCGATTGTGACCTTCATTACATCTTGGGAGCACATGAATCTCAATACTCTCATGAGATGAAAACTTGGCGAATACTTACACGAAAATATCAGTCAAAGGGTTTTAAACAACAATGGGGTTTGTATGGTTTGACACGACAAAAAAAAAGAAAGACAAAACTTTAAGGTTTTACTTTGACCAATATTCAAACAATGCAACCTTTGCAGAAAAAGGTTCGATCATTCTAACAAGGAATGGAAAATTTTAATAAGAAAACAATAAAGAAAAAACACTTACCTGTTTGAACGGAGGAAACCCTAAGTGGGTCGACTCAACTGTAACTTGAAATCTGTTACAATCCAAAGGTGCGTGATCAAGCGGTTGAAGAAGGAATTCACGAATCAACCAGGAGGGAGAAACAATGAGTTTAATAACACATTTAAAAGGTTGAAACCAAGCCCTTAATGCGTGGCACGAGTGGCCATTAATGTCACTCGGAGTTCAAGATCTCGAAGATCTTGCTCAGGTGGCAATTTCAGCCGACCTCACATGAGTCTTCACAAAAATGCAAAGGTGGTTAAAACCGCCGACTTTGCATGTGCACTTGAAAATTTAACTAAAACATGTAATAGCGGCTAAAACTGCCGCTTAAGCATGTGAAAAAGGAAAAAACATGTGAAATCGACATTTTCTACCGACTTTATATAAGTGAACAAAAAGGCATGTAAAAGTGGTGAATTAGGTCGACTTTACATGCCAAGACTCAAAATTTCACTAACATCCCAAAAATGACCAACATTGGTATTTTGGTCAGTTTATAACCTAACCGATTTGCACGAACTTCAAGGAGTCGATTCAAGGGAATGTCGCAAACTTGTTTAGGATGTTAAACGACTTCGTACGGGACCAAGAGAATCTTGTCTCGATTTGTGAACTTAGAGTGTAGATTACGAAACAGACAAGTTTCGTAGGGGTTGTCTACAAAAACGAGTGTGGTTGATTTTGAGAACAACAATGTATTAGCTAAAATATAGCCAATATAGCCTTCTCATTTTTCATAAATTATTTTATCCTAAAGAATCACTTCATTTTTATCAACTAGGCTTCTAGTTTTGTTCTAAAGCTCTTCCCAATGAATCTCTATGGATTCACTTTGTTGAGTTCTTTGGTTAGACAATCTTCCTTTTGTAGCACTTCTAAATTTTCTTAGAATCCTTATAGATTTGCTTGACTATGACAAGGACTAGGTGTCTACTCTTAGTAAACACTATGCTCAAATTTCTCCCTCTGTTAATTATCTAGGCCTTAAGGGTAATCTATCCTTGAGCTCCTAAATAACTAATAATATTTCCCCTTCAATTGGCCTTTTTTATTGATCATCTTCACTTGGCATTAGCTTCTCTATTGGTCCTTGTAATTCTAAATAAATTACTTCCTTTGATACCACATGCATATCCTTTGGGATCTCTTGCATGTGCCTCAACCTTTCACTTTCCATCTTGCACTCCCAAGAGCACACAAGAACGTCAAAACACAAATCACCATGTCCACACTAATTTTTAGAGAACTCCTTCCTTCAGTCAGTCAGTTCCCACTACTTGTCAAAAAATCATTATCATTCAACCATGGTGACCCATTTGGCCAATCAGTTTTAAACCAACTTTGAGACCACTATGTGACATCTTGTCACTAACCATCAATGACATAGGTAATTTCTAGCTTTTAAAAAAATGATTTCTTTTGCAATTGAGATTGTCATCCATCATGTTTATAATGTAGGAATGCATCACTAAACATACCTCTTGAAATGCATCCCTACAATCTTTTATCATAGCAAGTTCAAAACAGAGTTGTGAGCTTGGTGAATCAATGGCCATGCTAGCTTCATGGAGGTCAACCTCTCTTAGATATGTGATGACTTCATGCCTTACAATCCCAGTCAATATACATTCTACATTTGTATAGAAAACATCATTTTTTTCCTCAAATACTTCTTTAAAATTTTGAGGTATTTGATAGTCTATTACACAAAATACGTCACCATACCTTTAGTCTTTAGGAAAATATATTGACCATCAATAGAGGTTCTAACTTAGATCTTCATTGCTAATCAGAAACATTCTTCCAAGGGGAGAATCTAATAGGGATAACACATGAGCCAAGTGGGCATGTCGGAAGATCTCACATAGTTGAGATAGAATGTATCAATGGTCATTATACGTTAACAGTTAATCCTTGGTCCTTCTAAATGTGATTTTTCTATCCTCTAACAATAGGGATACAATATTTTATAGTGTCCACCACAAACATGTGGCTCTACACATGGCACAAGGGCATTGCACCCGCTAATCCTCCAAGCCAAGACCTAATCATCCTCCTAAAGTGATTCTCCAAGGAACTTTTATGAAATACATGGACCAAGGGGTATGATATAAATCCAATTGTGGTCTCCCCATTCCAATTTACTTGTAGTTTTATACCTACTAAAGACCATACAACTTGTGGTACCAAGTCTCATGGTTTGATGATAGTTGTTAGCCAAGTGCACCTTAGGGATTAATCACACACAAGAGGATTGGGTGCTCACCAATGATCTTTGACATTCTAGGAGTGGGAGAAAGAAACACCTATTAACATCTCATTCTATCTCAACAAACATGTGGTAGGACTCCACAGCTTGCAGTTTGTGCCAACTTAAGTGATTAGGCTTAAGGAAATGGGTTCTAGACTCCAAATTGATTAAAATAAAGTACATTGAGAAATTGGCTCTAGGGAGTGTATAAAACCAAAAGTGCTCTCTAATAGTAGATATTCCTTTGATATGATCTCAAACTTGAGTTCACATTAAACTTTAATAACTAAATCTATACTTAAGATAAACATGGATACTTAACTTACAATGTGTGCTACACCTTCAGACCTAGCATCTTACTATTTAAAATGGATTGGATTCCTTCATTAGCTCTAAGGGTCATGTTCAAAGGAAAATATGAAATTAGACAAAAAATCCTCCTCAATATAGACTCTAAACTTCATATTTTGATAAAATCCAATTAATTTTGGACTTAGGAGAACATTCTTGCCTTGATTCTTGTAGAGGCCCACAACATTGTCAAGCTCAATGTCAAATTCAAAATGGAATAAATCTAGATTAACTATTTAAGGAAAGAATATATTTTTAGCAAACCAAATTCAATAAGGATTAAACTAAATTGCATAGGATGATTGGCCCCAAAAGGAGAATCAAAGCCAAAAACTTAACTATGTAGGAAAACTTCTTTGATATGCTCTCTAGATACAATCCGACTCTCCAAAATGGCTTAATTTAAGTATATCTCTTAACAATCTTATGATTCCAAGCTTCATTTTTTACCAAGGATTGAACCTTATCCTATTTAGTCGAAGATCAGAGCTCTACCATCTTTACTTGACTATCTTATTCTCTAATGGTGTCAATACTTCATTGGCCTTGAGAAGGAGACATGTATCTCAATTATGCTACTAGGATTCTAGATATGTGGTGCAATTTTACACACTTAACCTTGGAAAATGGAAAATGGTTGGCCCCACCTTGAATCAACTTGGTTATTTCTAAACACAAGTCTAGATGTCAGCCATGTAGGTTTTTGATACGTCAATATCTTACATCATCTTGAGACTATGGAAAAATTGATAGTCATCTACCCATCCCAAGCAACTAGAAAATTTACTAAGGCCTACAAACCTTTTTTCTATTAACCATGGTTAAAGGGTTGACTATTATGAACTTGAATAATTTGAGAAAGACCCAAATATAGGATTGTTCTATGATATTAAGATTCTATACTATGAGTTCTATGATACACAACACTATTATACACTTACAACTTGACTCATTCAAAGAGACAATCCACATTCAAGCTTGACACACCTATCTTTGTAAAATTTAGTTTAATTTAGCATAACTTTAGTATGATCAACTACCAAACATTATTTATATTGAATTGAATAAAAATAATATCAAACTAAAGCTTAAGGACTCATTTCATCTTTCATGAAAGATCCATTGTATTTAGATAGTATTGTAGTACCCATTCCTTAGAATCATGGATTTACTTTCTATCTTGATACAAGAGTCTAATTCCTTACAACTACTTCACTATTATCTTTCAATAAGACCACTCGTCTAACACTAATATACACGCAATAAATTCTTATCAACTAGAGACTACATGACTCCATCTAGTCAAATATTTATTACAACAATTTCATTAGAAGGAATTGAAGATAATTCACAAACACAAGAATTAGTTCTCATTACTATCTCCTAGAAAAGCCTCACTAATTCATATCCCTCCAACATTATAAACTTGTAACCATGTTCCATAGCATTTATGTCCATGGCTCCCATTCTTGTCCAAAGAAAGGTATTGTGTCTAATGTTCCACCCAACTACCCTCATAGTAGGTTCCACATTCCATAGGGCATATAGAGTATTCTCTAACTTATTGTTATCCAACTTTTGAGATGTCATCTTACCCATCTCTAATTACCAAGCCATGAGTTACAAACTAATATCAATATCCATCCATGGCTCCACCTTGGATCCTCTTTTTCTAACCATGGGCACCAACCTATCACTGATTCCCAACCTTAGGATCCAACTTGAGTCCATCTATCAATAACACATACACAAACATGGATCAAAACAACTCATATTCATAAGCACTGGGTGGATGGGATCTCCTACTAGGTACTACTAGGCATGGGACTTATTACAATTCCTTTGGGAACAGTTGAGGACAAATATTCATAGATAGCTTTTCCTAGTATGTAACAAAGGGTTTTTTCCCACACTAAAGACACAAGAAAGGAATGGATTACAGGTCCAACTAGATATTTCTAGGGGATCGATCCCTACCGAATTCATAGTGCCCTTATCATCATATGGGTCTCAACATTGCATTCACATCTCATTTAACATACACATTGTAGCCACATAAATTAGGGTGTCTTTTAGCTATAACCAAAAATTCATGTACATGTTCTTTACAGCTACTCCCTTGAAATTATGAGGCTATAACCCAAGACACTAGTATTATAAGTGGACTTCAACTTGATATCCAGCATGTAGCAATCTAGTGTAGCTTTGTTAGTCATGTGACAACTATTGCTAATTTTTCACCCATAGCTCGAATTGGCAGAGCTGAGACAACTTATATTCTTTTGTTAAGGTGAAAATTTTATTTCTGCTTTGTTCAAACTATTGTATTTATTGGAATTTAAAGGGAAAGTTCAGCATTTTTATGCAATGTGTTTTCAGAAAGAAAAGGAATTCAGTTTATCATTCAGTGTTTTGTAGCATGAAAGAGGCTACAAAAGATTACACAGAAATATAAGAGATTGCTTTCATTTATTTTGCAATGTTCATTCATTTCACAATGTTCATTCACTTTTACAAAAGGAATATACAAGATTTCTAAAGATGTTGCATTTTCATTCATTGGAAAGAAGACAGAGACCAAGTGTCCCACACAAGCCGTGGGAATAGCTGAGCCAACACAACCTAGGAAATGTACTATACAACTAAAGATGGAAAGAGAAAATAAGCATATAATGAAAAACATATCCATCATTCCCTGTTGTGTTCGATGTTGGTCTTCATTGTAGCTACTCCATCCTTGCTCCTGATTCTGAGTGGACCTGCATTGTGATGAAGTTGTTAGAGCTTAGGATATGAATTCCACTATGTACTTCATCAATAGAGAATATAGTGCATTGCCTATGATGTACTGAATTAGATAATCAAATCATCTATATGCAAGAGAACCCAAAAAATGAAACATCACAGGAGCATTGAGTTTCACTATTTTTTATCTAACATGTTCGTTTCTTGTGCAGGTATAGGTGAAGTTATGTTACTGATCTGAAGACATCATAGCATGTGGTGTAAAGTGGGCTCCCACAAGGGTTGAGCCCAACATGCTACCCCTGAATCTTAAGAGGGGATGGGATAGAGATTCATATTCATATTGCTTAAATAGAACAATTCAGCTGAAGGAGTGCCACATGAAGTGAGTGCATGAGCCTCAAGCTCATTGCCCATTCATGATTACCAGTTCAGGTGTGATGAAGTGAGAACCACAAATGAGCAGTGAGCTCATTTAAGGGAGCTCAATAATATGTGAAGCTAAGTAAAGGCATTGCCAACATCATGATGATATTACATCTTATTGTTATTCGTATGCAGTCAAGGATGTATTATGGAGTAACAATTGGACAACAATGAAACAGTCATCAATGGTGATCAGTTGAGATGAATTTCGTAAAAGCCAAGCAATAGCTACAGAGAGTGAAGGCTTCAAACCATCAAAGAGCTCCACCTCAGAGATATATATAAAAGGAAAAGTACATAGAATGAAACCCCATCTTGATATAAGCAATGAACCTTTAGCCACGGTCTTATGCAATACGCAAAATGAAAGGAGGTATTTATTTCATAAATCTTGCATTATTTTATCATTAATCAAGTTCTCTTTACACAGAAAAGACAAAATGCAAGTAAAAATTGTGTTATGAGTTCTCATGGCCACGTCCAGAGATTGCACTTTTCTCAAAACCCACATGTCTATTTGCATAGAAAGAATGACAAATACAGAGAAAGAAATGTAGGGTTTTGAGTTATGCAGGCTCGAAAAACATTCAGAAGTGCTTAAATATACAAAATATAGCCGCAACCTAAGTATGTATTTTCCTCATAAAATATCAAAACCCATATCAAGATACATTGAGAAACCTTAGATACAAAAGAAAGTAGAGGGTTTGAGCTCATGAGAGTTTGGTAAATATCCGGTTCATAGTACTATAAAAAGATCTTTCCTTTTAAGCAGAGAATGAAGGTAAAAACCATTAAAATCCTAAGCTTTCATGGCGGCCTTTGTATATAGTAAAACCTTGTCTTTTTGGCATACCCAAAATGAGATATGGCTATGGCTATGTAGGGTTTCATAACCCAGTGTTCTTTTCACAAAAGATTACAATAATATTCAGGCTTGAATTGAGCTATTTTCACTCAAAACAAAGTGGGTCAAGCTCTTTTGCACAAGGAGTGAGCAGACATGAGATTTGGTCGCGGCCTAAAGGCCTGCAGAAAGTTTCATATTGCCTTTGCAGAGTGTAAAGAGTAAAAAATGCATTCATCTTCAATTTCCTAAGCTCGTATTGAGCATTATATCACAAAGAAATCAAGGAGAATATAGAGCTCAAGAGGAGAAGACTTAACATCATTTGGTATGAAGGATTGTTTTCAAGAGAAACGGTTTGTCGAGCTCGAACTAGCCTCTCATGATGGCCTCAAAGCAGAGGAAGGATAATAACAATGAAACAAAATGAAATACATCAGAGAAACTTCATGACCGTGGTTCAAAGCAGAGATTTGCATTCAGAATGAAGAATATAGTTTAAATTTATGACAGAGAGTCTTAGCTTTCATTTTCTGTAAGGAATCTTCAAGAAAATTGCATTGAAACAGTGGAAATCGAGGGTTTTGACCTCCAAACCCTAGCTCTCATGGCGGCCAGAGGCAGAGCCTCTTTTCATCAAAAAGGTCAAATGCAAATGAGCCCAAGAATTTAGGGCTTCAAGTGGTTTTGTTTTAGGGTTTCCTTTGTGCCCTAAGTTGATTTGGGCATTTTTATCACATTGTTTAAAAATTTAAATGCATTAACTAATACCTTCATGGTATTATGTATGTCCACCTTGCATATGCTTAGGCTTAGTGCCTTAGGATGATTTATGACTTTAGGGAATAAAATAAGCTTCAAAACATGCCTTAGAATATCCTTGAGTTGTAGAAAATTTAAGCCAAGAGATAATATACCCCATTCGTGGCAAGATAAAACACTTTTGCCTTGTTTTATTGTAGAAATCAGGGAAAGATAAAGCAAATGAGGTGGGCCATGACTCATATGTTGTTGAGTCTTTTTGATAGGTGTAAAACTACAAAAAATCACTTGTAAAACATTGTTTAAAGCAATAAAATTATAAATTGCTTTAACTAATTATTATTTTAATGCAGTTAGAAAAGCAAAGATAAAGATTCCTTATTTTATCTCCTTGGGTGAAATTGAAAAAAACTAGGCAAAAGATAGAGTTTTTATTGCAGTTTACAATCAGGTAAAGCCTAATTTTTAGGTGTTTTTAGTGGGACCACTTTGGAGAGCATTTTGGCAGCTTTTCTACTCAGTTTGGCAGAAGTTCAGTGACTTTTTTGGAGGCTTTTCTGTGGAGCTCGAAAATGGATCAAACTTGCTATTTTAGGAAGATTTCTCATCTTTTTACTTGGGGAGATTTTTGGAGGCATATATAGGAGAAAAACTTAGTTTTTTCTCAGGGAAGAGTATTGTTTCTTCCTCTCTTGTTCATTTGCAGAGAGTTTTGTAAACAATTTTGTACTCAGATTCTCAGTTTGATATACTCCTTTCAGTTCAATAGAAACAACAGAGCATTCCTATTTCAATTCTTGTCTCATTTTGTAGTAATAGTTAGATGTTATCATTGTGATTCTATCTTTTGAATCCTTTTTTATGTCCTATTATTGCAAGTGTGGGTGCAGAAAGTTCATATGATGCAACCTGTTGCATGTTGTGTTTGATTTTAAACCTTCATGCAAATCAATTTTGTGTTGTATACACATGTGATATTGTGAAAGTTATTGTCTTGAGAAGGTGTTTGTGAGTGAGATCATTGGAATAAGTTAAAATTCTAGTAAAATATCATTAGGTTTTAAGGTTTCATTTTAGCTATCTTTTCAACCCTTTTCTCAGAAAGTCATTTAGATTAGGTGAAGTAACCAAGAGAACCAACTCGCTCTGGAGGTTCACTCCAAGTTTTAGGCAACCCATAGGCCTAGGAGTGTTCCCATGTGTCAATAGGTAGCTAAGCTGATAGCTTAGCATTTGGGTGCATACTTTGTTGATAACAACAACCAAGCAATGGATGTGGGCATCAACCTAATGTTGGGGCAACAACCCCAATTAAATTGGTCTAAGGAAAAAGTATTTATCCTACCTCAACTGACAAAAATGATTGTTGCATCCTTGTTTCTTATATATATTCACATTACAAAAGTTACACTAGGAAGGACTTCACATGCCACTAGTGCCTTGGGTAAATCTTCTACATGAGTACAAACACAACTAGCCATATAGACATTCATGAGATAGATCATATAATAGAAAACATGACTTAGACATATAATGGCTACAATTAGAAAAATACTTCACCTTATCAAAAATCACTAGTTCCACAAAATTCCTTCTCTTTTGTAAGTGAACTTCCTTTTAATCACATAATTATATTTTGCTCACCCATTTCCCTATGTTTCCCCTTATTAGTACTTGCCTTTAGAAAATATTATTGTAATCAACATTTCTTAACTAGTTACTATTATTTGTACTTGTCAACCAATTAAATGTAAAAAAAATTCTATGTAAAGAAAATATTTATTTTTGCAAAGTCTATATGCAAACTTTTTAACAAAAAATATTCAAAAAATTAATTATTGATAATTTTATTGGTTGTACATAGAGTTTCACCTCTTATTGCAACCCTCACATTGTTCAAGGCATGCAATAATGAACTTTGTACAATTTATTAATAGTCACTATCAAAATAGTACAAATTGAAGTGTATTCTATGGGTTGTCTACCAATTATATTATTTTATATATAATATAAGGGCAAATTGCAAACTATAAGACTAATCTTCTATTTGACCATGTCAGAAGTACATTGTAATTTTAATTCTCCTAGTTGGAAGTTTTTGGAATTTACCGAAACATTTATGCTAAAATAATAGGGTGTTAATAATTTCAGTTGGATTGGTGGCAAATTGGTAGTATTTATGAGATTTATTGGTTGGACAACTTTCTTTGTTACATAGAAAAAAGTGTGATTTTATTTTAATCATCTGAACAAAGCACAAATAATAAGGTGTCAATAATTTCAGTTGGATTGGTGGCAAATTGGTAGTATTTATGAGATTTATTGGTTGGACAACTTTCTTTGTTACTTAGAAAAAAGTGTGCTTTTATTTTAATCATCTGAACAAAGCACAAATTTCTAGACATGAAAGGTGTAGATTCAATCCAAAGAGATTACAGTGATTCCATAGAGCTCAAAGTACACATACAACATCCTATACAATATTTCTGACAATAAATTTGTGCCATTGGTGAACACGTGGTATGTTGGCGATGACCCCATGCCACCCATAGAAATTGTTGACTTGTGTGTTGGCATTTATGGGAGTGACAGTAGTGGGGAGTACACAAGGTAGGTCATGAATGAAATGATTGATGTGATGTATAATTTGAATAGAATTAGACAAAAATATTGGTGCAGTGGATCTAAAGCCCTATACTAAATACCTATTGTGACCCCAATGCCTTGAACATGTGACTCATGTTCACATTAGTTTGGATGTTTCTTTGTAACTAGCTACTTGTTGTACACTTCATAAGTAAACTATTGAATACAAAAGATTGAAGATTTATTTATTTATATATATAATATTATTATACTAATTATAATATAATATAAATACAATATAATAATATTTTCATTGATAAGTGTTCCCTTAGTGTTCCCTTAGTGAGGAGCACTAGATGAAATACATACGTTGATGGTAGAGATAAAAAGGACTACCATCAAACAAATTTTGACTATACAATTGCAATAAATATATAATTGTGACTGTAAGAGTCTCTAATGGACTCAAGCTCCCAAGATCACATGCAAAGCCAAAGATTACCTTCCACAAGAGAGAAGCAAGAGGACAAATTGCTTGATTATGGATGCAATAATGATATTATGATATTACAATAATACAAAGATTACATGAGGGATCTTGCTTATATCAACAAGATAAAAACCCTAAATAAATTTAATAAAGTGTAATTAAATAAATAATCACACCAACACCCCCCCTTAAATGCAATTTAGGGAGATTGAGAAAATGTATAAATAATGCAAAGATGGCTCCTGGCTACAAGGCCTGATGAGGTACCCATGTATAAATGATCTCTCAAAAATAGAGAAAAGGAGAAAAACCCATAGGAAAAAACCCCTCCAAAAGAGAGAAAATATGAAATATGTACAATTGATGGATCACAAAAATCTAATTCCATCATAAACACATAATAAATACCCCCCATAGGAGATAGTGAATGAATGAGATAATGTGTCCCCTCCAAGAAGTAGCTCTTCAGCAATGATGAATGCCTGAAGATTGAATTCAATCCAATGCCTGCAAACAACATTTATCCCCTTTGGAAGAAACAGATCCATTGGTATATGTAGAAACAACTCCCACAATCTGGATGAAAGGGGAACCCAAATCCAAATGCGTGCCTCAGAATACAACTCTAGTGTCTTCATATTGGAAAAGATGTCTTCTCCAAATTAGGAACTAAATGCCCAATCAAAGAAGTAGAACTAGGAAAGGAAAGATATTGAACTACATATGAAAACATTGAAGATGTGAGGACATCACTACCATCAAAGAGGAGAGATAACCCCTCAAATGTGTCATCCAAATTTGAAATGTGAGACTCCAAAAATAATGATGCAATGTCTGATAATTAGGAATCCTAATGAGGTGGATTTGAAAGACTGAAATGTTCTTGCTATGTTTTCTTGCTAAATCAAAAAGCAAGTGTGCATGTGTGTGTGAGAGAGAGATCAAATTAGGAAAACTACCAGAAAATAAAATTTGATTTTTCTTGTGCTAATTATTCCATTTTTAAAGGATTGTGTGCATTCAAAATGGTCATTAAACATACTTTCATTTTCTTGAGAAAAGATTGGTAGAAGCCATTAATGAAGTCTTATAGATTTTTGAGGAACCTTGTATGATTTTATTTTTGTGGAAAATACATTATTTGATTTTATATTTGATTTTAGAGTAGCGAGCATCTTTGATTTGATTTGATTCTAAAAAATATCTTTTTTCTCTTTATCAAATTCTATAAATCCTAGCGAGGGCTTCACCATCTTTGATTCCAATGAAGATCTCCTCTTTAGAGTGGACACATATGCCCTTGCTTCCAAACACATTATTCTCATGGACACTTAGGGAAAATCACTTTACACTACGCTGCAAGGTATACACACCATTTCTACATTTTGTTGTACATCTTTTTAGTATTTAATTGATTGTATGGTTGCATACCTTTCTTTGCATCTTCCTTGATTACACTAAAGATGGGAAGGCTATCTTGGAGATAAGTTGGATGGTCAAAAACCCCTCTTCACTATGATGAAATCTTTGATTTTACTAACGAAAGAGTGCCTTCATTTTTTCTTTCTTTCTTTCTTTACCATTTTTTGTTGCTCTGCTCCTGAAATGTAGTCTATCCCAGAGGTTTATGGTGGCAACGGGCTATAGGGACTTGAAAGGGTGCGAGCCCTGGCTCTTTTGCCAATGTGCTTGCTGCTTCTATGTCACATGCCTTGTCTGGTGGGGTAATAGGTCCCCTGCGCTAAGACCTCTCCCGTTGTTTGCTTTGGGGCGGAGGTTGTTGAAGGGAGAGAATTTTTTATAGAAAGTGGCTTGATTGGTTGGTTTAACCATTTTTTGGCCCAGTCTTCTAGACCTTGACAATTGGCTCTCAAAATCATGGTGACCTTTGGAGATTTAATTTGTGCAAGGGTTTCTTCATCGTGGTTTTTGACTCCATCCAAAAATGGGGATATAATGCTCTACGATGTTCAACCTTTGCAACTAAATCTTCTAATATTATGTGGTCTGGTGCAGATGCCTAATCTTCCTTTACAGTTTTGGCTAGATCCCTACTATGAAGTGATCAAGAATGTATTGGGCCACTTTTTGATGATAGTATTTGTTGATTTAATGTGTAATAATTAGTTGATAGGCTTTTATATGCGAGCATTATAGCACTCTCACGCTGGAATTGTCTCACGCCCTAAAAAAAATTCAAGTCAAAAAATTTTCTAAACTCATCGGTTGTTCCTATCGACCTATTCCTTAAACCTCTAATGGGTGCAAGTGCTAGTTTTAAAAGTTTAGCACTAGTAGTTGTGACCTTAAAGTTGTTAGTTTTGACCATAAGTACTTATAATTGAATGAAATGTGTTCTTTACATCCAAAAAGCAACAAATCATGTGATGCCACATCAATGCATCAAGAAAACATGACTTAATGCACAACTATTATAATTTGCACCTATTGGTCTACCCCTTTTTTTGGGTGTTTTTGGACACCTCAACAAAAAACATGTTGATGTGGCATCATATTTGATGATGTGGACTTGAAACCTTAGTTATAAGTAGGGGCCTTGCCAAGTAAGTTGCTCTAATTTTTTTTGAGTAATTTGAAATTGCCACATGATTTTGAGAGGTGTAAAGTGAGGGTGCTCAACTACTAGGTCCTCTCCCCTATGCCACTTCGATGTTCTCCAACATGACATTTGCCTACATCCTGGTGGATCTTGATATCTCCAAGGAACTTTCGACAAATATTATTTTGTGGGTGGAGGGATGCCTTTGTTGGATTATGAGGGCTTGTCATTCTACTGCCATGATTATTTCACTACTAGTCATTTGGCCTCTAAGTGTCATCACACCAAGCTGTAATGAGCTGCCCCTATTATAATTTTTTTATTTCTTATTATGTTATTTACTATTAGTTTTTTGTGGTCTTTCAGAACCAGACATAAGTTGCAGAAGGGGTTTTTTGTTTTGCATGTAAATGTTTTTGCAAATACATTGAAATATATAACATGCATTTAAAACCCAGAAACACTATAACCTTAATACATAAATGAACAAAGACCCAGATCATAGAATCATGTAAAATGAATTACTAATGCATACCCATTCCATGTTTTCCAACTTCATAAGACTGCTGTAGCTGAACCAACATTATAAGTTCATTAATTATCACCTAAACTTCATTGAATGAGGGTTCTCCTTCAAACCAGCTGTTGCAATATATTTCCTAACCCTAGACGCCCTTGGTAAGTGCTTTATAAGCCACAAACAATGGGTGATTCACCCCAAAACACACCACGCCCTTGGTCTAGGTTTGTACGGCCAAGTACAGGTGATTTCAGCATGAATAAACTCCCTCAAAACACTTCAAATATGTCACATATATCATTGATATGATTTGCAACTCATAAGAAGACCTCAATGCCCAGGTCTATGCAAGAAAACTCATCAAAAACCCTCATACTTTTGCTATAGGATGTACGACCAAGATAGAGGTGTACGATCAGCCATGGATGTGCAATATCAGCTTCCAGAAACACCACAAACTACTGAGAATCTATCCATTAAACCTTATTATCAGCTACTCTCCAAATAGAAAGTATTTCAGATGAAACTCCATCAAATGATATCATGAGAAGCACAAGAGAAGCCTTTGTATGAAGCTCCTAGCAACCCTTCCTGATGTTATCTCTCAAGCGTGAAGAAGGTAGTCTCACAGAGGTTTTTGTCCCTACAAAACTCTATCCAAACCCCAAAGCCAAGCTTCAAGATTTCTCCACAATAAAAGTCCAAAGAAAGAGAGAGAGCCAAATGAAGACACAAATGCCTTTTATAATCCCTTGGCTCCAACGCCCAAGGAGGGAAAAGATAATAATTTTAAATTTGAATACTGACCCCCTTGTCCCCTCATGGAGCGCCCACTTCTCCTAGCATACAACTTTAAGTTGTAACTTAAACTTCATAAAATAAAGTTACTTTAATAAATTAAAGTAACCTTAGCCAATAAAATATTATAGGTTAGTTATTTAATTTAACTTATACTTCGACATATAATCCCCTGGCCATTCTCGAAATCCAACTGCAAAATGCTAGGTGCTCCAACTGGCACTCTATAAATAGAAAGTTGGCCAATGCCACCTAATACCTCCTGCCTAACTTACTATAAATAGTAAGTCCTAGAATAATGACAACAAAAGGTTCCCTAACCACATCTATTAGCCTACGGGAACCCCGGGAGTAGGCTAATCACTCCATCTCTCTGAATGGGCTAAGAAGGGGACATTACAGTCCGCCCTCCCCAAAATTGCTCACCCTCAAGCAATTGCAATACTAGATGTTGTAGAATCCATTCACTTTCCCAAGTGGCATCCTCAACTGGCAAGTCCCACCATTTCACCAAGTACTCTATGATCACTCTCCGCCTGACAGTTGTCTCCTTGAAATCAATCAATGCCTCTGGAACAAGCACTAACTTACCCTCCTTATCTAATGGGGGCAACATTGCTGAAGGAATCACATTATGACCAAGCGCCTTCTTGAGGCGAGATACATGGAAAACATTATGCACTCTACTCCCCTCAGGTAACTCCAACTCATAGGCTACCTCTCCAACTCTCCTGGTGACTTTGAATGGACCATAGAAATGAGGTTTCAACATCTTTGCTCCACTCTTTTTGAGAGTGGACTATCTGTATTGCTGCAATCTCACATAAACCATGTCACCCACCTTAAACTCTCACTCTAAATGGTGCTGATCAACATACAACTTTTGTTGATTATGGGCATGCTCGATGTTTTCTCTCAAGGATCTCATTATGTCTTGGCTCTCCTGCAAGAAGTCCTTAGCCCTGGGCACTCTATAATCATTGAACAACAAATCAATGAAGCTAGGTGCTTCGTATCCATACAAATCCATGAAAGGTGACATTTTGATGGACATGTGGAATGTGGAGTTGTAGCAAAGCTCTCCCAAGTGCAACCATTTTATCCATTCCTTTTGCTACCCTGAAACATAATTTGAAAGTAGCCTTCCACCCATTTGTTAACTATTTCAGTTTGGCCATCTGTTTGGGGGTGGTAACTAGTGCTAGGAGTCAACTTGGTACCACATAACTTAAACAATTCTTGCCAGAACAAACGCATGAACTTGTTGTCCTTGTCACTTATGATGTTCTTTGGTACCCATGAAGTCTAAACACCTCCTTAAAGAACAAATCTGCCACTTGTAATGTTGTATATCCTGCTGATATGGCAAAGAAATAGGTAAATTTGGTCAAACAGTCCACCACAACAAAAATACAATCCTTCCCTTGCACCTTGGGAAGCCCTGTGATGAAATCCATTGAAACACTCTCCCACTTTTGAGTAGGAATGGATAATGGTTGTAGCAGACCAGCCAGGTATGTGTGCTCATTTTTGTTTTGTTGGCACACTTGACACTCACGTACATACTTGGTAATGTCTTCCTTCATCCCCTTCCATGAGAATCTCTCATGGATCTGCCTATAAGTCTTATAAAATCTTGGATGACTAGCCATAGGAGTGTCATGAAAAGATTTGAAAATCTACTCTTTCAACTTTGATTCAGGCACTAACCAAATCCTCTCCTTGTAGAAGATCAAGCCATCATTCACACTATATTTTTCATCATTCAATGTACCATCAAGAATGCTATTGGTAAGGTTGTTCTTTACATAATCAGGCTGAATATTCTCCTTCCAATCTACTGCTATCTCAGAAAAAACACATAAATGGGGTCTCCTAGATAGTGCATTAGCCACCACATTTCTTTTTCCCTTGACATATTCAATGTCAAAATCGTATGCCTGAAGTTTACTTACCCACTTCTGTTGTCTCTCACTCAAATCCTTCTGATTATGGAAGTATTTCAGACTATTATGATCAGTTTTAACAATAAATCCACCCCTAACAAGATATTGTTTGTACTTAGCCAAGGCATGCATTATGGCTAACATCTCCTTATCATAAATTGAATAACTTCTCTCACTTCCCTTCAAATTTCTACTCTCAAAAGAAATTGGATGCTTATTTTGCATGAGGACAACCCCTATACCATCACCAGAAGCATCACATTCAAGCTCAAATGGCAGCTTGGAAAAATCAGGTAGTGCCAAAACAGGGCACGAGCTCATCAACATCTTAAACTGATCAAATAAATTTTGTGCTAATTCTGACCAAGAGAATGCCCCTTTCTTAGTCAAATCAGTAAGCAGGGCAGCAACTTGTGAAAATCCCTTTACAAACCTTTTGTAGAACCCACACAATCCAAAAAATCCCTTAAGTTGCGATAAATTAGTGGGTGGTGGCCAATCAAGTATTGCCTTGATTTTATCTGGATCCACACAATCTCCATCAACACTGATTATATGCCCAAGATACAACAACTCTATCATCCTAAACTCACACTTGGACTCTTTAGCAAAAAGAGACTTACTCTCAAGAATACCCAACACCTCATCCAAGTGTTTCAAATGCTCTTCCCATGATCTACTATAAACAAGGATGTCATCAAAGAAGATTAAAACAAACTTACGTAACTATTTGTTGAACACCCTATTCATGCATGACTGGAAAGTGGCTAGAGCATTTGTCAAACTGAAAGGCATGACAAGAAACTTGAAATGTCCAAAATGACATCTAAATGTAGTCTCCTCCACATCCTCCTCCCTGACTCTAATTTAATGAAATCCTGATCTCAAGTCAATTTTGGAGAAATATACTGCGCCATGCAACTCATCAATCAACTCATCAATGTGTGGGATAGGATATCTATTCTTAATTGTTTTCTTATTAAGTGCCCTGTAATCCACACACATACACATAGTCCCATCCTTATTCTTCACCAAGACAACTAAAGAAGCAAATGGGCTCTTGCTTGGCCGAATGTGTCCCATCTCTAAGAGCTCCTTAATAGTCTTTTCAATTTCATCCTTAAGTCTCTTGGGATGCCTGTAGGGAGTAGTAATCACTGCTTTAGTCCCCTCCTATAACTCTATCACATGTTCAATGCCTCTATCAGAAGACCTACCTGGAGGAAGACTATCAAACACCTTGCTTCTTTTGGAAAGAAGCTCCTATATTTTTGGTGGATAAGATCTCTTAACCTCCTCTATAACCGTGGGCATAATAACACACTCTGCTACCCACTCTACCTGCTCATGCCTAAAAAGTCTCTCCATTCATTTGAAAGACACCACAGGTGGTCCTCCATTTGACAAACCTCTCAAGACCACATTCCTCCCTTCTTATTTGAATTTCAGCTCCATGGTTTGAAATTTAAGAGTGATCTCTCCCAAAGAACGTAGCCACCGAATCCTCATAACTACATTTGTGTCTCCAATACTAACCACATAGAAATCCTCCTTAACCTCATATTTCCCAAACTGTATACTCAACTGTGGGACCATCTTGGTACAATTGATAGTGAAACCATCAGCTACCATTACCCAAAAACCACTCACCTCCTGTGTTTGAAGGCCTCTACGAACAACCAAGCCCTCATCAATAAAACTATGAGTAGCTCCTATATCAATCAAAGCTATCATTTTCTACCCCTTAAGCACTCCTCTAATGTGAAGAGACTCATTTTTCTGAAATCTATGGAACTGTGCTAGTTTCACATTATTGTCCTCTTCCTTTTCACCCTCTTTTGGTGCCTTTTCATCCTCACAATCTTCATAATTAGATTGCTGGTTTGAAATTTCTGATGCACTATCTTCACCAGATTGGTACTCAATTAGGAGGGCCTTCCCCTTAGCTAAACATTTATGGCCTTCAGACCAAGGCTCCTTGCATGTGAAGCATAATCCCTTCCTCTTAAGCTCATTTAAGGTCTCACTATCAATCTTAGTATATTGTTTCTTTGGATGTTCCTGTTCGCTTGTAATATGTTTTTTGTCCTTGTCTTTCTTCTGAAAGAAACCTTTGGGTTGAGATTTGTTTTGTGAAGAAGTAGACTCCATATCTCTATCTTTCCTGATTGCTTCCCATAGAGTAGGTGGATTGAATGCCTTAATAAATCCTCTCAAAGGTTCTGATAACCCATCAATAAAGAGCACAAGTCTCCTCTCAGAAACATCTATCACTAGCACTGACCACTGCTGAAATTCAGCCACATAAGCATCCACTGTACCCCACTGTTTTAGTTGTACTAGCTCCTTAAAGTGCAATTCTAGATCCTTCTTGTCAAACCTCTCAATTATTATTTTAGTAAACTCAACATATGATGTGATTTGTGTATGTCCCAATGTGATCATGCCATGCTTCCATCACTCATGAGCAAGTTCATCTAGATACATGGCAACATATTTTATGGATTCTACTTCAGGCATAGGATTACGAGTAAAGAAAGTATCAAATTTTTGGACCCATGCATGAGCTGATGTCTTCCTAGAGCCATCAAAGTAAGGGAGACTGAGCTTCCCAAGCTTCTTACACAATTCATTGTGTTGCTCTCTATTGCCTTTGTTGGGCATATGACTCATCCTAACATCCATATAGTCACGTAGAGATATGTTACGCTGAAAATCAGGTCCTGCATCTCTCCAATCCTGTTGAAATTGATCCTGCATTTCAACTAGAGTCAATTCATTCCCTACTGGTGGTTCAACTCTAGGTGGAAAGACTAGCATAAGAGGTCTCACTATTGCTGCTCTCTGATGTGGATCTTCAACCCTAGGTGGATTTTGACCATTCCTTTGGTCCCATTACCCCTGTTATTGACTGCCAATAAGGAAACCGCATCAGTCAACTAAGCCATGCGCTGATTTGATTGCTCTTGACTTCTAACCAAGGCATCCAAAAGAAGTGTTGTAAGATTTGGTTCTGGATTTCTATTATCTATGTCACCCATATTTCCTGTGATCTAATTGTTGTTCTTCTATATTAGAAGGCCAATGTTCCCAACGATCTCCCCTTTTTCTGTCTTTCTTGATATCTTCTTTCTCTATCATTGATGCTCATAGAAATTCATTACCCACTGGATGGCAGGAAGATTTGAGCTCTGATACCACTGTAATGAGCTACCCCTGTTGTAATTTTTATTTATTTCTTATTATGTTATTTATTATTAGTTTTTTGTGGTCTTTCAGAACTAGACATAAGTTGCAGAAGGGGTTTTGTGTTTTGCATGTAAATGTTTTTACAAATACATTGAAATATATAACATGCATTTAAAACCTAGAAAAAGTATAACCCTAATGCATAAATGAACAAAGACCCAGATCATAGAATCATATAAAATGAATTACTGATGCATAACCATTTCATGTTTTCCAACTTCATAAGATTGCTGTATCTAAACCCGCATTATAAGTTTATTAATCATCACCTAAACTTCATTGAATGAGGGTTCTCCTTCATACCAGCTACTGCAATATATTTACTAACCCTAGGTACCCTTGGTAAGTGCTCTATAAGCCATAAACAATGGGCGATTCACCCCAAAACACACCACGCCCTGGGTCTGGGTTTATATGGCCAAGTACAAGTTATTTCAGCATGAATAGACTCCCTCAAAACACTTCAAATATATCACAGATATCACTGATATGATCTGCATCTCACAAGAAGACGTCAACGCCCAGGTCTATGCAAGAAAACTCATCAAAAACCCTCATACTTCTACTATAGGATGTACGACCATGATAGAGGTGTATGACCAGCCATGGATGTGCAATATTAGCTTCTAGAAACACCACAAAGTAATGAGAATCTATCCATTAAACCTTATTATCAGCTACTCTCCAAATAGAAAGTATTTCAAATGAAACTCCATCAAATGATATCATGAGAAGCACAAGTGAAGCCTTTGTATGAAGCTCCCAGCAACCCTTCCTGATGTTGTCTCTAAAGCACGAAAAAGGTAGTCTCACAGAGGTTTCTATCCCTACAAAACTTTGTCCAAATCCCAAAGCCAAGCTTCAAGATTGCTCCACAGTAAAAGTCCAAAGAAAGAGAGAGAGCCAAATGAAGACACAAATGCCTTTTATAATCCCTTGGCTCCAATGCCCAAGGAGGGAAAAGATAATAATCTTAAATTTGAATACTGACCCCCTTGTCCCCTCATGGAGCACCCATTTCTCCTAGCATACAAATTTAAGTTGTAACTTAAACTTCATAAAATAAAGTTACTTTAATAAATTAAAGTAACCTTAGCCAATAAAATATTATAAGTTAAATATTTAATTAAACTTATACTTCGACATATAATCCCCTGGTCATTCTTGAAATCCAACTGCAAAATGTTAGGTGCTCCAACTGGAAGATTATAAATAGAAAGTTGGCCAACGCCACCTGATACCTCCTGCCTGACTTACTATAAAAAGCAAGTCCTGGAATAACTACCACAAAAGGTTCCCTAACCACATCTATTAGCCTACGGGAACCCTAGGAGTAGGCTTATCACTCCATCTCTCTGAATGGGCTAAGAAGGGGACATTACACAAGTGTAGTAGAGCAGGTGGTGCAACATCTTGGTGGAAGGATGCTCTTCCTTATCGTCTCACTATTAGTGACCACTCTCCTACCTCTCACCCTATTGAGGTCGTGCCTGTGCCATTTGAGCTTGCTCTCTCAAAAATGGGTGAACATGCTATCCCTGACTTTGTGGCAACTGCTCCTTTGGAGTTTGGGAAGGTTGCTACCATTTTGTGGTTAGCGAATGCTCCAATTTTGTAGATGATGTTTGCTCTCATATTGTTGATGGTGGTTGCTCCTAGTAGTTTGGTCTCTACTATGGATGGACATACTCAATCCTCCCCTACTCAGTTGGTGTCTCCTTTAGGTCCTAGGGAGGTAGCTAAAGTGGATTCTCTTCTAATAATGTTTTGTACATATGTTGAGAATGACTTAGGTTCTTGGACTATTGTCTAAAAGAAGAGGAAATGCCTTCTAAAATTTGTTTCAAATCTCCACCCTCAAAAGGGAGGTGTGAGGGATGCTAGGATGGGTTTAGGGACTGTGTAGGTTTTGTTGGTCAGTTCTTTGTGGTTTAATTGGGGTGGGGTCTCTCAGTGTGTTAGAGGTCCTATCTCTTTATGCATTGGGTAAGGTTGTCTCTTGTTGGGCTAGTGGACTCTATTATGGAATGTACAAGGATTCAAACCCTTTCAAAAACTCGTCATTTTACCCATTATAAAAAAAATCAATAATTTAATCTAATATTAATATTAATATATTAATAATTTAATTATAACAATTAATATATTATATGTGTTATTAATAGGATTGAATTTACACCTATCATGTTTGGAAATTTGTGCAACTTTAGTGAATGCCATTTTATAATCACAATGGCTACCAAAAATTAATTTAAAAAAGTTTAGCAAGCCAAAACTCAAATAAATCTTCCTTCAAATCTAGGACCATATTCATGCAAGTTCTTTGAAAGGATTAGTTAGAGAACAATTCAAAAACTAAACAACTAATAGTTTAGTCCTTATTACAATTCTCATTTTGACAATACAACATTACAAGGCAAGACAAATTCTATTGCAAAACATATTCTATTGTTACAATATTTCAAAGGCAAGTACTATGCCACTATGTGGTACTTGTTTTATAACATTATCTCAATTGTCTTTCTCATAGGCCAACTCATTGATGAATTAATCACCTAGTCTAATTCTCTCCAAATCTCTTCTCAATGCCACCATCATTCATTTTCTTGGTTCATTCATATTTCATCAGGATTTAGAAATTTTGGTTTTTGTTGCATTATTTCCTTTCCTATGTATGCACTACAAATGTCTAACTTAGGATCATTCACAACTTTATTTTCGATTACACCTAGATTCCCACTTCCTTTGTTAATTATTCATTCTTATAGGATTTCTTCCCACTTAATTGTCTACTCATCATAGCTTTTCTTATGTTCAAGAAAATTATTTTCCTTAGGCATTGATTTCTAACTGTGTCAGTGCTAAGTACTTTGGGTTAATCTCCTTTAGTATTTTATGGTTTTGAAGTTTGTGCCTCCCTATCTTAAAATCTAATGTGCTTTTTCATTGATGATCCACCTTGCATCATGTTGCCACTTGAGTCGCTCCCATTGACTTGATTCCACCCCATGGGACATTGTACTCCCTTCTACCTTCTTTGGTTTTCATCTAAGACCTAAACACTTGGAAAACCAATACAATCACAACATCTCATGTAAGATATCAACTCACCTTGCCTAGTCAAATTTTCTCAATATAGTTTATTCTCTTAGATTACCTTAATCAAGATTGTTTAAAACTCCCATCCATTAAAGATTAATTAGAATTTATTAATATAAATATGAAATCAGATTTTCCATATATACATAGTCATAACAATAATGTTCCATAATCAAAGATTCAAAGCAGGCTTTATAGATTACATTAACTATTTAAATGCCTTAAGTTAATCATCCAACCTTAACCAAAATGGAATAAAACACATTATCACTTTAAAATCCAACTTTTTGTTTTATTTATTATTTTTAATACATAATCAAAATTCTCTTCCCTTAGCTACTTGCTAATTCCATTAATTAACACTAGGCCTTAAGGATATGACAATAACACACAAGTGTTTGGACAAATCCAAAAAAAAATTAGAATACATTGAGGGAGATTCTACACTAAAATTGGTTTGGGAGTTCCTATTATATTATGTTCTTAGTCACACCATTTATAAATTGGCATAAAATTGCAATATAGCCAATCCTACTAATCCACCTCTAGATTAAAATCAAGAATAACATGAACGTTTCATGCATGGAAAAATTATTAGAATATCAATTGATAAAACCTTAAAGTATTAAAAATATATATTTATTTTGGTTTAGATGTCAAAGTCTAAAAGTATGTATTTTTTCAAAAGCCCAAAATACATGTTCAAAGAATTGCATTGAATCTTAAATTCATGTTAAAAATGATAGCTCCTAGTTTTCTCTCAAATTTTTCTCTAATGTATGATGAAACATTCTACATAAATTTCTAGTAAACCAATATTTGATCCATATGTTATACCTACACTTACACTTACACTTGCACCTACACAACTCTTTCTAGAATAACTTAATATAGGTGAAACACTCTATGTTATTAATGTTCAATTCTATTTACATCAAGCATCATGATGAAATAGTAAATTCATAGTAAAGATATGTACATGTATATAATGGCTCTCATAAGTGTGTTGTTACTTTCTGTTGTAGGTATACTAAAACATTAATACAATTTTTATAGTTCTAATATATTTAGAAGTCAAAAATAAGAATTCAACAATTTGATAGACAACAATTTTATAAATTATAAATATTTAATTTAATTTTCCTCTTGTTAAGGAGTATAAATTTGTTGTACAATGAATAGTATTATTCATGCTAGACCTAATATTTCAATTAAATCTTTCACCAACTTTTCAGGACTATTTTATGGATGTTTTATGTTTTTGATTAGATAAGCGCTTTTAAGGGGAGCTATGAAGGGAAAGAGTTTTGAAAGGACCCAAAAACCTTGTACAACAAAAGTATCCAACAACTGCAAGAGACAAGTCACAAGAACACAGAATCAAGAACCAACAACAACATGAGACAGAACCAACACAAAAAACAAGCCTAAAATAGTAAGGCCACAACAAAAGGACAGCCAAGACCACAATCAAGAAGGTTTAAAACCAAACCTCACCAAAAAATTCTGAGGTGGAATCAAAGCTTGACCCAAATTAAGTAATGGATGTTTTATGTTAGTGACATGAAATTAAAATATTTATTTTCTTATTACCTACATGTGCTGGCAATGCCAATTAATATGGAACAAACAATATATCTTCTGGGAATTTAACTCCCTATACAAAAATCAGTTTACAAATTAATGTGTGCAAACAGATAAGTCTATGGCGATGGTCAATGGTTGTGGTCGATACAGACTGGAAGTTTGAAGAAGCAGCTCAGTTGTATTCCCAAGCATACCCCAAAAGCTTTACCAGAATCATTACAGTCATAGACCCAAGTGCAACCTCAAACTTAGGTGCAAGCCCAATCAATCAAGCACAATAGTTGCAACACTAGACTCCAACAGAAGTAGTAGCTCAACAACCACAACTTCAGCAACCAATATTGACTACACTGGTTAGTTCCTGTGTTTTCAGTAATTCCTGAATCTGTATTTTTTATGACATGGAATCTCATAGAAATACATTTATTTTACAGTATTCTAAGTCTTCAATGCATGCACAACAGTTTGTTCAGGTAAACTTATTTTTTTGTTTCTCCCTACATGTGAGATTATGTAAAATAATGAAAGTGTCATCTATGAAGCCAAGCCATTTATGCAAAAGAAACAACTTTAGATTTTATCTGTATGGTTTTCAGGCTTTTGTGTGCACTTGAAATTAATTTTTAAAATTTTAATGCGGTCTAGAATATTACATGACAAGACATAACAATTATCTGAATTGTCCTTCATGATAGTTAGAAATTGTGTAGTTTTGGACTACATCTCTGACAACACAATTATCCTGGTTTCTCTGTCATTTGACATGCATTTGCCTTTGGTCTTGCAATTGTATACTCTTTCTTGTTGATTGAATCCTCTAGGATCCTCTAGAAGGCAGATTCCTCACAACAAGATTTTGGGCTTTTTATTTGCACTGATAAAGCCAAAGGTAAATAGCACCTTGAAAAGAGTATTATGGGCTATATTCTCCTTCTATGGGAGTTTCCATAGACTGCTTATTATTACTCTGGTCATGTCAAGTTAGGTGATTTCCAGAATATGTAGAAGCCTTCAAATGTTAAAATTTGGTCATTTCTTTTCTGCTTTTTCCTAGAATGTGAAGAAGCCTCCAAATGTCAGGATTTTGTCATTCTTAGCTAAGATTTATTCACCCAATGCTTGATAGTGCTAAAAGAAAATCTTCTTAGAGATCTCTCATCACATGGCTGTTTTGTGCCTCTAGTTTAAAAGTCTTCATGCATAAATTGATTACTTGCTACCATTGATTGTAATGTATTTGAGGCTATAAAAAATGTTGAAATGTGAAGTTAGTTTTACTTACTTCCGGACAACGAGATTGTTGAAATTCTTTTGGCCATGTGTCACGTGTACATGTAAAATTGTATGTGGAAGTGTCACTCGCACTTTTATGCATGAAAATCTATCTTTAGATTTGGTTTGTTTTTTGCATGTACTTTGTCGTGATTATTTAAGTTAGTCGAGCTTGAATGCCAAGGCATGAGAAAAAAGTTTTTGTAACTGCCAATTTTCTTCTGAGAATAAAATTGAGAGATCTTTGCCCATTGTTTTTAGCTGGTACATTCCCTGGTTTTCCACATAAATCTGTATTATCTATTTTGTGCTTTTTATTACTAATTCACTGTTATTTCAATTCTGGACTGCTTATTTTTCTAACAAAAAAATAAATCTGACAAACATAATATGCTTTTCTAGCCAAGAAGCTGTCTGCTACACATTTATTCTATCTATGAAGTTTTCCCGGTCTTACAAGAATGTATTATTAGGCCTTTATTTCTGATTTTGAAGAGTTGGCTTACCATTTGAGCTTTGACTTCCTTCGTTATTAGATTTGAATTTTACATTTGCTGGCAATCCGAACAAATTTTTAAAAATCTCTATTTAAGACTTTTAAAGAGAAACATCAATATTTTCTACAGGCGAATGAAGTTCTAGTCTCATTTTCTAAACCATCGTTACTCTCAACACTTTTGGATCTACTTCCTTGCTCTATTCACACTGATGATTTGTATGTTTTGGGCAAATTTTTGAGACTCACATACATGCTAGAGGTACCATTTTCTATCCCTTTCCTTTCCTTTTTCAATGCAGGGCTTGTGTTTGATGCTTGTATGGCTGTGTAGATGGTGCCATGGCTTTTGGGAGATATGAGATTAATTGACATAATCCAGGATTGCTGCTCAGATCTGTTGGGGTTTAAAATCTTTCTAAGAGAATATGTATATCTTTTTTGAATACAAGGAGCACAAGGGTACCATTCATGGCTAGTGATTTGCAGGCTTGAAATCTCTTGTTCTCCACTATAATACCCAACACGATTATAGTACTTCACTCTTTTTTGTGATAGTCATGTATTGAGGGGTTTTATTGCAATATACCATGTAGTGGATGACTGCAGACCGGGGTATAGTCCACTTTGAAATGCTAGCTTGAACAGGATTGCGACATGGTCTGCTATTGTGGGTAAATCTTTCTACCAAAGACCAGTTGTGACTGCCTTCTCAACTCAAGAATCCGCCTTAACTAACGGAATACCAACGAACAAATTTGAAGGTCTGTTCCCAACAATAGCAATTAACTCTATAATTACATCTTTATTTAGCCTTACTGTAGGAAACAAAGGGGTCTCCTTCCAACAGTATTTTTTCTTTTAATAATGCTTATGTTTGTTGTAGGTAAACCTTCGCTTCTATGGTAGCATAAGATAATACCATTTCTAAAAACTGTTTTTGTTTGTTCGAGTAGATGTTGCTCTATTTTGGAAAATCACCCATTTCTTTTGTGTATCATAAGCAGGTTTAAACATTAGGCATGTTTGTAAATAATTGGTAACGATGTTTAATTTAGATCTAGGCCCCCATGTTTCAGGGTGCTTACTTTCCAAAGCCTAGCAAGGCTACATTGTCTCTATTAAAGTAAGCAAATAGAGCATGATATTTAGGAAAAAGCAAACTTCACATACTAATCCATATAATTCTAACCATCAATAAGTCCTAAGGATTCAATGTAACTAGTCAAGTGAAGAAGTAAGGTCAACATATGGTAAAGCACAAGAAGATCCAACCTGTTACAACTATAGGGGTCCCTTTCACACTCAAATATCATAAAGGTGGCATTTTTTTATTCACTCCCCTCAACAACTTTGTCTATACTATGCATACCATTCGGATGTGTTCATCAGGGTAGGACAATTGTAGCCTTCTTTGATAACTCTCTAGTGTCACATTCATATAGGAGCTTGTAGCAACTCAACACTTTTATATCAAATTTTGAGATATGCAAATTTAGGCGCACATCTCATACAAATAAACAAGCACTATTGCAAAATAACAATGATCATGGGTAGATACAACATGCATCAAAAGTCCTAATGTTGACCCCGACTCCTAAAGGTGATACTTCCCTTTCTCTGCCCCCTAAAGTCATGGTCCTCGATAACCCTAATCATTCCCCCAAGCAAAAACTTGGGTCTAGAGTGGTGAAAATTCTGGTCCCACCAAAGATTTCTTAGATTGTGGCTACCCCAGGTGATAACCCTATTTCATCCTCCTTAGATTGTCACTGCCAATCCCAAGCATATGGCTGACAAAGGTAAAAAAGGTCATTCTAGAAGACCCTACTTCTAGTTCCCCTATTTCTCCTACTATTTCCGATCACCAACATTTCACCAAAAAACCCATGAATTCCTCTATTGATGGTTCCTCTCACAAGATTTAGACTGAAGACCATGTCCCCATTAACAACCCCAACTCTGCTCATGATCCTACTTGTCAAAGTGATGCTGGTTTAAAAGGAAGAATTGATTTCCTCATGGAGAATCTGGACTTGCAAAACAATATTCTCAAATGGTTCATGTGGTAACTCCAGAACATTCAAAAAAGAGTATAGGGTATTGAAAGTGAGCTACTCAAGGATGATAATGAAGGTGTTAAAGGTAATGAACCTCCTGATGAGGCTCTTTGGAATAAGGTGAGAAGACTGTTTGTTATGTTCATGATTTGGGAAAAGTTGGATCAAAGAGTTTTGATGATGTAGAAGAATCAAGAAGACATTAATGAGAAGCTCACTAAAGTGGTAAATTTTAGTAAAAACACTATAAAGAATTTTGCCACTAGTCTTTTTGTCCTTAAAGAGAGTTATAGAAGAGAAAAAGGATTTCCTGCATGGAGGGGTTTGCTAAAAGAACTAGGGCTAAATCTTCTGCCTAGAATCTAGGCACTATTGACCTTGATGAGGATATTTTGGAGGCTTCTTTCAAAGACCAAGTCAACTTTCTGGAAAAAGAGTGGCAGGTGGCATCTTAGCTACAAAAATTGGATAATCCTAACTAGAAGTGTTCTCTTTTTTGCATGTATCCTCTCAGTGCTATTTCTGTGCTGAGATTTTGCTATTCTCTTGTTTTGTAGCTACCTCTTCTAGTTTTTTTGCTTTTTTTGGAAGTTCCACTCCTCGTGGGACTTGTCTCTCTCGCCATTTGATTGATCCAATGTAAAAGGGTTTGGGCCCTTTCAAAAACACACTTCTACCAATATCAAAAACATGCATCAAAATATAATAAAAAACAAAATGTACATAAACTTCCCTTTTGAGATCTCACACCTCTACATTATCCAACTAGATTATCCACCATGGTAGCTAAGGTGATCACAAACACATGCATTTCCATCCACCATTTTTATCTTTTGTCATTATCTTTGCCAATGTCCCTTATTATGCAATGAATAAATTGCTCCAACCATCACTTCCTTCCCATGTTTCTCAAACATAATTCTAGTATGCTTGTCTTCATTGCTTAAGGAACATGGGTTGTAGAAACATGCGTGTCCTCCCAACCCTCTGCATGAAAAAAGGACTTTTGCGCTTTAGTCACTTTTTATAATTTTAAAAATAAAAAATTAATTAATTTTTCCATGAAATTGTTCTCTTCCAATAAAAAAAAAATGTTAATTACTTAGAGATTACAATAGGAACTAAGAAAAATAGTTGACCATTTTATGAAATATATTTGGCAAAAATTAATATAATTTCATCACTCACCTTGCAATATAAATACAAATACAAAACTATACATGAAAAATCCACAATTTAAAATAGATTATCATATCTATGCCAATTCCTATTTAATTTTAAGTCATTCTTATAAAACATCTTAATGCAATCATATATTGATAAATGACATAATCTTGTGCTAAGTTTTAGCAATCTTTATCTATTATTTATTACTAAAAAGATCATGTTGGGTCATTTATGCCCACACACTTCGCATGCATTGTTTATCTCCAATTTCATACTACTCCTCAAGGCAAGTTATAGTCTTACAAAACTAGACCAATATGCCCTACTTTGAAGTATTATTATGTTAGCTAAAATTCAACCACTTGTACATATATAAATTCACTCATTCATTTTTTGAGTAAAGTCTTTGTCAAGAATTGATATCTCAGTCTTAATGGTTTCCCTCCTTGAACATAAAGATTATAGCCTATGATACCTATAAGGATCATAAAAAGATTTATGCTTTCCTTTATCTAGTGCTTTTCCATGTATTTTATTAATGGAATATGAGTTTTACTGTTTCCTTTTCAAATACATACATTTCTAATTTTTGAGAAAGCAAATCATTTAAAAAAAAAACTAAATTATCTAAGCAAGTGCAACCTTGAAAACTAAAATTATATCCTTATTGATGTGTATTTAGAAGTGACACCTTTGCCTTATAATAACACATTATGTATTTCTTCTTCATATAAAATTTCTATTTCACAACATAATCATTTGTAATTAATATATTACATAATTAATTACTATACTTAATTTTGTTTTTGGTATTGATAAAAATGGGATTTTGAAAGGGACTAGACCCTTTTACAGAGCAGCCAAAAGGAAGATGGAACAAGTAACATGAAATATGGGACAATCAACACAAAGATAGTAGTCCTGTTGCAATACAACAAAATAGAACAATAGGACCTAGACAATTCCAAATCCTGATCTAGCAAATCTCACTCCCTTGACCCACGGGTGCAATGTAGAGACTAATTTAGGGAATCCTTTCCTCTCTAAACAACTGTCCAAGAAGACCCTGAGTCCAAATCCTCAAAGTGAGGGGAAGGGAGGGAGTCCTCAATCGACGCCTCAACCATAGACAATTCACATATAGAGGGGGATGGGCCCGAATCAGAAGCTAGAAGAACCAAAGATATAACTAGCACTAGGATCTCCACACCACTTGACATAGGGGGAAACAACCAATGGAGGGCAATTTGAGCCTGATCAAAAGAAGAGGACTCACGAGGAGTTGAGGGGCTCATCGCAACCTCACTTGCTAGCACCCCCACAGGACCTGCACTGTAGGGGGAATGAGCAGAGAGGACACAAAATCTTGAGGCTCATCATCTTGGGAGGATCCATCCACTAGAGGGTCAGAAGCATTGATAGTCAAGTGACCATCAAGGGCATTCTTCCACCATGTAGTTGTACCCTTGCAATGAGAGTGGGGATAAACAGAGGCTAGGTGAATAGTAGAAAAACATTGTCTACATTTGAAGGGGAGGCCCTTATAATCTAACTGTTGCATCCAAGACCCTTCCCCCACCTTTAGAACTAGATCTCCATGAAGGGGTTTGGAGATATTAATGTCCATGAAAATATGGGCAAACATAGAGTGTCCCATGAATGAGGTAGTGGATTCAACCTTTAAGAAGCAACAAATAGCATTGTTGATGTCCTCATAGCATGCCCAAAATTGGAGAGGGAGATTTGGAAGCCTTACCCATATTGGTATAATGTTGAGTAGTTTGCTAAGTGGATTGAAAGAGCTGGACCAAGGCTTGATGGAGAGGTAGTGCACACCCCACATCCAAACCCTATCATCAAGCACTAAATTCTGCTCCTCAAGTATCATGGAAGTCACACGAAGAAGCCCCTTGCACAGGAGAAGAGCTTAATCTTGCCCTCCACAAGGGGTTTACAAGAATCCAAGACCCATTTGTGTAGGTTAGGCAGGGATGGCCACAAACTATTAAGCCTACAAATCACCCCATGGTACTGATAAAACTCTTCATTCTCAACGACATCCTAACCACACTCCACAACTAGGGAGGGATGGGTGCATGACAGGGGTTGTAGCTTGTCATTCTGTGAGTGGCAACCATGAACCTATAAACCAGTTACAACCACGAGGACGTAGTATTGCCCAACACACCATCAACATGACTCCAAGGAGGGGAGAATTCCTTGCATTTGACCTTAGGAAATAAGTCTTCAAATACAAGTGAGCCTCATCCTTTAGTGCCATGAGCAACACCAACAATAGGAACACTAATAGTCGTGTGAGATCTAGAAATGGCCTGCACCCTAGTAGAGACCCCTGAGGGTGAGCCATATGTAGGTCACAAGGAGTTTCCTCCATTGGATGAGAATGATTCCTTTCAAATTTTCCTTCATGGATCTGCAATTCTAATGTTTGAAATTATGCCTCCTCGAGAGCCCAGTAGAGCACTAGAAGGGGTGATGACATTATCACCATGACCGACATCTCTAGCAACACCAAAGATGCCCATGCTACTAGAGGCAAGGATGCATAAGAGTGAGCCATTTGCAAGTCATAGGGGGTTAACTTCATTGGGTGAGAAAGCTTCCATTCAAAAATCATCCTAGGTTGCAGTTACTATACTTAATTTTGTTTTGATTAAGATAACCAGGAAGAGCCCAAACCCATACAAACAAGCCAAAAAGGTAAACAAGAAGAGTCTTACCAGTAGTAAAACATAACACAGAACAAACAGAACACTAAACAGATATTACAGACACAGAACCAACACCAAAAAGAAAGACCACCCCTGGACTAGCAGTAGGAACCCTATTGATTAGAAAGAAACTTCAGGCCATTGATGCCCTACCACTCCCTGTTGAGGAACTCCAGCTTGTCCTCGAAGGTATACTTAATTTTGTTATTCTAGTTATATATTAATATATAATAATTATAAAATAATATTATAAATTGATCATTAGTACTAAGTTTTCACTATTTCAAAGCCTTTACAATATCTATCACATTACTAGCACATGATAAGAGTTATTCAATATACTAGCTACTAAAATCATGATAAAATCTACCATGATTGGCTAATTGCATTTGATTTGCTACTTATGATAGCCATAAATACATGTTCAACTATATTTTGTTCCAAGTTCAAAAATACAAATCAATTGCACACTAATAATTATGTTCTTTTGAAAATATCTCCCTACAATTTACACAACCCAATTAACACTATCCTTATTTCCAAATCCAACCACATTGACCAAAACATCTTTCTCTCTATTCAATACATAAATTACTCAATGGCCACACAATGCATCTCTTGTTTGTTTTAAAAGACTTTATACAATATTCATATAACTATTTATAATGATGACTTAGAGACATTCCTTTAAGAGCTAGATAAAATTAGAATAATTAAGTTAAACAATTCACATTGCAAATTAATAGTTGAAGCTAATTGGTTACTTACAAATTACAGTAGGAACTAAGAAAAAGAGTTGACCATTTTATGAAATATATTTGGCAAAAATTAATATAATTTTGCCACTCTCACCTTACAATATAAACACAAATACAAAACTATACACGAAAAATCCACAATCTAAAATAGATATTCTTATCCATGCCAATTCCTATCTAATTTTAAGCCATTCTAATAAAACATCTTAATATAATTAGATATTGATAAATGACATATTCTTGTGCTAAGTTTTAGCAATATTTATTTATCATTTATTACTAAAAAGATCATGTTGGGTCAATGATGCCCACACACTTTGCATGCATTTTTTATCTTCAATTTTACACTACTCCTCAAGGCAAATTATAGTCTTACAAAACCAGACCAATATGCCCTACTTTGAAGAATTATTATGTTAACTAAAATTCAACCACTTGTACATAGATACATGTTGAACACATTTGGAGACTAAGAGGGGGGGTGAATCGGTCTATTCTTAAACTTTGAATCAATTCCATTTACAACTTAACATTCAAATTCTTTTAACCAAAAGAAGAAGAACAAAAAATAAAACATGTACCACACAAAGACACCAGGATTTTTACGTGGAAAACCCAATGAGGGAAAAACCACGGTGAGGATTAACTCACAATATATGAAGCTCATTGTTATAAAAGATTACAACTTTGTTTTAGGGCTACAACCCAAGGAAGCTACTACTCCCTACTGACTTGCAAACTAAGGCTACAACTTTAGGGCAAGATACAAAGAACCACTGAGGAGACTCACTGTCTAATAGCAGGATACATGAAAATTACAATGAAAACAGGAAACTGAACTGATGTAAAGAAGGCATTTGTCATATGCTGATGTTGCAATCCCTTATTTCGCACAATTACCCCATCACTTTGACTTCGCACACTTCATGCTTAACACATTCTTCAATCTCTGTTGTATGTTTCACAAACAATTTTGTTCTTATATATACCATCTACAATAACTCAAAACTTCAATTAGGTCGGCACCAAGATGATCTTTAGATGAAACATGTGATACTGTATAGGTTGGATTAGAACAAATACATTATGAATTGTGGATCACTTCACATTGCATAACAGGATCAAATACATCATAACACATCCTTCATGGCCAAATTAATTAATCAGGATCAACCGCAATTGAAGGGAACCAAACTGTCGACCTAAACAACAACACTGCCCACTGTTTATCTTCACATCACCTGGGAGAGACCAAATACATCATGCGAACGAAAAAGTAAGTAATATACTTTATCAATAACATCCTTACACTCTTCTCCTAAAGTATCTGATCATTATATGCTACCGCAAGAAGAAAAACATATTGAACTACTGAAAACAAAGCATCCCTGACTGGCTGTGACATATCAAAACTTAGGATATTGCATTGCAGACCACTAAAACATCTAAAACTCATATGGATGCACTCATGTACACTACTCTGAACATATCCCCGAAACCACACAACCATATCTATCACTGTGGAGGAATGCAGATCATTCCAACAATCCTTCATCATTGCTTTACTATGTCAGAGCACAAGCTGGGACTATATCACTTATAACTTTTACTGCAGAAAGTTTCATGACTTGAAATCTTGGATATAACACCTTCATATGCCAATCAACTTATCTTATGAACCATAAGACTAAATCTTGTTCTGCAGAGGAATGTGAACCAAAACACTATGACTCTACCTTAGGGTATGCACTGTAACTGCCTTAGCAAAACTTCTGCAACTTATCTTTGAGTGCGGTATACCAAATTGGTAAGATATCAATGTAGACATATAGGAAGCATATTAGAATAAGTGTACTTACCTCTGCATCATACTTAGACATCAAGTTGATTACCATTCTTATACTTAGATAATTTGTCTCGATCTGCTAGGTCTTCCGGACTGACATGCCTTAAACATGCTGACCCCATGTCTCTAACTGAGTCAAACCATCTCTCTCAAATCTTCCATTATATCAATCATGCTAACCCTATCTCAAACCATCTCTCTCAAATATTCCACTTTCCATTAACCTATCTTCAATTTCTATACAAGCATGTCCTCAAGTTGACACATATTGAGTTGAAATCAATGACAACACATATTGCCAACAATCTCCCCCTTTGTCATTGATGGCAACATTCATTTATCTGCAAGTCCTCTCTCCCAACTGATAAGACAATCATCAACACTCTCTCCCCCTTTGACATCAAGGACAAAGGGAAAAATATCTTCTACTTGTAACAACCCAAAAACTGTATGCACTCCCCCTTACTGTATGATTTTTATAAACAACAGTCCCCCTGAGATGAAGATGCACAAAAACTAATGCTATGTACATAGTTTTTCATCAAAAATGACACTACAAGCCTCCGCAATTCTATAGAAAACCACAATTGTCTTATCTTCAATACTCTTACAACTCACTTGGAAGGTAGAATGCTTTTGTAAATTACCTTGAGTTGAGCAGGAGTAGATACCTAGTTTTCCTTTTCTAAGAAAAGAATATGATTTTGACATTCAAACTATATACATAAGTCCTCAGCCTCATCTATACTGTTTGGAGCCTTCATTATCTTTTTAGCTTCTCCTAGTAACCCAGATAATGAAGCAAGTCTCAAGTTCACTTAGATTCCCTCAATTGACCAAAATATTTCTTTATTTGTTCTCTTTGGTCTTGAAGCTGTGACATCTGTGAATGAAGATTTTCTATTTAAGCCCTGGTTGATCCATCCTTGTCCTTTGACAAGTCATATATTTCGGTCAATTTTGTGATCTGTGACTCAATGGAGTCAATCTAAGTTTTGATATTTTTGGTGGAATTTGGTCATTTCAAACAAAATAGATATAAGGTAGTAGCTTCATCAATACAATCCTTAAATATCTTTATATTTTCTTGCAATTTATTGTGTGCATTGGCACACCGGTCAGATACCTCAGCTAGTCTTTTATCATTTATCTTCCTTAAGGCCTCTTGTTCTGCCTTTTGTTCAACATGAGAGGAGTGATCCTTAAAAGAGTCCATCAAAAGCTTCAATTTTTGCTTTGGAGCCAAGGAAGGATCAATATTTACCTCTAGTAAGCCTTTCTAAATCAACTTTACTGCATCCTCAACTAAGCTAGTCTTCTTCAAATTTTCTTGCAGGAACTCCTTCCTTGCAGAAGCATGCAAGATGTCACCAAGCTGTAGCTTATGAAGGGGTGAAAAATTTGACAAATCTACTTGCCCCTCATGAGTGGAAATCTACAGAAGTTGAGGTGTAATCACAGGTTGAAACTACATCTGCAATCCTAATAGGTCCTTGAATGAGTCTGACACTGAATAACTCTGACCTATATCCATAGAAGCATCCTAACCTTTCTCATCTTGCTTCTCCTTAGTCTTCTCTATTTCATCCTAAATTTTCTTAGGATTATCCTCTTTCTTTTTCTCATCTTTCCCTAGATTCTCCAGAGGAGGATTGTCATGTTCTGCACTAGAATTAGTATTCTTCGGAGGAGGTGTACCCATTTTACCTTGATCCTCTATATCTTGTGCTTCAATATTCTCTGAAGGAGTAGTCTCCTCATTCTGCTGATCATTCTTCACAGTCTCATCATCACCTGTTACATTATCTTCAAAACATAAAAAGTCTATGTCATCAGATGTATCTTCAATAGTCACCTCAACATTCTTCATCTCTTCAAGAATTTTGGATGTTTTCTCTACTATCTCCTTTTTCAATCTTTCTATTTCTTCTTTATCCTTTCCCATTAGAATATTTATTCTACATTTGGTTCTAAAATCTTGTGCTTGTCTTTGGGAAACTTTAACCTTTTCTTCATCAGAGATAGATGGACCAATTGTCTTGATGAACCTAATTAATTAGCCTATTTTCTTCTAGTTTTATGCAAGTTAAAAGACATTCCCAAATATTATTTTAAGTATATCCCTATGTTATGTTATCCTTTATGATCATTATGCATACTTGAACTTGGTTAACTAGTATATGGAGATATGATTACAATATGATGAAATTGTATATTATATGTGGGAATGTATGGATTATTGAGAATGTTTGTGTTGATTTTGGTTGTTAGTATTTTGTACATGTTCATGGACTAACCTTGCAGCTAAAGGAGAGAGAGGTTTGTCACCCATAGCAACTACAGGGTGTAGCCTGTAGCCACAACATTTCCAGGCACAGAGTAGGGGAGATTCCAGTATTGATTAAAGTGCAATAATCATAACCAAGGACACTCAATGGAGAGAATCACGCATTGTGATAGGTGATCAATAAAGGTGATTGGAAGTTTGGAGGACTCTGTTACAATTTGAAGACTAATGGGACTGATTCAATCGACCCACGTTCCCCTGTTTTAACAGAGAGTTCTAATTTTGTTAGAACACTTCCTTCCTTCTTTTCCTATTATTGTTCTTAGCATTCATTACACTCTAGTTCATGCATAGTGGTGTTTTATGTTTTAGTTAAGAAACCTATTTGAATAACTCCCCTGTACCTATATTATGTTTCGGTGGTTGAGATAGTTTTAAGTTTTTTAAGTTCATCTTTGAATAGTTTTTGTTCTACCATAGATCTAGCTATCTGAATCTTTTCTAGATTATGTATACAATGTTATTTGATCATGAGTTATGAATATTACAATTGAGCTAGATTGTATGTGATTTGAAAGATTGTGCAAATATATGTTGGAGTTAATATGATTGTGTTTATTTGGAAGAGTTAGATTTGAGTTTAAACAGTGAGGCAATCACCTAAGCAAGGGCCCCTCAAGATAATTGACCTTCACTCTATTTCTTGTATGTTTAATTGTTGTAGCAGTTAATTTATGAATACATGATCCATTAGATTCTTAGAGTTGTTTTAGTTTATGATACTCCAAAGGATAGGAACAGTTGTCATTAATAAATAAGAATTTCATTCCTTAATCTGTTGTCACAGTTTTACATTATAAAGTATCCGTAACAGTTGTAGCAGCATTACTTTCCTTTGTTCATAAGTAGCTTGATTTAGTAGATAAGTTATACAGTTTGATCCCTGAAAGCACATATAGTGCAAGTGCCATCACAAGTCTATAAGCCCTGGTTGATAATTTGATGAGGTCTTTTCAAAAAGTTATAGTGGACTGTTCAGTATGAGATTCCTTTGAATTGAGTGCTTATCACCAAATTTACCAAGCATTCTAAAGACACTACACTTCTCAACTACTTGTTGCCTCATCTTGGCCTCTTATGTCATGGCTTCATTCCTCTTATTGGTGAGTATGTCAGCAAGACTTGCACGAAGTTGATCAATGATCTCAATTAGGGCCACATTAAAGGCCATCATATATCTGACTATGGCTTCCTCAATGGTAGCTTTATCATTATCAGGCATCTCATCATAAAGTTCTGCAACTTCCTTTAGGGCACCATGTTGTGCAATAGCATTAACAGTGGCCTCAAACTGTAGAGGCTTATATTTAGATTTTTCTTGAGGAGCTCTTTTTGTTTTGTTTGCTTTTCCTTTTCCCTTTCCTTTGGAAGTTTCTTCTTCTTCTTCTTCTTCTTCTTCTTCTTCTTCTCTTGTTCTTTTCTTTCTTCTCTCAAGCACACAATATTCATCTTCTTCTTCTTCTTCATCCTCTTCATCATCATCCACATTCACTGGATTGATCTTTTCTCTTTTTACTTGTTGTTTTGGTCTTGGTTTCTTCTTTTTTGTAGTCTTGGTTTGTATTGGGACTTCAACAACATCTCTTCTCCTGCTAGGGGGTGTATGAGCAGGCTTGAAGGATTTAGAAGAAGTAGTAGTAACAAGGATAGACCTACTTGTCCTTCTAGGAGTTTCTGATGCAGAGGTGGTTTGAGGTTCTTCTGGAGAACCCTCAGGAGTATTAAGCATCTCTTTTAACTTTGATTTCATCTTCTCTGCTTTCTCTTCTACATTCTTCTTTACCATCTTATTAGTTATTTCATCATAGGTCCCAAATCTCTTAGTAATAGGATCTTTAGGCTTGTTGAGCAAGATATCAGCATATCCAATCACATAGGTCCAGATACCTCATAAGGCAAGGTGGTTATCTAGAAAGTCCTTGGTTCAACTGCCTCCATATAGCAATTGTCCTTATCCACCTTGAAAATTATATCATTCTTGTTTTTTTCTACAACTTTTGATGGTATCCTTTCCCTCATTTGCATTTCATCTTGGAAGTTTTTAAAGAATCCCCAATATATTGTGTTACATTATTTGGTGTCTACAAAACTCCACATGTGATCCCTAATCTGTTGGGCCACAGGAATATCTCTTCTCCAGACCACATTTTTCATACCAGGCAATTCTTTCATGAAATAAAACATGAGACAAATAATCATAGAGCCATACCAGAAGCGATAACATGTCTCCTTTGTTCTCTTCAGATTGTCTAACAATTGCTATTGCAACATCTCACACAAGTCATAGTCCTTTCCTTAATCATTTGATGATCAGTGTAGATGGCAATTGTGGTAGCTGATCCTTCTTTGTTTGTGTAATATATTTTGTATGCGTTGCCCATTGTGGTATACCAGACCCCTAGGTCAGTGATATCATCCACTGTAAGGGTTCTTTTGTCAAATTTTGCACTGGTAAGCTTCATTACCACCTCATTCCTATGGCCTTTAGAATTGGCACAGGTCCAGAGGAGCATATTCCAGTCACATTTTTTATGACTTCTTTTGTAATCATGTAGGGTTGATCAAGGTAAAAGAATTATTCATGAATCTGGCTCAAAAAAATTCTAACCCAATCATCCTCATAGCAAAAATTGGGAAAATTCTTCCAATATACATCTAAGCATTTAGCCTCAACATTTGCATACTCTAGTTTTAGCTGAAAGTCATCACCCAAGAGATGGTCATTCCTGAATTGTTCCAACTTCAAATGGTTGTATTCATTTAGCTGTGAATGAATGTATATGTAGTCATCCTCTGTATGTAATACATTGATGGGAATGTGGGAAAACGCTCCATCCTTATCGGTCCCTATGGATTTATATGAGTGTTTCTTGAATTTTGGCCTTAACCTCTCCACAATATCAATAACCACAAGTGTTGCCATGATAACTCTTCCAAAAAGAACTAGGGTTTTACAATCAAATTTGAGCAATATCTGAGAATACTTCCATTAGGGTTTGTACACAAGATTAGCTAAAAACCTTCTTCTCTTATTAGCTCTTGCACACACTAGATATCAATCAAATGAGATTAGATTTGATCAAGTGGGTAAGTGCAGGAAGATGGGGGGCCAAAAAGGGGTCTTAAGTGGCCACTTTTTTCCTGAAATCAGGAAATACTGGCCTTGGATGAGAAATTGAGCATAGTTACACTCAAAATTTGGAGATGCAACCAAAACAATGTTCGTAGTGCTTCGAGTCTACTTTCTAAACTACTATTTTGTTTTGAAAATGGCATAGATTAAGGGGTTCAAAAGAGGGAGCCACAAAAATTGGTGTTGTTTCTATAAAAAAAACATAACATAGCATGTTTTGTGGCTTCCTCAAAAGGTCAACTTTTTTTTGGTATTTTTAAAATCGCTTCAGTGAGAAATTAGCTAATAGCATGTAGTTTATGCCTAATTTTTCTGATAATTTTTTGATGAATATTTGATTTTTTACTAATTTTCAAAGTGGACACATCCTAAAAAATAGAATTTTGGCTGTGCTACCCCTATAAATTTTGAAAACTAATTGAAAATCATTTTTTTATTTTTTTATATTTGTAGAATGGAGTCTAGTTTCTAAATATGTAATTTTTTTGAAATTTGAATGAATAGTTATTTTACAATGAAAAAAAGACCAAACAGTGGTTTTTGCCTAAAAACAAACACACAAACAAAAGAAATTAAAGATGAAAGGCTTAACATTGTTAAAATGTGAAAAAAATCACATCATCAAATAGCTAAGAGAAAGCCTAACATTATCCATGTGTTTGATTTGTTCGACCTTGAAACACGTGCAAATCTAAGGGTTAGCACGAACGAAATTATGTGAAATTTTGAAGAATATAGAAAAACATGTCTGTGACTGTTCATAAGGCACTCCAAGCCTTTGGGTTGGAAATCCAAAGCAAATCCCAAGCCCAAGGCTTGGGATTCCCAAAGCAAGACATAACGCGCTTGCATTATGTTTTGCTTTGCATTTTTCCTTTCCCGCAAGTCTGTTGTTTGTCATGTTTGACATAACGCGAGCGCGTTATAACGCGCTCGCGTTATGTTGCCCTCAATTTTTTTTACGTTCAAGGCTATTAATAATGAGGGTTAAGGGATAAGGGATAGAGTTGGAGGGTTTAGGGATAAGGGATTAGCGTTTAAGGTATAGTATCAAGCTCGTTGAGGGTCTAGGAATAGGGATAGTGTTTAGGGTTTAGGGATGAGGGATGACAAATTAGGGTTGAGGGTTTAGGGTTTAGGGATAAGGTTGAGGGTCAAGGGATCAGAGTTAAGGGTTGAGGGATTAGGGTTTGATGTTGAGGGTTGAGGTTTGAGGGTCAAGGGTTTAGGGATAGGGTTGAGGGTCGAGGAAGTAGGGTTAAAGTAGAGTGTGGAGGGTATAAGGATTAGGGATAGGATTGGAGGGTTTAGGGATAAGGGATTAGGGTTTAAGGTATAGTATCAAGTCTGTTGAGGGTTTAGGAATAGGGATAGCATTTAGGGTTTAGGGATGAGGGATTAGAGTTGAGGGATGATGGATTAGGGTTGAGGGTTGAGGGATTAGGGTTTAGGGATAAGGTTTAGGGTTGAGGGTTGAGGGATTAGGGTTTAAGGTATAGTGTTGAGGGTTGAGGATTAGGGTTTAGGGTTGACGGATTAGCATTTAATGTCGAGGTTAGGGTTAGAGTGTCGAGGGTAGAGGGATTAGGGATAGGGTTTAGGGTTGAAGGTTTAAGGATTGAGGGTTGAGGCTTTAGGGATGAGGGTTTAAGGCTTAAGATATAGTGTCAAGTGTTGAGGGTGTAGGGATAGGGTTTAAATTTTAAGGGTTAAGGGTTGAGGGATAGGGATTAGGGTTTAAGGTATAGTGTTGAGGGTTGATGGTTTAGGGATAGGGTTTAGGTTTGAGGGATTAGGGTTTAGGGTTGATGAATTAGGGTTTAATGTTGAGAGTTGAGGGTTGAGGGTTGAGGGTCTAGTATAGCATTTAGGGTTTAGTATTGAGTCTGTTGAGGGTTTAGGAATAGGGATAGGGGTTAGGGTTTAAGGTATAGGATTGAGGGTTGAGGCTTTAGGGATGAGGGTTTAAGGCTTAAGATATAGTGTCAAGTGTTGAGGGTGTAGGGATAGGGTTTAAATTTTAAGGGTTAAGGGTTGAGGGATAGGGTTGAGGTTCAAGGGATTAGGGTTAAAGTAGAGTGTGGAGGGTGTAAGGATTAGGGATAGGGTTGGAGGGTTTAGGGATAAGGGATTACAGTTTAAGGTATAGTATCGAGTCTGTTGAGGGTGTAGGATTAGGGATAGCATTTAGGGTTTAGGGATGAGGGATTAGAGTTGAGGGATGACGGATTAGGGTTGAGGGTTTAGGGATAGGGTTGAGGGTTGAGGGATTAGAGTGAAGGGTTGAGGGATTAGGGATCAATGCAAAGGATGTGATGAATCTATAGCAGGACAAAACGCGAGCGCGTTATAGCGCGAGTGCGTTATAGCGCGAGCGCGTTATAATGCGCTCGTGTTTTGTATTTCTATTGAAACGATAAAAAAGTGGTTACCCCCGTGATCCAGGCCCACATGATCTATTTTCTTACTGATTTTGCACATGCTCTGACAAAAAAGAAGTGCTTTCATACTATTGGGAAGTTCACATGCACATTTGACACATTGTACCACCTTTGCATGATCTTTCCACCACCTTTTCTGCTTTTCCAACTTGAGAAGGAGGAAATAACATAGTTTTCACACCAAGTTTGATATATATCTATTCAAGTTTCAATTTTTGTAGTGTTGCAATGTTAATTGTGATTCAATTTTAGGAATTTAACATTATAGATTGGTTAATAGTATTGTTGTTAGTAATGATATTTGAGTGTTATTCAATTTAACATTGAAAAGGAAGCAAGTGGTGAAAAACTCAAATTGTTGAGGAGTTTGATGCAAGAAGATAAAAACACTACATAATTGGGTACTCTCTCCATTCAAATCTTCATTTTTTAGGTATGTCAAGTCTTTACATGCATGTTCTTTACATTTTCTTTATTTCGGATTGAATTACTTTATCATGCTTTATCATACATGTTTAAAATAGACATATTCCCAATCAAGAAAGCAGCCTACAATCTCACATGATGCCATGTATATTTTCTACACTTGGGCTCTTTAATAATTATGTGTAATAAACAAACCTTAACATACCATGATGTCAAACTATACAAGAATAAATCCTTACAACATAAAAAAATACAATCCCACTATTATCTTGTATTCATTTCTTAGGAACTAATATTGGTCTCTTCATCATGCTACAGACAAATTCTCCATCATTTCGAGGAAATGATCAAGCATTAAATCAACACAGGAAGATATAGAAGCTAAGAATGCAAAGAAAGCAGTGGCTATGAGGGAACTTAGTGAGAAGAGGAAATTAGACACGATAAATGAAGACATACCAATTGAAGAGGAACCACAACCATCACAAAGAGATATGGTATTAGCGGCACAAAGAGAATGAATGCAAAAATTTTGTGGTACGAGAGATTTGAATACCATAGTTGGAGACACATCCTTTACCGCAAGTCAACATGTAGGGACACCATCTACCACATCTCAAGTTGAGAGTACATCATCACTCACATGTGATGAAGGAGGTACGCCATCGTTCCCACCTCAACCTTAAGGTATGTCATCTATTCCATCTTCGATTGAAGGTATGCCATCTAACCCATCTCATTTAAATATTGATGAAATTCCTAATGTTGAGATGAATTTACCTAACTTGACACCACCTAGAATTTTGCATAGAAAGCCAAAGTATTTGATTGATATTGATGAGAATATTTTGTAGCCAATGGAAGGTAAGATTCTAAAATGCACTTGTAGAAGATATGCTAATAAGATTTGGAGATTGTTCTTTGAAAAGTTAAATGAGACTGCAAGATGTCAACTATTCATTGAAATGATGCGAAGTATAAAGTATAGGTCTATCATGAAGATTCTTGGGTTGAGAACATCAGAGGCTTCAAGTGAAAAATCTATTGTCAAGAATCTAATGAGTACATATGAGAGTGTGGGTAACACCTCACGCACAAAAGATAGTAATGCAACACGGCATGTGATTACATCGACTATAGTAAGTAGTCAAATGAGGAAAGCTTGTCTCATTAGAAAGACAAGTCAAGAATTGAGAATTAATAGGAAAACTTTATCAAGAGCCATTGGAAGATGCCAAAGAATTGAGGACACTAATGCCAATGAATTATGGGCATTCTTGGGGAGACTACCATGAAAAGATAAACTAATTGTTGAAGCATTGAGATCACTAATTGAAGACTTTTGGAAGAATTACACAAGGGTATCTCTGAATCAAAGGGTTGTGGTAAGAAGGAGAATCAGTAGTCAGAACTGCGAGCCACATCCAAAGCATTTTTTGGATGAGACTCAAACACAGTTTTATGGTAAATTTCTAGAGAAGTATCCTCAAATTAAAATTTGTCAAAGATATTTTGAATTGCTAAAACATTTCTATGTTAAGATAAATCACACACGCACTACTTGTTGTTGTAGATTACATATTGAATTTTCTAACCATTTTGATGCTTATAGGTCTATATGTTTAGATATGCATACTAACAATGATTTGCAGGGTTGTGCCATATGTGCCCCACCAACATCTTCAAGAGACTTCATATCAAGAATTTTATGTGAAAGAGAGGAAGGTCAAATATTCTACAAGAAATTATGCTTGGATGGCACATGTCATCGTTGCGGTGGCTTGCAACATTTGCCAATATGTGAACATATGGAAATAACACATGCGGTTGGAAATGAACTAGTAGAGTTTGGCAAGTATAAAATAGTGGCATACAATACAAAAGATGGTAAAGAAGCAAAGAGGTGTGAATTAGTTATTGAAAAGATTCCAGTGTATCAGTTTATGCCTATATTTCGTGACAGCATAGTGTATGCGTATGCAAGACATGCCCATAGAGCTCGATGGTTGGACTTGCAATTCAAGTTATGCAAGGACACATTTCTGGTAGGTAGCATTGTTTCAGTCATCAACTTTGCAGAGAACTACAGTCTACAACCACAGCGTGAGGTGCAATCACAATATTACAACTCCACACAGGTTTCTATATTTGTGCACATTGCATTCATTCATGCGAATGATAGTACAGAGGATGACAGAAAGATCATAAGAGAGTATAATTTCTATATTAGTGATGATCGCACGCATTCTACGGAGTTCGTGCAAGGTTGCTTTAAGGTGTTCTACAATGATTTGGCTAGAAGGGGCATATCGTTCAGTCAGCATATCATATGGTTAGATAACTGTGCATCATAATTCAAGAACTTGTAGAATTTCTATTGGCTGAGTAGAAGGCATAATTTTACAGGTATTCAACATATGTGGAACTTTTGTGAGGCCGAGCATGGAAAGGGGGAGCATGATGGTGCAGGAGCATGTATCAAAAGAGCCATAGCATGAGAAGAGTTAAAGTATAAAGACAATGCAAAGTTGACAGATGCAAAATCGATTGTCGAGTGGTGTAATACTTCCATGGGTCCAGGTAATGAAGGTAAGTCTTTAGTTTATAGATTTTTTTGGTTGATAGATGATACTAACACTGCACCATATGAGGATTGTTGTACATTGACAGGATCAAATGAGATGCACTCTTTTAGAAGCTCAATTGCAGGTTCATGGAGTATCCATACACGAAAGATGTCATGCTTTTGTTCTTCCTGTACAGTTCAAGTCTAGGATGAGTGCGAGTCAAAGGAGTGGGTTGACAAATGGTAGTTAAGTTATCTTAGCCCACTTGACATGTATCGACCCCCGACGGCACTGGAACTAACACAGATGGAATCGTTAGTTGACTTTGACCACATATCAGATTTAGTTCGACCAGGTAATATAGGGCACGTATATGCATCTAATTTCATCTAGTTCAACCAAGTAATGTCATCTTACTTTGTAGTTTTTTTGTAATGTTGATTAATTTCATCTAATTTGCTACACATATCAATGTAGGGCACGTATATGCAGTTATTGCAGATGAAGATAATGAAGAGGGAACAGATTATTACTTATGTCGTTGTGTTGAGGCCAAAAAGAAATTGGAGGCCCCTGTTACAGATGGAGAAAACATCGAATACCCTATAGGATCAGTGGTTATTACTGGAACATGGCTTATAAGGTACCCACATAAGAGTGTTAATATTTGGCTATTTCAGGACTTTGACACGCATCGGAAGATTCTTCATTACTCGAACCTTGTCGTGGCATCCAATGTTCATTTGATAAAGTATCGGGGTAGACCTTTGAACAAAATATTGTGGAAGGTGCGTGAGTCTGACCATGAAGCAATACTTGACAAAATAAAGAGTAGAGCAGACCCGAATGGTTCATTGGATTAATTTGTAAGTATTCACATTGATTTTGTAAAGTTATGTTACATTGAGTTGTAAGTATGCACATTAATTTGTAAGGTTTGTCTTTTTTTTATTTCCTCCTGCATTTTTACACATATGTACACATTTTTACATCATCATGTTATGCATTTTGGTTGTCCTGCTCCTGATGTGACCAAACTCATAACTCACCCTACTTCCTCTAAACACCATTTGATGATCTCTCCAACACTCTGGATCCAGGGTGCCTAGTCATGATGATGACCTATATACCATTCTCCCAAGGCGCTCATAATGAATGAAAAGAAGACCAAGGGCGCCCAAGCTTAATAGACTTATTTCTTTCAATTTTGATGATCCAAACTCTTACAATATGACATCCACTTTCATGCCTTTAGATCTTCCTTCACATATAGGGTGCCAAACTGGATAAAAGGAGACATGAAATGCGCCTTAGGACTCCATGCTAAGGTTTGAGCCATTAAAGTCTCTTGATATTAGGCGCTCATGATGACGAAACTTAGAGCTTTTTCCTTTCCTATGCGCTCATCTAAGATGTTTGAATGATAAGGAGCACCTCGACCTCTATAATGTACATTGGACACCAAAATCAAGGTGATTTTAAGTCACTTTGAGTCATTTGGGGTCAGTTTGAGTCTTTGAGTCATGTTGCAAAAAAGTGTCAATGTTGTCAAGTTGCACAAAGTAACCTTTGCATTTTTGGTATCCTGCTCATGATGTGACCAAAGTGACTATTCCAATGCATCCGGATGGGTACATTTATGATAGGCATGGTCCTATTTTTCACCCAAACATGTCAAAACAGTCTGAGCTACATTGTACCGACGATATCCCTGAAGAGCCCAAAGTGCAAAAAGGTAGCAATCTTTGATGAGATGTTACTCGAAAACTGTGTCACTTAGAAACATTCTATCTGAGGCAACATGATCATGTAAAGTGCCTCTACAATAACCTCTCTCAGTTTTTTATATCTCTGAGGCATTTGCCCGTGGTGAAAGGTTTTCTGCTGCCCCAAAAATCGTCAGAAGGAGGTAGTGTAAAGTTGCAAAGGGGTGTAACTTTCATCCTGCTCCTGATGCAACCAAATTGACTATTCCAACGCATCTGAATGGGTATATTTACACTGGGCATGGTCCTATTTTTCACCCAAACATGTCGAAACAGTCTGAGCTACATTGTACCGACGATATCCCTGAAGAGTCCAAAGTGCAAAAAGGCAGCAATCTTTGACGAGATGTTACTCAAAAAACATGTCACTTAGAAACATTCCGTCTAAGGCAACGCGATCATGTAAAGTGCCTCTACAATAACCTCTCTCAGTTTTTTATATCTCTGAGGCATTTACCCGTGGTGAAAGGTTTTCTGCTGCCCCAAAAATCGTCAAAAGGAGGCAGTGTAAAGTTGCAAAGGGGTGTAACTTTCGTCCTACTCCTGATGCAACCAAACTGACTGTTCCAACGTGTTTGAATGGGTATATTTACGCTAGGCATGGTCCTATTTTTCACCCAAACATGTCGAAACAGTCTAAGCTACATTGTACCGACGATATCCCTGAAGAGTCCAAAGTGCAAAAAGGTAGCAATCTTTGATGAGATGTTACTCAAAAATCGTGTCACTTAGAAACATTCCGTCTAAGGCAACGCGATCATGTAAAGTGCCTCTACAATAACCTCTCTCGGTTTTTTATATCTCTGAGGCATTTGCCCGTGGTGAAAGGTTTTCTGCTGCCCCAAAAATCGTCAGAAGGAGGCAGTGTAAAGTTGCAAAGGGGTGTAACTTTCATCCTGCCCCTGATGCAACCAAACTGACTATTCCAACGCATCCAAATGGGTACATTTACGCTAGGCATGGTCCTATTTTTCACCCAAACATGTCGAAACAGTTTGAGCTACATTGTACCGATGATATCCCTGAAGAGTCCAAAGTGCAAAAAGGCAGCAATCTTTGACGAGATGTTACTCAAAAACTATGTCACTTAGAAACATTCTGTCTAAGGAAACACGATCACATAGAGTGCTTCTACAATAACCTCTCTCAATTTTTTATATCTCTGAGGCATTTGCCCGTGGTGAAAGGTTTTCTGCTGCCCCAAAAATTGTCAGAAGGAGGCAGTGTAAAGTTGCAAAGGGGTGTAACTTTCGTCCTGCTCCTGATGCGACCAAACTGACTATTCCAACGCATCTGAATGGGTACATTTACGCTAGGCATGGTCCTATTTTTCACCCAAACATGTCGAAACAATCTGAGCTACATTGTACCGACGATATCCCTAAAGAGTCCAAAGTGCAAAAAGGCAGCAATCTTTGACGAGATGTTACTCAAAACCGTGTCACTTACAAACATTCCATCTAAGGCAACGCAATCACATAGAGTGCCTCTACAATAACCTCTCTCAGTTTTTTATATCTCTGAGACATTTGCCCATGGTGAAAGGTTTTCTGCTGCCCCAAAAATCATCAGAAGGAGGCAGTGTATTAAGTCAGGATGAAAGCCTATTCACTCTAGGCGCCTGTTGTGACCAAATCACACATCGCACCAGAGAATCCCAAACATGCACCTTGAACAAGTGATGCTACAAGTGGTGAACAAAATGGGCGCCTTGAAGAATTGAGCCCTCCAAGACATCTTGCAATTGCTTAAAAGTCCAAAATTTACATAAGTGAGTTAAGGTGCCATTTTCCATCTCCAGAGCCTCCTTTGAGCGCCTTAACATGGAGTGAATGTTTTAGTCTATGAAAGATTGCGCCTAAAGAATATAGCAACCCCTTAAGTCACTAGGATGAATTAAGTTAACAAAATGAACTTCATTGAGGGAGGCGCACTTGTGCATCTAGATAACTCCAGTTTAGCGCCTGAGAAAAAGCATGTTTAGAGACACCCCTTGAATGAACCCTCTAGAACCAATAACCATAGCTCAAGATCCATAACCATGAGAAGATAAAGCATTAAAAAAATTCATCTAAAGGATGGGAAATACCTCTTAGATGATAGTTTGCCGAGTAGACCAAGAGTGGGGAATGAGAATGCTCCTCGAAGATACACCAAGCCACAATGACTCTCTCCAATAAGAATATTCTCTAGGTCCATAATTAAATCACGCCCATATCCAAGTGAAAGTCTCCTTGGTCTTCCTGCTAAAACCTCTAAAGGGTAACCATCTCAACAAGTGTCTCTAATCCCAAGAGAACTCTAGCCTCACCCAAGTCTTGAAGCATGTATGAGAACCTACAACCAATCAATCCATGTTAAGCTCCAAATGCAACACCACATTATCATGAAGCTCCCAAGCACATGACCAATGTACTCAATACCAAGAGAACCAACAAGACCACTGTCAAAACTCTAACTACAAAATTAGGTATCCAAACATGACATCATGATCTAACATCTCCTCCTAGAAGATCACATGCACCAATACAGACATCCTAGTCTCAAGAGAGCTTGTATCATGCTAATACTCTAATCTAGAATCAAGAGTCCACCAAGACACACTACCAAACACCTCTAAACCAAGGATCAACATCTACAACCACATGAAGATAACCATCTCCTAAAAATAGAAGCTAAGATGTCAAAGCACTTTCACTACAAATAATAATCATAATCCAAGAGTTTGTCCATTACACCCAACCACTATATAAGATCATCCATCACTAGGTGACAAATACACATCACTATCAAAGCTCCCACTGAACCATGATATGAACTACACATGGCATTGTGATAACCATCTCCTAAATGAAGATCACCATGGTCCACACACACTCAACTATAATACTAATAACTCCAAAGTAGAACCAAGATCTCCAATCTAAGAAGATAAACCATCATTACTGTCAAAAGCTCACACTAAACTATGCAACTAAGATATCCATGACATCATGATAAACATGCTACAAGTCCCAATAACCAACTATCCAATCATTCTCATCATCCATCCTCGCATCCCAATGCAACATACCAATGCACAAATGAGCATAGACAAGGAAAAATAACAAAGTCTACATCAACACTGCATCAATCCCGTGGATATAGGCAATATGCATTCAAGTCATCCCACTACAATCAATGAGGTGTGTATCCCAAAAAAATGCATAACTTGTAGATCCCAACCATTGAAAACATGCAAAATCATCATCACATTAGTAACTTCCAAATTGAGATATCAAATAATATAACTTATAGACTTCACCAAATCAATCATAGATTCAACTTTCCAAACAAGTTTACAAATGAGTAACCATAGTCAAGGAACTAATCAAGCATCTAAGAGATAAGAACAATGTGCTAAAAGTAAACCACAACACCACCTGTAATCATGAATCAAACATCATAACCCATACCTATCAACTACAAACATGGTCAAGTCTTGCCAATGCTCAAATGTACCTACATATCCATGACACCATAATTATCATCATTGCTATACCTATGCTCAAATCCCACTGAAACAAGACTCCTAGTCTCACCATGTATCAACCATGTCCTCAAACTAGAATATTGCTGAGCCCATGGAGATTGATACACCCACTTCAATAGAATAGGCAATTAATGTACTTGATGTGTCTTCATTTAATAAACTAGTAAACATCATTTGCATCCATACTTAAACCAATCTTATTGTTGTGTTTGATGTGTCCTCTTTCAAACAAACATTTAACAAAATTTGAGTCCAAACAATAAACATTTACAACCATAAACATCTCAAAGTCCAAAATCCAAACATTCTATCATCCTTAATCATTTCCATAATAGACCCTTGGTTTGAAAAAATCATTATGCAAGATAAAAACCCTATGCCTATTACCTTGTGCGAGGCTCATGCAAAACCCAAAATCATAATCAAAATAGGTCCTCAAACCATGCATCCTTTAAATGAGATCTTTTATCCAAATCAATCAAAAAATCCCTTTGACAATGATGATGATGATAGTCTTGTAGATCAAGATGATATCAATATGACAATAGCATTAACTATGAGATCATTACATGCAAACTTTCCATAAACCTTCATCTCCCACTCATGAACATGCAAGAATATTACAAACAAGAAATGACTAGCACTAGCTATCATGCCAATCCTAAATACACATCTAATGGTCATCCTTATGGTACCTTTGGTAAGGGAAGAACCACTTTAGACCAAGGTCTTGATATTCAATTCATATCTCCAATCCCAACCGTATGTGAGAACTGTTTATCCTATGTATCCTATTCAAATCCTCCATCTCATAATCCTTACATTCCAACTTATCCCATCAATCCAAACCCACTACATCCAAATCATCCTTTTTAGATTTCCTCCAAGGACTTCTAGTGGAGGAAAAATCTCAAACTAGAAATCACAAATTCAATTAGTGTACCTCTCCCAAGCCTATCCAAAAGTCACATAGTACCATGTCTATCCATCAAACACCACAATGCAATCAAAATCCTAACAACATGCCCATGATCCAAGATCAAGTGCAATCATGCAAAGATATTATCAATCACAAGCCTATTAAGAATGAACTAGAGTCTTCTAGTATCATACTTTTCCATCAAACACCATCATTTAATCCATGGCCTATCAAGCCTATCAAAGAAAATGCAAACATCCTATGTAATACAATCGGACTTTAAATATTTGAAGTAGCCATCTACAAATATCCATTCAAACGTGGATTTATAATGCAAGTATGGATGCCATCAATAAAAAAGATTTATATTAACCAAATATCCATATAGGCATACATCAATATCTGTCGATATAAGTATAACATATAGACAAAATAGCCATATAGGCTTACAAGAATGCCATATAGGCATACAATGTCAACTATGTACAATACAAAATATATGTCCACAAATGCCATATAGGCATACAACAAAGGAACACAATAAAAAGTCATTCCCCTCTGGCTGGTGAAGAGAATAAATCACGAGCAGCCTTTGATCTTCTAGGGGATGGAGACGCGCATGTGGGTGGTCTACTACGAACCCGAGGGCTACTCCTCCTATTTAGGTCTTCCTGCATCTTTACCTGTTACAATAAAAAGTATAGACATTAATATATAGAAATTACATGTTATAAAAAATGAAATATTTAACAAAATAATCACTTACCGCTAACATATAATCTATCTCCTCGCTTGCCTCAGTAGCAGGAATAGGCCCTGGTGATGTCATGTTCTATAGAAACCATCTAGATAGAAATTAAACTTCAAATCAATAATCTTTTGATTTTTCAAAAATAGACAACTATAACAATGAATGTAAATTGAAATTTACTAATCTACCTCATACCCCTATCAATGCCATGGAGCTATGAATCGCAGAGGCCACACCCTGCTCCATTGCCCTATGAACATGGGGAGGTGTCTCCGCAGCCTGCATCATCTGGAAATAAAATAACATTATTCAATTACGAAAACTATAATAGTGATGCAAATCATGGCTCCTAACATACACACACGTTCATCTAAACATGGAAGTACACACAATAAAGCACACAAATCACATACAAAAATTTAGTAAGTACAATTCATTCATTAAACTATTTATTTTATTACCTCCGTAAAGCTTTGAAGTCCACCACCGCTGGCAGGTGTTGCCATGAAATCTACAGTATTAACCTATTCAACATCTAAAATCAGAAATTAGAATACCATTCATATAACGATGCTATTCACATGTAATATTTATAATTGTTTACTAGTTACATACCTCGACAGTAGATGATCTAGTGAAAAATGCAGGTGGAGAACCACTGAAAACTGCATCGACGCTATGACCCTGAAATTTCATTAAAATCATCAATTTAAATTAGTTAATCTTGTATTTCAAAAATGAAATTTAATAAATTAAATTCAATAAACTTGCTAATATTTACCTGAGTATCAAGGCCGAATGTCTCACTCAGGAGGGTATCTGTCATCACCATCTGCTCAGCTGCAGATGTAGCCTGTGCACCTGCGTCCTAACTATCCATGGGGTCATAACCACAGGCTGACCCACAAGCCTGGCAAGTATGCGGTGGGACCCTACTCCTCGCACTATCTCCCAACCCACTCTGTGTTGCAGGACCGGCATGCTCTATGATGCTCTAGGTCAAGGCACTAATCGACTGAAGTGTATCGACCTCAACACTCTCCTTCACAATGGAAGGGATAGAAACATGCTCGTGGGCTGGTCTACTGATTACTTGTCTCACTACCCACTGTGGGTCAAGACGTGCCCCTGGTCTATCTTGTGCTGACCCCCCACCTCTACCCTGGAAGTCCCGCATATCAAAATAGTTTGGCACTTTATTGAGGACAAACTTGCAGTAGAGTTTCCTCAAAAAGTATTGCGGGACCTCATTATTATTGCATGGAGGATGGTCAAAAACCATCCACCACTTGTGCCCGAAATTGTCCCTTATCGCTTGGTTGTTGCACCAATGGATAGGCAACCTCTTGCATGTAATGGGTGGAGGTTGATTTGTTTGTGGGTTTGTGAAAATTGAACACAAGTCTAATTTTGTAATTTGTAATTTTTTGACATCTTGGTATGACAACTTGTCTGCATAGTAATCTCTAAACTCTCTCTTTTTATCCATCCAACTAGTTATTTGCTTGCTAATTGAATCTACATTTGATAACATAGACTCAAGAGATTCGGCAAGCGTGGACCTATGCAAGGTTGAAGTGGAAGGATCTTTCAACCTTGCAATTATATCTTCAATTTCCTTTTTGTTGTTTTCAATTTGCCCCATTATATTATCTTGTGTTCTAGGGGCATGTCGAGGAATAAATGGAGGAGGTTGTTGTTCTGCAGGTATTTCCTCCTCAGGATTTTGAGGAGGAGGAGGAGGAGGAGGAGGAGGAGGTGCATTAACATTTCCTGACAAATAACGAAATATATATCAAAAATCAACAAAAACCTACCTATTTAGAAACAAATTCAAACAAAAAAACAAAGATAACTCACCCCTTTGGCGTGCTCGATGTCACAGCGGCATTTTGGTGACGAATTGATAACCTTTTTGTGTTGATTGGTGTTTTGCAAAATGCGAGCATGTTTTTGAGGGTTTGGAAGTCGCGGGCAGAGGAGAAAACAACAAGAAATGAAATTGGACTACTTTTTTTTTATTTGTAGTAAGTCATAATGCGAGCGCATTATGGCTTGGTAATGACAAGCCTAAGGCTTGTCATTACCAAGCCATAACGCGAGTGTGTTATAACGTGCTCGCGTTATGACTTAATTTTTTTTGAAATTAATTTGGCCACTTTTTGGCCCCCCATCTTCTTGCACTTACCCAAGTATCGATTAAATATGCTTCATATATACCCTAGCTACTTTGCATTAAATGCATTTCTCTATTCTTGACCTAATCGACTTATTACTATCACAAGGATCTATGATCATTCAGTAAACCTTCGCAAAGAGTGTATTTTCTCTGGAATTTTGATCAAAAGTCATAAAAGTGCTAGTCAAACATATCCATGTCACCATTAACCATTATGTTGAGGATTTCAACATCTTATGCTCAATAGGGGTTTGAAAATATTTGCAATTACAACTCCCCTTGAGTCAATACTTTCCTTTTAGTTATCGAAAGATCCATCTACACCAGGCAGAGGTACATATCCTTCCTTTACTTCACCTTCTTCCTTCTTCTTCCATATCTTGTTCATTTCCTTCTTTTGCTGACTAATGTCAATCTTCTTTTGAGGAGCAGGTCTTACATTCTTTCCCTTGCAAAACCTTGCAATGTGTCTTGGTTTATTGCAATTGTAGCAGGTGATATTGGATTACGAAGCACAGCCACCTCTTCTCACATTAGATCTAAAATTAGCATCCTTATGACCAAACTTGTTGCATGTGTAGTAGTAACCATAGAATTGAGAAGTCATAGTATTGTTCTTGTTCATGAAACTATTCCTCATCACTTTGCTTCTATATTCATTAGCCTTATGACTAACTTTGTTGCAAGTTTAACACTGACCATGAAATGAATGAGAGTTTACAGCATTGTACCTTGGAGGCCTAAATGAACTCTGATTCATCTTGGTTCTACATTCAACAGCCTTGTGACCAATCTTATTACAAGCGTAGAAATTACCATTGAAAGCTTGAGGATACCTGGTAGGAGCAGTTTGTTTAGGAGCAGGTTTTCTGAAGTTCTTTTTCTTGTTGTAGACTTGTGTGAAGTTATTCTTTCTTTGTCTCCAGACAAGAATGAATCCATCTTCTTTTGCATCCCTAGAGGCATTCTTCTTAGGATCTTCAATGCAGGCTTTTTCCTCCTTTGTTTCAGACTTTCCTTCTGCTTTGAAGTTATCATACAAGTTTACAGATGCATTGGTTATACGACTTTTCCCTTTTTCAAAACCAAGACTAGATTTTTCTTTTGATGGCTTTTGAGAGTTACTTAACTCATCAAGAATTTCAGAACCTCCTTTCAGTTTTAGCCCTTTGTCAATTTGTTCTTTTGCCTTTTCTAGTTCTTTTTTCAGAGTGACTTCTTCCTCAAGTTTTGAACTTTTAGTTGCTTTCTCATTAAGCTTCATATTTAAGTAGTCTTCAATCCTCTTGCCTTCTTCAACCATGAATTTCAAACTAGATATGATATCTTCTACCTTCTTGAGTTTAATGTCAAATGGACTTTATCTCCTTCTATTTGAGCTTTCAGTTTGCCAATTTCTTCTTTTGATTCTTTAGCTTGTGTCTTTAACTTGGTAATTGTCCCTTTTGATTTTTCAAGCATGACCTCATATTTCAGATTTAGTTCTCTTGCTTCATCTAGATCTTCAAGAGCTGACCAGAGTTAACCTTTAAGGTCTACCTCATCTAGATTTAAGTCCCAACCTTTAGGTTCCATTGCTTCTAGATCTGGTTATGGAGAAAACACATCATTAGACATAGCTTCAGATTCCATGTGTTCAAATATAGGATCTACCTCAGCTATTAGGCTTCTCAAAGGTACTTGGCTCTAATACCAATTGTTGAATACATACAGAGACTAAGAGGGGGGTTGAATCCGTCTATTCTTAAACTTTGAATCAATTCCATTTGTAGCTTAAATTCAAATTATTTTAACCAAAAGAAGAAGAAAAGAAAGTAAAACATGCACCACACAAAGACACCATGATTTTTATGTGGAAAACCCAATGAGGGAAAAACCACGGTGAGGATTAACTCACAATATATGAAGCTCGCTGCTATAAAAGATTACAACTTTGTTTTAGGGCTACAACCCAAGAAAGCTACTACTCCCTGTTGACTTGCAAACTAAGGCTACAACCTTAGGGCAAGATACAAATACCTACTGAGGAGACACACTGTATGATAGTAGGATACATGAAAATTACAATGAAAACAGGAACCTGAACTGCTGTAATGAAGGCATATGTCATATGCTAATGTTGCAGTCCCTTATTTCGCACAATTACCCCATCACTCTAAATTCACACACTTCATGCTTAACACATTCTTCAATATCTTCTATATGTTTCACAAATGATTTTTTTCTTATATATACCATCTGTAACAACTTAAAACTTCAATTAGGTCAACACCAAGATGATATTTAGATGAAATGTGTGATACTATATAAGTTGGCTTAGAGAAAATACATTATGAATTATGGATCACTTCACATTGCATAATAGGATCAAATACATCATAACACATCCTTCAAGGCCAAATCAATTAATCAGGATCAACCACAATTGAAGGGAACTAGACTGTCAACCTGAACAACAACACTGCCCACTGTTTATCTTCACACCACTAGGGAGAGAGCAAAAACATCATGCAGACCAAAAAGTAAGTAATATACTTTATCAATAACATCCTTACACTATTCTCCTGGAGTATCTAATCATTATATGCTACTGCAAGAAGAAAAACATATTGAACTACTGAAAACAGAGCATTCCTAATTGACTGTGACATATCAAAACTTAGGATATTGCATTGCGGACCACTAAAACATCTGAAACTCATATGGATGCACTCATACACTACTCTGAACATATCCCCAAAACTACATAGCCATATCTATCACTGCAGAGGAATGAGGAGCATTCCAACAATCCTTCATCATTGCTTTACTCTGCCAGAGCATAGGCTAGAACTCTGTCACTTATAATTTTTACTGCAGAAGATTTCATGACTTGAAATCTTGGATATAACACCTTCATATGCCAATCAAATTAGCTTTTGAACCACAAGCATAAATCTTGTTCTACAAAAGAATGCGGAACAAAACACTATGACCCTACCTTAGGGTATGCATTGTAAATGCCTTAGCAAAACTTCTGCAACTTATCTATGAGTGCGGTATACCAAACTGATAATATATCAATGTAGACATATAGGAAACATATTAGAACAATGTACTTACCTCCACATCATACTTAGACATCAGACCGATTACCATTCTTATACTTAGACAACTTCTTTCCATCTGCTAGGTCTTTGGACTAACCTACCTTAAACATGCTGACCCCATGTCTCTAACTGAGTCAAACTGTCTCTCTCAAATATTCCACTATATCAATCATGTTGACCCTATGCCAAACCATCTCTCTCAAATCTTCCACTATTCATTAACCTATCTTCAACTTCTATACAAGCATGTCCTCAAATTGACACATATTGAGTTGACATCAATGACAACACATATTGCCAACAATAAATTCATTCATTCATAATTTTTAGTAAATTTTTTGTGGTTTCCCTCCATTGAACATAAACATTATAGCCCATGATACCTGTAAGGATCATAAAAATCTTTATACTTTCCTTTATCTAGTGTTTTTTAGTGTATTTTATTAATGGATTGTGAGTTTTACCATTTTCTTTTCAAATACATACATTTCTAATTTTTGAGAAAGCAAATCCTTTAGAAAAGAAAGCTAAATTATATAACTAAGGGCAACCTTGAAAACTAAAACTATATCTTTATTAATGTGTATTTAGAAGTGACAAATTTTCCTTATAATAATGCATTATGTATTTCTTCTTCATATAAAATTTCTATTTCACAACTAAATTGTTTGTAATTAATATATTATATAATTAATTACTATACTTGATTTTGTTATTCTAGTTAAATATTAATATATAATAATTATAAAATAATACTATAAATTGATAATTAGCACTAAGTTTTCATCATTTCAAAGCCTTTACAACATCTATCACATTACTAGCACATAATAATCTACCATGATTGATTAATTGCATTTGAATTACTACTTATGATAGCCATAAATACATGTTCGACTACATTTTGTTCCAAGTTCAAAAAATTCAAATCAATTGCACACTAATAATTATGTTCTTTTGAAAATATCTCCCTACAATTTACACAACCCAATTAACCATATCCCTATTTCCAAATCCAACCACATTGACCAAATCATCTTTCTCTCTTTTCAATGTAATGCCCACCCGTACACACATGTACAAGTGGACACACACACACATTGAACTACAAAATTTTCCTTTGATTTACAATGAATTAAACTTAATTTTCAATAATCACCTATGGATTTCCTATATCAGTCATCTTGACGTTGAAAGAATAACATACAATTGTATAGACACTTACTTTTACCTAAGTTGAAACCTATTCAATATCAACTAAGGAAGGAGGAATTGTTAGAGTGACAAGAGCAGAACCAGACTTGACAAGAATAATGCTAAATTTTTCAATCATAGAAATGGTAAAAATAGGAATAAAACTTCTATCAGATTAAATTTTACACAAAGAGATTAATTTTGACCACTAACCTAAATGACATTCCAAAATTTTTAATTGCTAAACAATTAGATAATAGAATTATAATATGAGACAAAAATCAATTTAACAAATTAATTTTACCAATAATTCTAATAAAATTGGCCTTCCAACTATTCATCTAGGGAATTAAATTAGTCATTAACACCTCTTGATTTTTAAATAAAAAGAGATTTTTTTTATTGATAACTGCTACTAGAGGGGGTAGCACCCTTTCATTAAAATAAAGGATAAAAAAATAACAAGTAGAGGCCTTGTACAGATCAGCCCTAAAATCAAGAGCACCAAAGAACTCTAAGTCCTTCAGCCTAGCCCTCTCCACTTTTGATGGGGAGAGGAGATCTCCATATTGACTAATGAAATAAGAGAAGGTCTCCATATTATTCCTCTTGATACCTTCTCAGAAAAGCACCAGTGCTTGGGCGGAGATCTTGTTTTTCCTCACAACTGCAACATTAAAGACTCCTGCAATCATTCCATACTTTGGTTTGTTATCAAAGGCAAAGATAGCAGAGATTGCCTTTGCCACCATGTTGTCCCTCATGAAAGCATTTACCAAGATTTTGCTACTTGATTTCTGGACTAGAATCATAACAAAATTCATTAGGAATTCTTCATAAATGAACCCATCATGTAGGTGGTCACTCGTGAAGAGGTGGGAGCCAACCACCTTCTTGAACACATTCACCACCCCTGCAGCATTGGCCTTGAACAGTCAGCGGATCTGGTCCTCAGGGGATTCTTCCTTATCATCATCCTCATCTTGCTCATACTCCTCCTCTGAAGCTTCATCTACATCTTCACGTTCTTCCTACGAGCTGTGATTGGAGCTTGAGTCCCCAGGTTCCTCTAGATTAGCTTGTTGGCAAATGCATAGGAAGTTAATCACCATTCTTTGCATCATAGGTAGAACTGTTGCTTGGGAAACAATACGGAGAACCAAAAATATAGAGAAGTGCCTACCATGGTATGCCTTTAAAGAAATCCAATGACAAGCTATAGGTCTGCTCAGAGCTACTCCTTGATCTCGAATCTATCCTTTGACAGTCTCATAATGGTAAGTTTGGCGTGGGCTCATGAGTTTTGGAAATAACAACGTCCTCTTCCTATACATAGGCACAATTTGCAAGAAAATCAGCCACCTTATTCCCTTCGCGGTAGACATGGGAAATAGAAACATTACCTACACTCTCCATAATGTTCCAAATTTCCTCCGCTAGGTATTATAACCTCCAGTTGACAATATTCCTATTAACAACAATGTTTATGTAGATGAGGGAATCCCCCTCAATATCTACATTGGATAGATTGTGGTCCTTGCAAAATTTGAGACCGTAAGGGAGCACTGCAAATTCCGCATCATTATTGGTGCCATCTTACAATTTTTTGGAGACTACCCAGACCAAATCCTTAGATTGTTCCTAATGACAATACCTGCTCTAGAGACACCCAGGTTGCCCTTGGCCGCACCATCAAAATTCATCTTTAATCTTCAGGTGGGGCAACCCATTTGACAACAACCCGTTTTAGTTTATTCCCCATTGATTGACCCAACGACTGAATTCATGTCGGGATCCTAAGATCGGCCCACCACTTCATGATCTCCCCGTCCCAAAAGGAAAATGGTTTTGGGGGAGAAGTGGGAAGTCTATTAGTAACTATTTCCTTGATCGCATACTCAATTTTTTTAATAACTTCATCTACATTTGCTTCCTTATTTTTAAAGATTCTGAGATTCTCCTCTTTCCAAATATTCCAAATGAGGAGAGAGGGGCTAGCAATCAAGAGTCCTTCCCATAATGAATTGTGGATTCAAGGCCAACATTTAAAAAGATCTAGAATGTTAGTAGGATGGGCTCCACACCATCCTAACCTTCCTTTTAACCAATCCCAGTAAGAAGAGGCAAATGAGCACAAAATAAGGAGGTGATCAATTGTCTCCTTAGCCTCTAAACACATAATGCACCTCAAGGGCCTCAGGATACCAATTAGCTTAAGTATTTCACCAATAAGAATCCTCTTATGCATAGTAGTCCACATGAAGGCTTCAAGTTTAGGAAGAGTTCACTTGCTCCAGAAGAGCTTGGATGACCAATTAGTCTTATCTCTGAGATGATTGTGTAAGATGTATCCAATTTTAATAGAGTAGGAGCCAAACTTGGATCTTGTCCAAATGATGTCATCATCTTTCCCGTTGAGAATCACCTATCTAGATATCAGATCATTGTGCAGATCACAGGCAACATCCTCATCAAGAGGGAATCAAGAAATTAATTCCCAATCCCAATCCAATCCTCTTAGAAAGTTTTGAACCTTATTCCCAAAGTGAGTGGATAGAGGTCTCCAATGGTTACTCAAGCTAGGAATGTTTGTAAGGGGTGGCAAGCCATTCATAGAATCTACCTAGAAATTTGCACGCACACCATTATGTATGACCCAAAAGATATGATTAGAGATTAGCCATATGCAACTTTACATGAAATTCCAAATGTGAGCCCCTTGGAGGATTGGGATTGGTCAAGATGCACGCTAGATCATCTGAGTCCAAGTATTTCTTCCTCAGTATTTGACACCATCTTGCATTTGGATCACTGTACATTTTCTAGATGAGCTTGGCCCCAAAGGCTATGTTTTGTTTTTCCAAATTTCTAAATCCTGTGCCATCGTTCAATTTCCCTTTACACGATGTTGGCCAACCAATGAGGGGAATATGCCTATGCTCATTTGCGCCATCCCATAAGAATTATTTGAGGACTCATTCCAATTGGTTACAAGCTTGTTTTGTTAGTTGGTTGCTACTAAGATGGTAGGAAGGGATAACGGATAAAACTACCTTAATCATCTGAATCTTGCTTGAGAGAGTTAACCAGTGCCCTTTCCAAGAAGAAGCTTTAGCTCAGCACTTTTGGATGGTCTCCTCCCAAAAAATTTGTACGCATGGCCCCTTTAAAGAGGTGAACACCAAGGTATTTGCTTGGTATAGTAGCTTTCTTGAATTTGAGAACAGAGAGGATCCATCTCTGCACACCTTTACAAGTATTGAAAAACAAAATATTAGATTTATCTACATTGATTACCTGTCCCAATGCCACATCATATTGTTTGAGCAAGAGAGAGATGCAAGAAGCTTCTTCGATGTGGGATGCATCATAGAGGATTGTATCATTTGCAAGTTGTTGGTGAGTAATGAAGGGATAATTATCAGCCACACAGACACCAGTCCACCTTTCGCTTTCTATTAGATATTTGATGCCTCTTCCAAGAGATTCAACCATTATGATAGAGAGGAAGGGGGCCATTAGATCCCCTTGTCGCAAACCTCTTGTTGGTTCAAAAAAGCTATAGGGATACCCATTGACTAGAACCAAGTAGCGCGTAGAGGAAATACAACTGAAGATCCAATATCCAACCAATCTTTGTGGAAGCCAAAATTTTCTATTATTTTGATCAAGAATCTCCAATTAACTCTGTCATAGGCCTTTCTAATATCTAGTTTGAGAATCATGTAACTTTGATTCCTAGAGGTGATGGAGTGCAGAGATTCATGAGTTGTTATGATGCTACCGATAATGTTGTGGCCTGGAGTAAACCCACTCTTTTCCTTTGAAATAATAGAGGGAAGGACAATTTTTAGCCTGTTGGAGATAACTTTGGCAATCATTTTGTAAATAGTGTTGCACAACGAAATCAGTCTGAAATCCCTGAAGGAGCCAGGAGCTTTCTTCTTGGGGATAGGAGCAATGGATGTGTTCTTCATGTCTTTGACCATACTCTTTGACATCCATAAATCTTTTGTCACTTTCTTGATATCATCCTCCAGGATTTCCCAAAATTCCTGAAAGAAACAAGCCAGAAACCTGTCTAGACCGGGGGCTTTATCCAGAGCAATTTGGAACACCACTACTTTTAGTTCTTCCTTAGAGATGGGTGAAAGGAGCATGTTGTGTTTTTTTCTACCATAACCAAGGATGGATGAGATTGAGAAAAGGGTTTTGGTCATGAAGCAATGATGTAGTAGGATTTGTGAGTAGGTTTTGAAAGTATGCAACTGCCTCATCCTAGATAGCCACATCATCAAGGAGCACAGAACCATCTTCTCTTGCAATTGTGGATATGCAATTATTGGACCTCCTTAATTTAGAAGAGTTGGGAAAAAATTGGTGTTGAGATCACCTTCTTCGAGCCAAGTCTCCCTGTATTTGGACCTCCAGTATATTTCTTCTAAAGCTAGAAGCTCCTTCTGATAATCCATCAATTCTTTCTCTTTATCATACTCTATCGCAGTCATTCCTTGGTTGAGGATAATATAATTTAGACACTCCAACTCAACCTCCACTTGTTCCTTTTCCTTAAATATGTTCTTGAAAGATTGTGCATTCCACTCCTTCAGCTTCCCTTTAATTGCTATTAATTTTTTGTCAATGATGAACATTTTTTAGCCTTTTTGAACATGGATGTATGTCCACTAAGAGCGCATAAAACCCGATAGTGAATTGCTTTTGAGCCACATCTTTTTGAACTTGAAGGAGCACTACGGAGGAGGATTGTCACCCTTTAGGGTGAGAGCAACTGGGTAGTGATTAGATCCAGAAATTGGTATGATGAGGGACTCCAAAATAGTGCTTGGCAGAGGAACCAATTAGGAGATACCAAAAATTGGTCAACCACTCTGTAATATTGGTGAATCCTTTCCTTTTGTTGGTCCATGTGTACTCACCATTTTTAGGAGTAATGTCGAGAAGGCCACACACAATCACAAATTCTTGAAAGTCCTTTTGGCTTTGACTTATGTGGGTCAGGCCTCCCCTTTTTCGAGGGAGAAAGGACAGTGTTGAAATCACTACCCAGGATCATAAATTCATCTTCATAATTCAAGATAAATGTAGAAATAACTCTAAACCCGTGCCTTATCCATTGTCTTCACCAATCCATAAACATTTAGCAACAAGAAGTTTTGATGCGAAAGGAGCTCCAGAACCTACAGTTCCATCCAACTATCAGAATTATAGATTACAATCACATAAACTTTTTGGGATCCGAAAGGAAACAAAGGCCCCCAGAGCTCATGAGGATTGAACAAAGACACCATCCCAACCAACTTGATTTGCAGAAAAGAGAACTATCAACGACAGACAATTTGGTTTCTTGGAGAATAATGATATCGACTCTCATGGTCTGAAGGTGGCACTTAAATAAGCGTCGTTTGTCAGGGGCGTTAAGGCCCCTGACATTCCAACTTAGGATTCTCATTGGCCCCTAAGGGAGGAGCTTCCTCCCTTATAATTTAAAAGGTATTTGTTTAGGGATACCTAGCCCCCAATGGAGGATTCCTCTTCCCTTTGCTATTTGTTGGTCTTCCTCCCCTTCTTTTTGTTGCACACATTCAGATTAGGTTTCAAGATTTTGGAGGCATCCTGGCTGATGGTCTGCACATCCACATTGCCAAGCCTATTTTCATCGTTGGAATCTTCATACTGCCAATCAACCTCCTCTATCAAAGGGTGCCTTCTCCTGATCCCTTCAAGAGTAGTATGTGCCTCCACCAAAGAAGTCTGGATAGGTGCCAAACTAGAACTTGTTGGCTTAAGGAAAGGATCAGTGGTGAGCAAGAGAGCTTGGGGAACATCCTCCAAGGGAGGCATGGGAATCTCAGGTACCTCCATAGGTGGATTCCCAACTTTCGCTGGAGTAGAGGTCATATTCAAATATGGTCTATCCATCTTCTGATCCATTGGAATCTTTTCTTTCCATTCTCTCTCAAGCTTGCGAAGATAGAAAACTGAGGAGTGATTTCTACTTTCACAATATGAACAAAAGAATTTCTCTTCCTCAACCTCAAATTTGATGATGCGATCACCCTGCGGCAAGGATAATTTTAGGGACTTAGGAAGATCAAAGATTGTAGCAATAGAGTTCTCTTCTAGAATCTTCCAATCCAAATTTTTGAGAATCCCAAGTGAAGATCCAATCTTGGAAAGACAATCTTCCGACCAGAATTCCCATGGAAGGTTGTAAAGTCTTAACCAGACCGGGGCCACACCTAGATTGGTTGAGCAAGGACCGAAAAGAGGTGACCATTTCTGAATGTATAGAGCTTGATGTCTATTTTGCCAATAGTTGAAGGAGAGAACCATATCTCGTTCTTCTTTACTCTTGAATACAACAATAAAAACCCCTGAGGTAAAAATTTGATAACCCTAGGCTATTTCTAGTTATCCATGATCCAGTCTGTCATCGTCTGTCTAGAGAATTTTGCACCCATCGGTCTTCCGATAATCACCATGCTGGCAAGTAACTGAATCTATCGAAGCCTCTAGCAGAAGATCCACAGTCACCACAACATCACCATGGGATTCCAGAGATGGATGTAGATATGAATTCAAGGGGAGAGCAGAGTGCCTCTTCCTCGCCATCTTTCATGATCCCTAGTAAAAATATAATAAAAAATAGATTATATATATAACAAACAAATTTTATTCAATTTAAAATATAAATTTAACTCATACTAGATTTTTAATTAATAAATTTGAATCTATTCAGGGATAACTTTAAGAACCCCCCCCTAGAGGTGTATAAACTTGGCGAATCATGTATACTTCTCGAGAAAAATATTAATTTTATTGGCAAATTTTTTTATTTTTCTGGAAAAAAAAATCTTATTTGGCAAATCTTTTGTAATCGCTAGAGGTCTACGGAAAATCCTGGCGAATTGTAATTTTTTAAAAACCAATAAAATATTTTCATTGACGATTAAAACCTATTTTCAAACCAATTAAATATTTTCATTGGTGAATTAAAACCTATTTTCAAACCAGTAAAATATTTCTGTGGGTGAATTAAACCTTTTTTCTAAATAAGAAAATATTTTTTCTAGCGATTAAAATCTAATTGCAAACCAAAAAATATATTTACATTGGCGAATTAAACCAATTTTTAAAGCAATAAAAAATCATTGGCGAATTTAAATATAGTTTCAGACCAATAAAAAATTAATTGGCGAAATAAATCGTTATGCCAATAAAAAAATCATACAGTGTGGCGAAAATCAATGGCATTAGTTGAAGTTCCATTCCGAGCTGCAGTTCTAACACACCCATCTTTCTACATAAAGTCTCCGGATAGAGACAAGTGTCAAGTAACAACGATTCTGATTAATGAAAATTAATAGATAATTATTTAAAAAAAGAAAATTCAAAAGGATACATACAAAGAATACAAATTCATCTACTATAACACAAACTTTACGACTTCAGAAATCAACTCCTCAAGCTTCCATTCATAATACATATATTGAAAATAACAGAAATACATAGTAACACTAAATTATATAAATATTGAAATATATAATAATAATAAGTCTTTTGCCACAAGAGTATTCAGAGCATGTTTAAAGAAATAACATAAAACTAAGAAATGCCATCAAGTGGCAGTCATTGGTCTTCCTCCCGAGTCGCTTCGTTTTCCTTGTTGTGTTCACCAACAACAGTCGAGTCCTCCTGTGCTCTTAGTTTCACCTTGTATCTCCTGAACCTACCAATTATGGGTTTTAAAGTCCTGGCACTTGGTGTATAGGTGTTCTTTGCCTGAACTTTCCACTTATCTATCATTCTCTCTGCATCTATTCCTCTCTTATTAACATCATCAATTCCACGCCTAAAAGTTGTGAGATACGATGCTATATGTCCAAGCTCTCCTGGTGATTCACCATTAACTGTGGCATCATGCTCTTCAGTAAGCCTCTTCTAAAAATTTTGCTTTACTTCCTTGACATCAATAAAGTTCTCTCGACTTTCATCTGAAATCTCTACATGTAAGATGGTACAATTGTTTTTAAGATCAGCCATATTAGCAAAATGTTGAGCCAAAATTCTTCTTATTTGTCCACTAAAATCCCCTAGCATAGACCTCTTCCACTCTAGTGCATCTAGCCAAGACACAGAATCATTCTCATTTGGATCATTATAAATTTTCTTAGCTACAAGAATATTTGTATCAATTTTCATCATTTCTTGTATCTCTGTAATGTCTGTGAGCAGATTTCTGTCTTCCCTCTTTAAATTTCATAACTCTGCAATTAACCCTTTCCTTATATCAGAAAGGAGGGGATATAGTTTCATGACCTCCTTAATGTACAACAAACCATCAATGGTGACTCGCTCTACCCATTGCTCAGTGGCCTTACCTAGAGTTTGATATCTCTTGATTTGTCATAACATGCTAGGATCCATTCCATCAACAGAAACACTCAGAGTTGCATCAGAGGATTGAGAAGTAATATTCAAAGTAGATTGAATGAAAGATGTTAGAGAATTCACCTGGGCTTGTAGCTTTGCATTCCCCTGTTGTTGAGCTTTAACTCTCTTTTCTAGCATGCGTTGAGAGAATTTTAAATGATATAAATCACCTTCCACCGTAGGAGGACCCATGTCAATCTTGGTCATATTGAAATCCACTTCTGTGACTTCATTTTCATTTTTATCCCCGATGGGGTTTGCAATCTCCAAGATCCTATGCCCTAAGGAAGAATCTGTTACCATCCAAGACATCCTCTTAGCCTTCTTAGGCTTAGGTATAGTTACAACATCAATGTTTATGTCTACTATTGGGGGATATCTCCTCTTTTTCTCAAAAACTTTCTTTAGCCAAGAAGGCGAAGACAAAACTGTACCGCTCTCACTTGCACCTAGGACAATTCTCTTTGGCTGATTAGGAGTATCTTGCATGGGAATTTCATTTGATACGAGGGAGGCTGGATTCTCAAACAAGGAACGAAAACTAAAAGTACCCTCATCAACAATCTGTTGATAAATAGAAGAATCATTACTAGGTGAAGGAGACACAGCAGAAGTCATGTGATCTGCCTGCAATTATTGTAAGGCATCCAACTTCTTCTCCGCTCGTGGTTTCACGAATGCAAGCTGACCATCATGTTCACATACACCTTTTAGTTTTATTTTCCTATTATCTTCAAGCTTCTCTCCATCCCCATCACTACCAGATTGTGAACCAACTCTATGATGAGGTTTCTCCACACCAGTTGAAGTTTTGTAAATTCTGGAAGCGTGGGAGGTTCTTTGCTCTCTTGTTCCTAATTCTTTATGCACAGAAGAAGAACCAACATGCTCTTGAAATTTCCCCTTAATATTAGGATAATAGTTCTTTGCACATGCAACAACTAGGTTTAGACATGGCACAATAGGTGGGAAACCCCGAGCATAAGCTAACCCGCTTGTTGGGATTTTCTGGGCTATAGGTGACTTAGGGTTTTGATCTAATTGAGCCCAGAAATCCTCCAAGTCAAAATCTATATGACTTAGCTTAAGCTCGGTATCCTTCAACTTAGCTAATTCATTCTTAATAAACAAAAGCTTCATCTTTACTTGTTTGAGAAACCAATAAACAAAAGCTTCTATAACTACTAAGGGTGCCAAATAAATCTCCAAAAGATTTTGGGTAAACAAATAGTCTGGACTCATGAAAAATAATTGTTCTTCCCAATTCCCACCCAATTGACTTGAAGTATTCAAATTTGTCACTATAAGAAATAGGCAAGAAAGAGCACAAATTAGCCAACCTAGTTGCGAAAGCTCGTGTTCAACACCTATAGAAGACGCAGTCCAGAGCTCCTCCAAAGCACACTAGTGAAAAATTGAAAATGCAGAATAAAGTGTCTGCGAGGGTTGCAAATTCTTTCTATAAATTGCATTAATTTCGGTGGCATGTACTGTTGTACGATTCATAATTGAGCTGCATAAATTGCCTTCCCAAAAATGTGCAATTGTGCTTTTCATGACATTCCTTATTTATTATGAAAGGACAGAGGTCACTTCCAGCATGGATGTCATTAAATGGAAAATATTATAATAGATTTTGGTTGTCAGATGATCACAAATCAACGGCATAAGTTCTATTTGGGGCAAAAGTACTGACACACCCAATTTCCCAAATTTGTAGTTGTACAGTCAAGGACTTATGCTCTGCCATGTTGCCACCTTGACCTTTGCACAATAATCAATATAAATATATTATATATTTTATATATATGTCAACCATTGATCTAATAATATCTAATGACTGCTAGTTGATTCCGGAGGATTTTGTTAGCAATGTGTAGCATTGGAGATCTACCTTCCAGAATTGAACTACAACCATTCATCTTTCATTCTAGGGTAACAGGGTTCATCAAATGGCCAGTAGTTGTACGATTGATTTGATTAAATGCACTTAACCACATAGATTAGCCAATGCTCAATTAAGTTCATTAATGGCAAGTGAGTGACAGTTATGACAAACCACATAGATTAGCCGATGCGAATTTCCATGGTACAACAGAGGCAATTAAACAGAGTTGCTTGTTATTTATTACCCATTTGTCATGGCAGTACATGTAATGTATATATGATAGTCTTTATTGTTTCAACCTTATATTGCATTACTAAGTGTTAGATAGTAGAAGAATCAATAGATTGTAAAAGTTCAAAGTAATGGGTTTCATTACAATAGTTGTGCGAATAAAGTTAGTTACCAAGTACTTATTTTGTGATCATTCATGATTTTGAATTTAACTGTGCGATAGAGTTCTTAGTTCACAGATGTAGAATAGTAATAAGAATGATGGAAAATTTTGTTTGTGTGTGGCTATGTAGGATGTTATTACTTTGCATGTCTCGGAATGAAGAAATACGAGTATTCGTCAAGTGGAATAAATCGTGTCAAGAATCAACACTTAACATTTGTAAATGATGCATTCTATTCTGGGTGGTGGGCTGAATCTCCCACACATGCATGCATGTACGAGAAACTGGAAATTCGAATTGATGCATAGAATTGGTATTGCAACTCAATTGCCAGTGACCTCGAGAAAATTAATTTGTTTCTCCTTTACTGGCCTTATTGTTACCCATGCCTAGTGGTATCTTGTACATATAAAGCAAGGTTCTATAGTAAATCATTGACTGTCATTGTGAATGAGGGCATAATTGAATTTGTAACGGACCCATTGCATGTTAATAGGATAATTATGGACTATAGTGAAATATTCATTACGCGTCGTAAAAAAGAGGAACCAAAAAGATTTTGGAGGATCAAAGCAAGGTTTGAAGGTCAAAGGATAGGAGTTTTGTTTGGAACTTTGAGGTTGGTTAGAGGTTCATGTACGATATAAATTCCCAATCTTTTTGAAGGGTGATGTTAAATTTTACTAAATAATATAGCAGTAATTACAGTTTGAAATTGACATGAGTTCAATGGTAAATTGCAATGTATATAGATCATAGATGGTTCAAAGAATCAAGTTTTCAATACTTTTCGGGTAGGCATTAATTTTTAATTTATTAAATAGTACTGACAAGTTCAAAAAATTGTTGTTGGTCGATCCTTACACGAGCCGAAGATTGACACTACAAAAAATCTAGACAACGAATAAATGCATCTGTCAATTGAGGCGTGTGTTGATTAACGATCTTTCTTTAAATCCTGGAGGTCTCCAGCAAAACGATACTCGGCTGGCTTGCTCAAAATATAGCATGGAGACTCCCATAAGGCTCCACTGCAATAAGGGCCAGGTCGCCTTTTTGGGTCGTATAAGAGATGACAGACTGATTAACATTTGTAACCAGCAAAACCTATTCTTCCTTGAGGCAGTGAAGATGGTCCTCGGTAATGACTTCTTGGTCTCCGAGGATAGATATAGGGTAAATTAGACATTTCCTCACGCTTTTTGGCTTCTTTGTTGGACCTAGGAGAGGCAAAGGTGGATACATTGTTGATTCTATGGGAGGTATTAACTCCAGATATTCTTTTGGATGCTGTAGACGTGGTTTTAATGTAGAATTGGGGGTCGGTATCCCATGGCTGAGAGACCTGGAGAAGCTGCGGGAGGGACAGGAGGGCGTAGCTAGGCAGTCGTTCCTGCTAAACATGAACGAGCAACAACTGGGAAGGCATAGGTTTTGGACGGCTCGTGAGAGACACTTTCTTCTGCAGGGAATTGGAATGGACATAGAGGAGACTCCAGTATGGCTTGAATAATTCGTAGCCATTGTGAGTACGGGGGAATTCTACTTGCAGTGGCCATAGGAGTGGTCGGGCTCCCAGGGCCACTTTTTTTGGTGATTTCCGTGCTGGGGTGGTAGGGTGGCAAGTTTTCGAGGAGTCGCTCAGTCAAGGGGCTAGGGATTTCTATGGTACTATGGTAGCCTCTCTGGTGCTGTGTGTTTTTGGAGCCTGGGCTAGCCACTGGAGTGGTTTTTTTATTAATATAATTTCCTGAGTGTAAATCTTTTTGTATTAATATAATTACCCAAGTGTAAATCTTTTTGTATTAATATAATTACCCAAGTATAAATCTTTTTGTATTAATATAATTTTTACTTTTTGTATTAATATAATTTGGTCTCTGTTATGGTTAGAGGTTTCTAATGTTGTTTCTCATATGTTTGCTTTAATTTATATATGTTGACATCGATTTGGTCTCTGTTATGGTTAGAGGTTTCTAATGTTGCTTGGCATCTGTTTGTTTTTTTACTCTTGAGACAGCTAAGAGAGCTATAATATATGTGAACTCTCAATCTTTTTGGATTTAATTTGATTTCAATTTGGTTGTTTTTAGATAGAATTAATCACAAAATTTTATAAGCAGAAGTAAAATTACACTTTCTATTGATAGTGTAGTTCATCTATGTGCATGATGCTTGAAATATTTGCATAATTAGGTCAAGACATTGATGTCAGAGAAAATAATAGAATTTTTATATGTAAAAGTAAAATCAAGTCAATAAAATATTGTGACACTATGTATAAGTTTAGAAAAAGGGTTAGGGTTAGGGTTAAAACTAGGATTGGGGTTACAATTAGGGTTAATGTTAGAATCAGATTAGGATTATAAATTTATAATTAGGGTTAGGGTTTGAATTGAGGATAAGGTTAGAGTTAGAATTAGGGTTACTAAATTAAGGTAAGCATTATAGTTACAATTAGGGTTAGGGTTAGAATTTGCTTTATTGTTAATGTTAATTTGTAGTTTGAAATAAGATTAGGGTAAGGGTTAGAATTAGGGTTATTTTTAGATTTAAAATTAGGGTTATAGTTAGGGTAGAATCAGGGTTATGATTAGAATTAGGGTTAGGATAGGGTTAGAGTTAAGATTAGGGTTCCTATTAGAATTAGGGTTAGAATTAAGGTGGTTACTATTAGAATTAAGGTAAGAATTAGAGTTAGGGTAAGCATTAGAGTTACAGTTACAGTTAGAGTTAGGGTTAGGGATAGAGTTAGAATTCTGGTTAGGGTTACAGTTAAAATCATTGTTATAATTACGATTAAGGTAAGGGTTAGAATTAGGGTTATTGTTAGATTTAAAATTAGGGTTATAGTAGGGTAGAATTAGAGTTATGTTTAGAAATAATTATTCTAATTTAAATTAATTATTCTATTTAAAATTTTAAACTATTTGCGCATAAAATAATAAACATTTATAATAAAATAATAATAATATAAATACATTGTTATATATTAATGGCCTCGGCCTTTTACCAATAAAAAAATATATATATAAATACATTATTACAGTGTTTACTAATATTATACTACTTTATTATGATTATTAATTATTAAAGTATACAATAATTATAATTATAATTTAAAATAGATTGATTAAAAGATGGCTTAATATTTAGTAATATTATACTACTTTATTATGATTATTAATTATTAAAGTATACAATAATTACAATTATAATTTAAAATAATTGATTAAAAGACGCTTCTAGATGGATACTTCTCCACGTACTTTAGATATATTTTTTAAATATAGCTATACTAGTATTAATATAATTTCTACTTTATTATTGATGCAATGATGTCAATGTGTTCATTTTATTCTATTAGTTATTATATCATCAAAGTGGGCCTGACTTCATATAAATATTAAAGGAGCTACATGTTTCGATGCCAGATGGATGGGTGTAGTTGAATTCTGGAACGAAAGTCCAGAGTGCTAGACTTGAAGCAAGATGTCAGTGCAAACTAATATAATAGATGACCGTTCGATGAATTTTTGATGGACGGCTGTAGTTGCATTCCGGAAGAAAATCTCTGACACACTAGACCTACGACTTCAAGCCTCCAGAATAACACTTGAACCGTTAGATTTCCAAATATCAATGGTTGACATTTCATACAAGAAAACCTCTACGTAATCTTATGTTGACTTGCTACCTCCAGTTGCCAGTTGTCTAAGTTGAAACCTGAGCCATCAAAACTGTGTTGTTTACCGACCCCTTATACCTAGTCTTGTCGGTCACCGCTTGGTGGGGAACGGGTTAACCTAGTAGGGTCCACTTTTTAAATGCTTTAGCAAATATTACGAAGACGCCCTAAGAGACTTAAAGGGTGAGCTATTTAAGGTTTAAATAAGAAACATGGGAAATTCCTCGGCAATATGTTTTAATCTTAGCCGTCCAATGTTGAAGAATTTAAGCAGACAATGGATGGCTTGAGAAGTTAATGTGTGAGCATTTTGGAGGGCCCCTAGGTTAATCCTAACCATCCCCTGCTAGCCCATTCTCAGAAGATGCATGAGCGATAAACCCAATGGGCTAACAGGAGAACGCCACATAGCAGATTTCATAGCCTAAAGAGAAGGTGGGGTCCGCCGAAAGATGAGTAAGCAATGCCATGTGGTAGAAAACTTCAACATGGCCATCCATCTTGCCATCTCATCAAGAGATCAATGGCTAGAGTTTGAAATATTTTAGCAAATATTTCGAAGCAGCCTTAAGAGACTTAAAAGTTAAAGGGTGAGCTATTAAAGGTTTAAATAAGACACATGGGAAATTCCTCAGCAAGATGTTTTAATCTTAGCCGTCCAATGTTGAAGAATTTAACCAGACATCGGATGGCTTGAGAAGTTAATGTGCGAGCATGTTGGAGGGCCCCCAGGTTAATCCTAACCATTCCCCGCTAGCCCGTTGTCAGAAGATGCATGGGCGATAAACTCAATGGGCTAACAGGTGAATGCCACGTAGCAGACTTTGTAGGCTTCAAGAGAAGTAAGCAATTCCGTGTGGCAAAAAACTTCATCACGGTCGTCCATCGTTCCATCTCATCAAGAGATCAATGACTAGAGTTTGAAATTTAGAAAGTGGCCATGGTAGTCGTTCTGCTTCACGCGAGCGAGCATTAATGGTGGTTTTAACACCATAAAAGTAGTCTTTTTGCAAAATTGAAATCCTTCTAAGCGTTTTAAAGCATCTGGAGGTGATTTCAATCTCTCGAAGACTCAAGGCAATTTAAATCTCTCAAGGAAAATTTCAATCTCTTAAGGCAATTTCAATCTCTTGGCGATAAAAACTAGGGTTTTCAAAGCATTCAAAATCGTAAGTTAAAATCTCACCCTCTAAAATTTGCTGCTTGTGCTCACTATCGTGGTTCTGTCAATAGGAATTATTGGTAAATTTTCATTTCTTTTAGGGTTTTATCTTCTTAGATTGTTGAACTGCAAATTTTGAGCTTTATTGCTGCTTTAAGTCGGAACCCTAGTTGTGAACCTGTAATTCTTGCTAAACTAAAAGCCTAATTTGCAAATTTTTCAACATAATGGCACCCCCATGAGCTCAAACCTCAAACTCTGGAGAGACAAAAAGGCCCATAGTCAAGGACCTTCTTGATCAATTAAAGTCCTCTAACGACAAAGTAAAATGTCCGCTTCTATTCCAGGGTTCCAAAATTAAAGAAGGCCTCATAGATAAACATATCCATATCAAGGATGCCACCATACTACTTACAGGATGGTCATTGTTCAAGAACTAGTTTGGGAACAGGAATTTGAGTTCTCCTATAGGTAACCCCTGAAGATTGGACATGGGGAAATTGGTTGTCACAAATGTCTGCATGGATGTGGACTTGTTAAAAGCTGTGGCAGCCACATATGATTCTATCTCCAGATTTGTCAGGACGTATGATGGGATCAAAATGGTAAAGATCCACAGGGAAGAGATTGCTGATGTTTTTCAACTTCATGAGTGGAATGAGGATTTGGAAAAAATTGATTTGAAAGCTTTTAGGAGTGAATATGAGAAGACAAGACACACCTTTAAATTCACAATGTTGCCAAATCATCTAGCATCAATTGGAAAGGGAAAGCGGAGAATTGTTATTGGTTCATTAGATGAGGAACCCTTCCCAATAAAGTATTTTGCTCCATATTTTCAGAAAACCTTTTATTCTTTGTGTCAAATCTTGGGGTTTGATCCTGCTTCTGGAATGCCAATGGGTTTCATGTATATGGTTGCTCATATCCAACACCCTGCTTACAATGTAGTATATGACTTTGCTTCCTACCTAGTAGATAACATTCATGAGGGTTTAATTTCATTAAATAATGGTAAAGATTCGGTTCAGTTTTGGTGGTACTCACTGTTAATGCACATGTTTTTATTCAAAATGGCAAAATTCTTTTAGAATGATATGAAGTTGGTAAAGGAGGAGGATGGTGTTGAGCCACCTATCCAATGTTGGAAAAGAATCCTAGATAAGGATGATATGAAGTTTGATTTTGTGGTGTTTGAGAATGTCTTTGCATCAAAGTTGAGGAATGACCTAATCCTGAATCCACCAAGGATTCCAACTGAACTATATGATTTGCTCAGGCCAAAAGAAAGGAGGTCTGATTTAAAAATTGATCACAACTAGGGAGATGTCATCCCCTATCCAGATTGTACAATTCTCAGAGTATATGGCACTATGATTAGATCACATGTTCTCCCAAGAGAAGTGCCACTGAGAATTGGATTCCTTGAGGTCATTTGGCAGCTGGGTAATGTTGAAGATGGCCACTTGTTAAATATGAGGAAAGGAACCTTCTTCCCAACATGGATAGTTTTTGCAGACTTTGTGATGACTGGTGGAGGGTGGAGAAAAATGGATGAATTGCTTGAACCATACAACATGACGAGAGTGCACCCAAGAAATCATGATCCTGAAGGTTTCATGGTTGCATTGAAAGTGAGGATCAGAAGCAACCAGTTCATGCACATAACTTCTTTTTCCCTGAAGATGTTATTAGGAACATTTTTAATTACCAAATACAGGAGGACAATAAGGCAAAATGGATTGCCTATGATAAGATGGTAAGGGAAAAATGGAAGACTGATCCCCAATATGAACCCTTACGGCTGCCTCAATTCAAAAATGAATTGCAAAAAGTTGAATATATGCTCTAGAATTTTGAGCAAGTGGTTGGCAGGATGAAAAGAGAGATATTGGTTGCTAACAAAGGAAAGGCTATGGTTGGGGAAGAATAGGAAATTGATAAGGGGAAGGCCCCAGTGTTGGAGGAAAGGCCTACCTACCAACCACCACAAAAGATCAGAGTCTTTGCAAGGAGAAAAGGTATTGTGAGGAAGTAACAATCTATTGCCACCCCAACTGCATCTTCTGATTATGAGCCTAAGGGCTTAAGAGCTTCCTCACCATTGCATGAAATGCCACCACTGTCTCCCCCAAGGCAAGCAACTCCACAAGTGATTGAGGTGGATTCACCTCCAAGACAGCCACTACCAAAGAAGCAAAAGGTTGAACAAAGCAGCTTGGTGGATTATCCAGATGACTCAAATGATGATATCATTGTCACTGAGGAGGATATGAGACAGGGAATGCCCTCTCCCCCTAGGGAGATAATAGAACCAGAAAGTAGGCTCAAGTTGGGTAAGGTAGACCTCAGGGGGTTGAGCAACATAGATGACCTTAGGGAGGAAGCTTGCAAGACCTTCATGAAAGATGATTCATTTGTCCAGACCCCTGCTTTTAGAGAGTTTGTTTGGAGGGCAAGGAGAGATGAATATGTTGATAATGTTGCCAGAAAGAGAAGTTTGCACCCTAAATTACTAGAAGCAGTTATTCAGGTTGAGGTTAGAAAGGAAATGAAAGAATAGTTTCAAAAGATAACAGCTGAAAAAGGTAGAAAGTTGGTGATGGAAAGTGGTATTTTATTATTGCCAGAGTGGGATTTAGCCTCGACAATTGCTTTTGACATAGTAAAGAGGCATGACAAACCATTGTATCAAACAGAGGAGGAAGCAAAATTGGCTTTGCAGGGGTGTGTTTTCAGGGAAGATTGGGAAACACTTGCTATTTGGCCATTGGCCCCAGGTACAAGGAAACCTGTAGTTGCTGAGCCTACTCCAAACATAAGTGGAGGGCTAATTATTAAGAGAGTGTTTGATACCCCAGCAATTGAGGCAGCAAACATGTCAGTGAACGTTGCCAAATTCACAAAGGCAATAGTAGAGAATATCACTCAGGAAAGAGATCAATATAGATCCAAGTATAATGACATGATTGTAGAGTATAATGATAGTCATCAAAAGGTTGCCAAGTTGGAAACTAAAGTGGCATTGTTAAAGCAACAATTGCAAAATATGCATGATCATGCCCAAACACAGATTGAATTTGCTGTCCTTCCAGAAGTTTCAAGGGAAATCATTCCATACAATCTTGGAGATGCACCCCTACCCCTTGCAGTTGAGGAGCCAAGTACATCAGGTGTAACTCCATCAAGTGAGCCTACTAAAGACGAATTATTGGATCAAATTGAGAACTACAAGAAATTGTTGTCACTGGTCAATGAATCAATTTATTCAAGTAATATGAAGATTGTAACTATAGTTCTTGAACGCTTGAATAAAGGGATTGATAGGAGATTAATTAGTATTCATTCAAATTATTCTTCTATGTTTGATGCCATAAAGGATTTCGATAAGAATAAGGATGTTGTAACATCATTAATGGATACATTGATCCCTACAGCCCATGCATTAAGAGACATGGCAATTGCAACCAAGCATGTCAAGGATGCACCTACTAACATTGTCCCAACTCTCAGACTTATAAATTCAATTAAGGATTTTCAGGGGTTGGTAGGTCCATTGGAAATAAATATCAGGGAGCTTGTCAAAAAGTTTGATGAATGGAATTTCAGTCTGCTTCCTATTATTTTGAGTGAAAATGGTGGGGTTAAACCTCTAAAATTGTGGAAGGACCAGGCAAAACAAATAATATCTACTCAAGTTAAGCTCATCTGTGACATTGTTGATTTAGATAGGTTGAGAAGCAGCATGGATAAGCTAATTCACACTGGCATTTTCTTAGAGGAATTTGACAAGGAAGCTAATCGAGTGGTTATCAAGTACACACCTTACAGGATCAAATCAGAAGAACTTGTCAATTTCATTTGGCCAACAGAGGAGGAGAATCAGCTATGGAGGTGCAGCTATATTGACAATTTAGATTTCTAAAGTGCTAAAGTATATGCAAATGTTAATGTTTTGATGATTATTGTACTATTCATTTATTGAATATATTTGATTTGAGATGACTTTTGTTGAAATTAGAAAAAAAAGAATTACTCCCTTTTTTATAGTATTTATTATTAGTTTAAACTTTATTGTATATAAAATTGGTCGGATCTTACATATCAATTTACAAATATTGTGCTTCTTTTAATTCAAAATTGGTGACATGTGTCATGGATTGTCATTGCATACGTGGAACATAGTTTAGAAACACTATTAAGTATTTTCTATATACTTACATCAAATCAAGTACAAATATTTGCATGTAGCTTAAATTCACTTAAATTCACTTGAAAAGATATATCGAATCACTTAAATATTGGCACGCTTGGAAAGATATCCAAACGCTTCAAAGTCGAGCGCCATTAATGAAGCCTGGCTCTATTTAATGGAGCCCAACAATGCCTCATAGGCATACCAAAGTTTGAAGCTAGCTTGCTGCTTAATGCTTAACAAAGAAAATGGATATGTTAATTTGCCTTATAGTACTGCGAAGGCAAATTGCTTTCTTGGATTACATAATAGACTCGAGGCTTAGAGCTATAACAAAGACTCACATAATTGTCCGTTTGTGCTTCCTGGAGTTGGAAGCCATTAAAATGGTGCTTGGGAGGGATTTTTTAATAGATAGGAATAGATACTGTGTGAATTCTGACATAGCCTCTTGGTTCTTGGCATCATTGTTGGACCTTGGAGGTTTGAAGGTGGAAATTCTTGAACTATTGCGAGAAATTTTCAAGGCAAATTATCTGGGCAATGATTTTGAGGTGGTTCTTGGGTCAGAGATGGGTGTGGGGATTCCGCAGTCTTCTGACCTACCAATGGTGTTACTTGGGGGAGAGATGGGTGTGGGGATTCAACGGCTTCCCTTTCTATTGAACATGACAGATGGTGCTCTCGCCCACCACCGTCACTAGGCCACCATCAGTCTGAATTTTTAAGGCACTCTCGAGCTCTCGTCATGGAGCCGAATGCGGAATGGGTGTTGTGCTTCGCAGACCTGGTGGAAATAGGAGATTTTTATGGTTTCCCTTAGCCAGTGGCCCAGTGTTTTGAACTTTTGATTTTTGCTATGTAATGTTCATGTAATATATTATATTATCATGGGAAAGAATATGTATGGGAATTTTTTGTAACGTAATGATATGCCAGCTGTAACAATTTTTTGATCAATGAATGAATGAATGAAAGTTGACGTCCACGAGACCAAAAACTGTGAATAATTTATTTATTAATATTAAATAGAATGTAATTAAATGATAAGTGTGACTATAATTAAATGAAAAAAGAAATGCAGATTATGTTTATTGTTTATATCATAAAATACTCGACCATTCGATGAACATTTGATGGATGGTTGTAGTTGCATTCTAGAATGAAATGCACAGAACACTAGGCTTGCAAACTTAAATCTCTAGAATCACCCTAAACCGTTAGATTTACAAAGATCAATGGTTTAGAGATTGCTGTGAGTTGTCAATGAAGGACAGCTATCAGACGTACTAATAGCGTAGTCCAGAAGTGACACGTTGACTTTGATGTTTCATTCACTAAAAAATTCACTTTATAAAAAAATCAAACTTTCTAGTTTCTACTTTTTATTGCTAAGTGATTTTATCTTTAAGTGAGAGCTGAGAGGGTCAGCACACGGGGATATTTCATATTGCTCATTGCAGTGCATCAAGGAGATTTCAGATTGCTCATTGCAGTGCCATTTCCAACAAAGCTGGTAAGACAAAACATAGAATCCCTAGGCTACATAACACGTTTCATCGTTTCTTAAAATCTTATTTTGTCAAACTTTTTTCTTAAAATCTTATTTTGTCAAACTTTGCATTTAGGGTTGAGAGACTTAAGAAAAATTTCACACTATATAAGCATGTCTACCACCACTAGCAAACCAGACAAAGTTTTTGGGAAAGGTAGAGAAAGTATGGATAGAAAAATAGATTATTCTAAATTGCTTAAAACCTCATGTTTGACTAATGAATACCATGATATTTATGATCCTAACATGTATGGTAGATTTACCTTAGAACTCAGATTTTCATGTGAGAATAAGGCTGCCAAGAAAAAGAAAGTTGATAGTATCAATGCACCGTGGGTAACTGGATTAGGGCGCATGATGTTACATGAGGTTTTCCCTTGCCCATAATTTATCATGGTTTGTGCCCACAATTATGATGGTAACAAAAGAGCAATTGTAAATAAGGATACCAAAGAAGAAATTTTATCCATTAATGTAGAAGAATTTGGAAAAGTGTTGGGGTTTACAACCGAAGAATTTGGAGACGTCCACATTGACCTAGTAAAGATTGCTAGTTATTATGAAGCAGTGGATGAAAGAGACAAAAATGTTTTCCTAAATAAAATAGTTCAAGAAAAAAACATCTTGAAAGATAACCATAAGCCTCCTTATCCTTTGAAAATTTTTAAATCATGGGCTCAGGATACTATTTTCATGCTAGCATTTTGCCTCAGACTGGATAGCAATTGGGAAGTGGATGCAAGCCTCCTTGAAATGGTATATAATATCCATTATGGTAATGGTGTACATGGCAAATACAAATTTATTGAGCACATTATAGAATCCATCCATAAATAATTTTTAATGATTAAAGGAGGTTCCATCAAGACATTTAGGTTCACAACCTACTTGTGCTATTTTTTTCTATTCAAATTTAGTGGAATGTTTCAGACCAACAAGCTTTAGATTCAGCCCTATAGTAATGCTGAGGAAAATAAAATGGCTCTAGTATATGATTGGACCACAAAGATAAGGATGCATGATTCTCGAAGGAACTACAATCATTTTTTAGACTACTTATTGGCTCCATTGTATCAACCAATTACAAATAGTCCAATGCCTAGATTGCCTATATCATGTAGAGATTTCATTCAACTAGGAAAAGAAATACAATTGGCTGATTGGTACTTATTGGAAGAATATATTGTGCTAAGATTTTATGGATCAGGAGTATAGCCATACAAACTTCCAATACATGTGACATAAAGGGTTTTTGCATTGGAATATGTAAGGCAGATGCAGAATACTGATGAACTACACTTTGCCATTCAACAAAAGAAGACCTTATTTCCTTCTTTACCTTTTTCATGTGGAGGGTTCACATTGGAGAGAAAAGCATTTAAGGTGGCACAAATCTTTTGAATTTTTTTAATTTTGATGTTGTCTGTCACTGACAGTTTGATCCATGTGACATCATTAAAACAATGATTGTGGCCAATAGGAATGTTGTAGGTAGAATTCAACATCAAAGTAAACCCTTGCTTGAAAACTTGAGAAACAAGGATTCCTGGGATGAGGTCAAAATAGCAATGGAGAAAACTACTGCTGAGAAAGGTATTTCTTTTGAATAGTTGTTAGCAGAAATTATGGCAATGCACTAGGTCCAAATTACAAGAGCAGCAGTAGAGAATGAAATCAGGAGGTATAACAATTTTTATAGAAAAAGTGATAAACCATCTATTAGAGCAAAAATGCCAGATTTTCTAGATGAGTCTGTTACAAATTTTTTTTGGACATGATAAAAAATTGCTGCATTTTGGTCTATGAGGAGGGAGCTAGGTGAATCGAGAACTGATGCAGACTATGGATAAATCGATGAAGATGAAGAGTTTAGCGAATTGTGGAATATAGAGCATCCCAATGAATGTGAAGATGAAGAAATTGAAAGTGATAGTGATGATGATAGGGATGAACAAAGCAATTCCAAACCTAGTTTAAGTCAGGGCACAAAAAAATCATATACTTCAGGAGCAGTCATAGCTGAAAATTTGGGCTATTGAGGTGGTGGTTTAGGGTCCCAAGGACAAGGCATTTGGAAACCAATAGATGTAGTCACCACTGCTAGAAAACCATTTGATAAACGAGGCCTTGGAACTAAATCAACTGATAAAATACACCAAGGTCATACAAGTAGAACTGAAAGAATTGATTTTGTTAAAGATTCAAATCCTAATCCTCATGGTCAGATGCAATCACAACTTGGACATGCCCATGGTGGAGAGCCTAGTGCGACTGGCACTATCACTGGTGGAGAACTTAGTCAACATGTTCTACAACAAAAGGTCCAACAACAAATTACACATAAGAGGACACCAATACAAGATACCACACAAACACTCAGTGATCAAGGGACACAGATGAGACAAAGGATTATGACAAGTCCAAGTCCAACTATCAGTTCCACTACAAAGGAATTATTTCCAGGCACTCCCCCAGTTAGTGTGGCTATAATAGAAATTGCAAGTACTCCTATTCCTTCACCATTCAAGCATTCCCTTATTCATGCATCCCCGAGTTTTGATTATATTCAAGAGCTTAAAAAGAAATCTGAATTGTATAAAAAGGAAAAGAAGCAACTGATGGAGAGTGTGTCTGCTGTAACTTCAGATTCTGCAACAACCATAATATTACCCACATTTGACACAAATATAGAAATCATGGAGTACACAATTGTTGTTCCCATAGTTCAAAATAAACCAAAAAATCAGATGGATTGATCTGAATTTCAGGTGAGCAGTTTGCAATTTGATTTTTCTGGATTAAAAAATACTGACAAAATTAATATATCAAAGAAGAACAATGAATTGGTGTACACATCATTGCTAAAGCATGATAGAGAGAAAAAAAAGTTGCATAATCAAATAGAAAAATTATAGGTAGACTTAGCAAATGAGAAAGCAAAGAGGAAAGCAGCAGATAACAAGAGCAATGAATTAGAAAAAAAATAAAAAAATCTACCTCTACATCAACAAGCAAAGAGGATAAACAAATAGAGGTGGAATTGAATGGACTGAAGCAAGGGTTAGATGAGATCAAAAAGAAATATAATGAGGAAAAATCCACTTCAGAAAAATTAAGACAAAGCATTGGGAAAGCAAATGAACAGTGGGAACAAAAATTGGAGAAAGAGAGGCAAAAAAATGAAACATTGGCCGCAGAGCTTATGAAAGCAAAAAATGAAATAAAATCTTGTCAAAAAAAGTTAACTAAATTTTGTAGACAAACAATGAGGCACATGAAACAAAAGATCTGGGAAGAAATAATGCAGAGGATTGATCATTTGTGTGAATTCTTTCAATTCATTGATGCCATGAGACTACATCTTGATAAGCTGAGCAATATTTAATGGACAACACAAATGTGCAATTGCAGGTAGAAGAGAAATCTACAAATCAAGTTCTAGAAATAGTCTACAAAGCCAGTGACAATGACTTGATTTCAAGAGGCATTACTAATTGGATTGAAGCCTCAATGAAGGTGACATCTATCATTCAAAAGTGTTCAAGAATGCGTGAAACAACAAAATTTATGATTGAGGCTGCAACAAAGATTAAGGACGATGAAAAGGTAAGGAATTTGACAAAGCTTGGTTTGCCATAGGGTTTTGACACAAATGACCGATTCATTGGAAATGATAATTTCAGAAAGAAGATGGAGGATGCAAGGAAGATTGATTTGTACCAGTTTCCTTAGAACCCAGATGAGGTGAACTTTTTGGATTTCATCAAACAACTGATAATCTTGAATGTATCTTTGGCTGAAACATTCAAGACAGACCTAGGATCCAAATTGAAATTTGATCATTCATTGTTAACAAAAATTCAAGTTAGACAACATCAGCTAGAATAAATGACAATTCCACCACCTGAATACTGGAATTTGCTAAAAAAGATGTTAGAATGATTTGATATTGATATTATGAGTTTCCAAGTTCTAACTCAGCTCTGTGTAGAGTTGTCTTTGAGCAAGATTTTACATTGCCTCTATGTACTCCTTCATTTGACAATCACTAGAAAATTCAAATTCAGTAATGTGTTGATGTTCAATTATCTGTATTATTTATTTTATCAATTGAAAATAAACTCTAGTTTCAACTACTAAATACACATTCAACGATTGCTGATGTTCATTGTTCTATATCCTACTATTGTTAATATGTTAAGTTAATTTTATTTACCATTTCAAATGTTTTATTCACATGCCATTGAGACTGCCCAACGCCTGCTATCCCTCTAGCTTCACCAGTGTTTAGAGCTTGAGTTTTTTATCATTGGACGGTTAAGATTAAAACATCTTACCGCATATTTTCCCATGTGCTTTATAATTCCTTTAAGTAGCTCACTGTTTAAAACCCAATGCAACTCCTTCAAAATATTTGACAAAAAATTTCATGTCATGTCTTCTAAAGTCTCTTCAATGGTCCAGATGAAGACACATGTCATCTCCCCGCTATCCCTCTAAGAGATGAAAGCTTTTGGTGGGCCACTCGCGGGCTAGCGGGGAACAACCTAGATTGACTCTGAAGATGTAAATTTTCAATGCTTTAATGTTTGGCATCTATAGTGGATGATGGGTCCTACTTTGACAGGCAACAGGTGTCACTAGCCCGCTATCCCTCTAGATTTCTTAAAATATTATTTTATTCACATGGGCTGGCGGGAAGTGGTCAAGATTCAATCTGTGAGATCTAGTGGCTCCCATTAATGTTCAAATATGCACATGTGAATTGTTTGTGACTTATAAGTGGACATCCCTAGGTTGATCGATGAGACAAGGCAAGGGGGCTGATAATGCTGACGGGTCTGATGGCTTAAGTGTGAACTTGGATGACCGGAAACCAGCGGTAACAAGTCAACTTAAAATTATAACGCAAAAGGCTAAAATGTTAGGCTTATGTATATTTCATTTTCTGACTCAGTTGTAGATAAGGCACTGATCAAAATAATTCATAAATTGTGAAAAATGATGTAGAATCACATATCAAATCAAAAACCAAAATTGTACTTTACTGCAAATTTTATGTTTTATGTACAAATCAACTTTAGAAAGGAAATATTAAGCATTGAGTTGAATGATGAATCACTGAGTACATGTAAAACTTATCAGTATGACACAATTAAAATATGAAATAATTAATAATATGTTAATGTATTCAATTTGATTCACAATTTCAAGGAATACAATATAAAATATCATCAACTACAGTTTTGGAATATAATTCATGAAATGCAGTATAAATACCTAAAAATTGCTAATTCATTTCCATTTCCCAAATCGAGTCAGGGTCCTCAAACTGACATTCAAATAAAGAAAAAGAGTCGTCTTGATTCTGAGTCTCATCTTCATTTTCTTCATCTTGATTCTAAGTCCTAAAGTCAAATTCATCCGTCATTGTGTCATTGTCATTTGTCCCACCACTACCAGCATTTGAACTTGAAGTGTTGCACAACCCTCTTCTTTCAAATATGGACTTCCAGATTGTAAGTGCCCTTTCATAAGGAATTTTTTTGACATTATACACACTTCCTAACACTCTCAAGCAATTTTCCAAATTCTTGTCTAGTTTGTTTCTTATCTTTGTTTTCAAAAACCCCAATGCACTGAAAACTCTCTCATCTTCCACCAAACCCAATATCATTGTTTGACATAAATCAACAAGTTTGAAATATTCTGATATCGAATCACGCAATATTTGACTCTAACCCAAGTTTTTCCAGGCCTTTGTTATTGAACCTTCTTCGAAGGGATTCTCCATGGCATTAAACTGGTCTATCATACTTCTTGCAAACCGACTACATTGTCCTTTAAGCTTATTTCCATCTATAATTCCTTCTATTTTTTGTCCATTGAATTCTACAATTTTTGAAAAGTATGCGGTCAAGGTAGTTACTTTTTGATGAAAAAAGCTTGGGCTATCTTGGTGGCCTTGAACCCAAAATTGAGGATACACAATAGACATGGCATCAAGTATTTCATCTCGAGGGAATCGATTATAAATCTCTATTGAAAGATTGCTTGCAATTTTCTTCAAATTACTATTAACAGATTCAACAATGCCATCAAAATCTTCCTTTCTAATAGGCACTTCTCTGATAGAGCGCCTGACTGTCTTACAATGGTGCATTGGTATCTCAAATCCACGTACAAAGACACATAACTCCTCGCTTGCATTAAACTATAAACAATTTTCAGGATGATTCAAGTCTATAATTATTTGCCACCTATAAAAATTTGGGCTTTGAGAAGTTAGATCTAGATATAGATTATCGAGGGCCATGCATGTCATTCTACGTAGTTTGGTATACTCATAGATATACATAGTTATGTCTTGGGATTTCTTCACAAGATTGTTCATTTCATCCAGCATGGGGAGAAGACTAGCTAAAGTTAAGAGTGTCTCTATATCGCTTAACCTATGTAAGAGGTTAGGAGCTTTGTCTACTGTGTTGCGATGCTCGTACATTGTTCCAATCAAGGATGGATATTTTGAAAGAACTCGTTGCATTGGTCCATGCAAGGAGATCCATCTGGTATCAACATCCTTAAGAAGCTTGTTTCCTACTATTATTCCCTTAGCAAAATTTTGAAATTCCACAAAATGTTTGGGACTTCAGCAAAAGTATGCATGGAGCTCGCAGACTAGATTTTCAACTTTTGATACTGTAGGAAACTTGCTTACAATTTTAAATGCTAAATTCATTATGTGGGCCATGTAGTGAATGGTAAGCATGTATGGTGCACAACTAGTTTGTAATTTTGTGCAAAGACTGGTCCTCTGACCTTGCATTACTGCAGCTCCATCAGCTCCTACACACACCAACTTTTTTGTAATTGTCAAGTCATCCATACCTGCAATTTCATTTAGAGACTTCTTAACTAGTTCAAATAGATTCTGCGATGTTGAACTATCCTTCATTTTATGAACATAGAGTAGATGAGCTCGGTGGACATGTTCTTTTACAGTATACACATGCATACAGACCTAAGAAGTATTATCTACCACAGTAACTTCATCTAAAGATAATGCAATGAAGTTTGACTCTTTTACATTCTCCTTTAAATCTTGCTTTTCCACCGCAGCGAGACAGTTTTCCCATTCCCATCCAGCATTTATTGACCAATGTGTGCTAGGATAGTGAGGAACACTCAAAAAAGATAGTAAATTACTATACTCTAGGTAGTCTGTCATAGGACGCCTTCTGGACAAAATATGAAAAACAACACTCATCTGAATAGTTTTTGCCAGTTGTACTCCTTCCATTGCTTTTCCAAATTGAGCCTTGATTGTACCTCCACTTGCAGTAAGCTTCATCATTCTTTTGTTATACTCATCATATATTGCGGCATACTTCACATGAAGATATTCTTCCTTTGATTTCCATCTTACTACTGATGCTTCCTTTCCATCTATGATTTGTTTTTCATAAACTTTACCTATATGCTTTTCTATAGTGTCAAGCTTTAGCTGCAATTTCTTGTCTCTTTTACATTTCCAACTACAAATCACACACTTGCATTTTGTTGGTTGTTCATCTTTGTTTGCTTTCTCCACTGGTTCAATGAATGGGTACTTTGACACCCAATCAAGCTAAAAATTCCTTGACTTTTCCCACTTGCGCCCCAGTTTTGAATCTTTTGATTTGCCTTCTGAATCTTTTGATTTTCCTTTTGAATCTTTTGATTTGCCTTTTCTTTTCTTCTTGCCAACATCTCTACAATGCTAACATTTTCTTTTTCATCCAAGTCGATTATCTTAATCTGGCTAACCGGGGTATCCCTTGGAACATATTCTATGGTATTACCATCCTCATTCTAGCTAACCAAGGTATCCCTTGGAACATCTTCTACGATATTGTCATCCTCAGTCTGGCTAACCAGGGTATCCCTTGGAACATCTTCTACGGTATTGTCATCCTCATTCTGGCTAACCAGGGTATCCCTTGGAACATCTTCTATGGTATTGACATCCTCATTCTGGCTAACCAGGGTATCCCTTGGAATATCTTTTGTAGTATTTCCATCCTCATTTGAGTCAATGGCAATCCCACCTTCTGGTGGTGGTGAGGTATTGCGAATGGATTCTTCATCATCATTTGGTGCAAGAGTTGGTGTAGCTCCATCTTGATTTGATGGATCAGAAGCATTGCCAATTCCAAAGTAAGATTGTATACTAACTCCACCTTTTCGGCATTTTGATGGCCTCCCAGTCCCTTCGCCACCCTGAAGAGTCTTACCCTTGTCGCACTTGCGGCTTGACATCTTGATCTGATCTCCCACTTCGAATAAAAGTTGGAAAAAATGTCTTCTTGTTTAAGAAGGACATACTCATAGAATATAGATCCCATTCCCTACTAAATATCTTATTTAAGATTGAATCAAGAATGGAAGAGGGATAAAGAAATCTTAAAACACTAATACTATGAAGAAATGATCACTCACCTTTAAGTTTAGGTTTTCACTGACTTGCTATTCGCTAATGCAAGAATGCCTGTGTTGTAAGTTTGTAACTTTGCCTATGATCAACTTCAAGGTGCCAACTCCAACTTCCAAAATCTAAATCGAGAGCTCACAAGTTTAGAACTGAACAAAATGTATAAGAATAAATCAGATTTGGTGAATCCCGCATGATTATATAAGGAATACATTTAAGTGTCAATGAATCAAACCTCTATGGACTACATACATTGAAATTTCCAAGGCAAATATGGCCCTAAGATTAGCACGGAGGTGTCATGGAAATTGGAGAAATGGCCCCTCATAATCAACTACTTGTAAATTTTAATTGGCGAAATGGGTCCTCACACGCAGTGACCATGTAATGGGGTTGGCGAAATGGGTCCTCACGTGCAGCGATCATTTAATGGAATTGGTGAAATGTGTCCCAATACACAATGTTGTTTTAATAGTATTGGCGAATATATAGGTGATTTAGTACTTGCTTCCAAAATTCTAGGCAAAAATATTAGTAGGCCCATTTGAAACGCTTAGTTTGTTATGGCAAAAATCTTACTTCATTGATTCTCATAAAATAAATTGATGGCGAATGTATATGGATTCGACTGATAATATGTAAAAATCAGGTGATTTGACCACCCTATTGGATGTGATTTATTCGCCAATTCTGACTTGGCCGATCTGCGATATTCGCCAATTGGCAAATATTCGCCACTAAAAAAATCTTTGAATCTATTTATGTTCATGCCTTCAAAAAAAATTATGAAATTAGTAAATATTCAAAAGTCTATTTAGATGCCGATAAGCGCATGGTTCGGTGGTTAAGTCTTTACGCCTTCACTGGGCCAACGAGCTCACGGGTTTGAAGTGTTCTTGCTAGGGGATGAGGTCCCCCGTGTTGTGGCCTCACTGGTTCATTGCTCAGGGTAAAAGCATTTATGTGGAGCCGGAGGGCGTGTTGCACCAACATCATCGGTCACGTTAAAAAGTTTACCAGTGCATTTAAAAAAAAAGTCTATTTAGATTATTAACTTCCATGGAAATTTTACATAAAGGAAATAATTAGGTCCTATTTTAATAAAAATTAATTATAACAATGTTCTATTCATAGCGATAACATTATGGTAATTTTAAAAAATAATAATTAAAAATTCTAATTAAATAAGTAATACCAATTTAAGTTCACCATTTTAAAATAACTGAGTTTCTACTCAAGGATAAAATAATATTTCTAAAATAAACTAAATATTTATTGTGTTTAAACATTTAAATATTAAATATAAAAACAATTTTAAATTATTTAATTAAAAATAAAAGAAATGATTGTGGTTCTATTATTAGAATTCATGACTCATCAATTTTAAATAAGAGAGGTCACAAGTTCAAATCCTGCAAGGGGAAGGGTATGTATGCCTCATATTTGAAGCACAATTAGGTGCCTCCTACATTCTGGAGTATGAGGTAGTCCCATATGTTATAAGCCACATGTAGAGCCAAAAACAAGCCACCTGACATCGTGGACTATAAAAGTATCCATTTCCATTTCTATTTCCACTAGTTATAAATATAGCAAATAGGATAAAGCAAAAAAATAATAATTAATGCAACTAGCTAAAAACAAGGAGAGGTCAAGTTATAAAATAGGATAGTAATTGATTTTGCTATTTCTTTAAAATCCTTATTCTTCTCTCTTCCACCTCAATTAAAAGAAGGTTTAGGAAAATGGTAAATTATAGATCCCAACCTCTTTTGCCAATATTAGTTTAAGTTTATAGAAAATTCAAATGATTTCTCACAAGTGAGACGTTTAAATTCTACAATAATTTTTAGTTTTAAGGCTCTAAACATTTAATATATATTTATATATTTTTAAGAATATAAAATAAAATAAGATAAAATAAAATCAATAATTCTTTAATTCAATGGATAAAATAAATTGCATAGTAATTACAAAATAAAAACAACTTTATTTATTATTACTAAAATAGTCATAACTTTCTCATTTCTTAATGAAAATTCAAGATTCAAAACGTTGTGGAAAGATAAAATTGAGTACTACAAAACTTATAAATATTTATAAAATATTTGTGAACATGAATGAGCAGTTTTAAAAAGAACAACATATATTAAACTAAATTTTATAGAAATAATTTCATATAATTGAATAAAAAGCTACAAGAATGGAATTACATAGAAATAATTCTTTCTATACGTGTTAGAACAAATTTACATACATTTTTTTAGCATCAAGATAACAACATAAAATCTCTTATTGTATAGTTATTGCAAATTAGAAAAGAAATCAATTTATGGTATAATGATCGAATCCCTAAAATCAAATTACTCATCAACATACCAAACATGTCCTTTTTAGACAAATTTAAAGATTACAATAAGAAATGGATACTCAATCCATTTTCTTAACTCCATTACAATACAAGTACAAGAGAGCTTGATAGCTCTTTTACAATGGAAGGAAGATTAATTGATTACTCAAATAACACATATGTCTCCATGAAGCCTTCATCTCTAGTCTGCAACAGAAAATCCAACACAAAATGGGTGGCCAAGGCTTGCCCTCCATCTAACCAAAGGACTTGAAAACAAGTCCACCCCCGAGCTACGAGACTTCCAAGAAGCTGGGTAACAACACACAAACACATTTAGGTAAAAAAACATAAAATCACATAGAAAAGACATGAACAAGCATCTACCCATAAGGTCAACTCACAAACAATGGATCTTCGTAGATCCAAGAAGAGAGGGAAAGAGGGGACACACTAACGTCTTGGGGAATAAGAATATGCACTAACCATCTCCACAACCTCCAAATCCACACTCTCCAAGAAACCACCACAACCAAATAATCAAACCCAAACATATCATGATCATAAACAATTTTTCCATCTCCACAAAACCCAACAACCATAACTCTCCAAGAAATCTCCACCACCATCCTCCATAATGCACAAATAATAGGGCACTCATGCCTAATAAATAACAAGAATCACAATAGTTCTCCACAACCAACCTCCACAAATCACAAATAATAGGAGCACTCATGCCCAACAAAACATAAAAATCTTTCCCCAAGAGAGAGTCTACACCTCTCTCAAACCCCAACACATGGGAGGCTCTTAACCTCAAGAGAGAAGATCAACACCCATTACAACCCAAACCCAACAATTTTACACAAGTACACATAAACTATTTCTTCAAATATATAACAAATTTCATACAAGATCTATCATGCACATTACAAACAAATTCATATAAAAGAACAAGAATATTCAAAACCCTACCTTATGCTTCTTCCACGTTAGGATAAGCCTTGAATCCATAAGTCTTAATGGCTTTAACTAAGAACCAAAGAAAACCCAAAATCCCTTCACTTCTACCAAATCCAAGCTCTTCCACCATAAGTAGAATTTATTTTTCAACAAAAAATATCCCAAAAGAATCATAAGCCTCCAGTGCAATAATGGAAACATAAATAATATCTCAAGAGTGGAGGTGAGGTGAGGTGAGATGAGTTGTAGCTCCCAAATCCCTCAAAGTAGGGAGTGTCATCACTCCTAATTTCGTCACTTTACAAAAATAACTCTTTTGTACCCTCTAGATGCTTCCAAAACATCTATTAAACATTAAAATCTAAGCCCCACTTATAGTCTACCACTACAGGAGTTAATTTTCACACTTAATATAAAGAAAAGACTCTCTAAGTCCCTTAAAACAATCTCTTAAAATAAAATCTGAAAATTAAAAAATAATTGCAATATCAATAAAATTAATACTCTTTCACAACACATAACATGTCAAGACCTTAATCCTTTCTTAGGATAAGGCTTGGGTGTACGGGGTATACACAATAATGATTTCTTGGAAAGTCTCCAAGATTTATCCTTGGCCACCCATCTGCACACTTAAAATTCACACGTTAACATATTCATAATAATAGCCGAAGCAACACACATAAAGAATTAACATGTACATCACATATATTTCATAGTCAACCATAATATCGTAATCGTCACATCTAACCATCTATATAATTCTCATTCAAGATTGTATACCACTTTTAACTCAATATGTTACAAATTAGACATACACAATTACATTCATACAAAATCTATAATGATAAATTACATTTTAATTTGAAATCAGTAATCTAGAAATTACGATTAAATCAATAATCATAACAATTCATTCAAAATTCCACAATAATAGAATTCAAATTAAATTAAATTAAAATTCATTATCACATGATTGAATCCGTAGAAGAATCAAACCAAGATGACAAGTTAAATTATATTCATTTAATTCTATCAGAATGATAATATACGTGAATAATAGTTACTAACTTAACTAGCATAACAATCTGATATCAACCACTAATCTAGTCATAATGTTAATATCCAAACAATTCCATGATCAAAAAATTACATTAAATAAGTCCCTAAATAATCAAACACCAAGCATGCATCACATCCTCCCCCTTAATATTAGGCTTCCTCCTGGAAGTCCTCAAGAGGTGAGAAAGAATAAATTACTAAAGTGACAAGGCATCCAATAATTTGATTCATGTCCTATGCTATGAAGAACTAAATACTAAGTTGAACCACAAACATTCAATACCTTAGGTGCTAACCTTTCTATGAAAGCAACCAAACTCCTACATTGATAATCATAAGACAAGGTGTCCATAATGCTACTATAATCATGAAGTGCCACATGTCTCACATAAAATAGAATCATTCTAGTATTACTCATACACAATTATTATAAGACTATTGCATGCAACATATCAAGCATTTAATTTCCTTAAACTGGATACACTAACTTACATGTCTTAGAGATCTATCGAATCAACATAATGACTTCTCACACAGAACAACATGAGGTTCACTTAATGGAATTGATGAGGATTAATCAAGGGTCAATTTCTTTCAAATAACCATGAATTCATACTGAGATAGCTAACTAGCTAACAATACACCTACATACCCACGGTACCAAACAAGTCTCAACTATCTATGAAGGATTGATATCATACGTACATCCTAGTATGATAAGGCAAGAAGAAGTGTACACAATTATGAATCCAAGAAATAAAGAACTTGACCATCCTATACTAGTTTATTAATAGGCCTAAGTCTTCAAGAATTCCCATGCTACCTTCTTCCCCCTCATACAACCTACTAGGGTCCCCTTTCAAAAAGTATAATTTTAATACATGAAAAAAATTACACTTACCAACAATATCAATAAAACAAAAGCCTCAAAAATTAATAATCAATAATTTTAAAAAAGGTAAAATATTGAATAAAATCTAAAATGAAATCTCATAACAATAATAAAATTTCAAGTGTGGCCACTAGAGTAAAAATATTTTAAATTCAATCAAAAGTCCAAACAAAAGAGTCCTTGAGGCAAGGGAACATATCAAAATAAATTGGCTAAGCAGCCAAAGGTAGAAAAGAAATTTCCATACTTCTGGTTACAATTTAACTAAATAAATCCACAACATATATAAAATAGAAAAGAAATCTATCATTCAAATAAAATTGTTCCACAAAACTCACATCATGACTATAACAAGCCACTCAAAGGGGAGAAGGTGTATGGTGGTCTTAACCTTAATACTTAATCTAGGATAAACCTACACATCTAATAACCTATGCCTATCATTATTTAGAACATACATAATAACCTAAACACAACCCTAGTGCCAAAGTAGCACATATGAAAGAATATCTAAGAGATTACAAGGTAAATATAATTAAGTCTAAATTCTTATTAAGGTAACCCTTGATACTAATTCAAACCCAAAAATTACTATTGCATTAAAACGACAAGGAATCCATACTAATATATGCACTCAAGCTCACTAATCTCAAACATATATCCTATTCTATGCACTCAAGCTCACTAATCTCAAATGTAGTTGCCTATATATTTTATAGTCAATAAAAAAGGTACTGAATATCCTATGTTATGGTTCACAATACAATCACATAATATGCTAGCGTCCACTCAAAACATAAGTTATTTCCAATCTACTTAATCACTTAATGCTATTAGATATTTCCTAATTTAGTCCTGTATACACCTAAAAATGGCTCAAGATAAATTAAATAAATATTTTATATTTATTTTAATCTTATTTCCTCTATCAATAAATAAATATAGTAATTTATTTATTTTATTCACATTTATCCTATTCTTCCAATAATTAAATAAAATTTAATTTATTTAATTAAATATCTTGATTCTTCTAAAATCTCTAATTAAATAATCCTAATTATTTAATTATTCTTCTAAGACAAAGTCATATTCCTAAAATCCACATCATTCGTCCACATCAGCCTACACATCATTTGACACCTCACCTCCATGTTGCACCATAAATTAAATATTAATAATAAATTTAATCAAACATTTATCCTCAACACATGTCCTATTTACTCTCAACCATCCCTACTTTGTAGAAGTTGGTCTCTCCACATCATCATGGTCAAAGTTGACTATGAGACACTTGTCTCATGAGCTCTATATTCCCTCCAACATCCCAACAAACATAGACTCCTTCTTCCATCTTTCTCTCGTGGTCTTTTTGAGCATCTCGCCATGTGGCTCCTTGTCCCACATATCTCTCCATCTTGTCAATGTAGTAGGAACATCCTCCTTCTATATCTCCCCTCATCCAACCAATTCAATCTTGACCCTCCATGTCATAAGATCAATTCCTCAACCATTGATCTTTTGCCACTTGGATCTAATCCATCCTTTTGCTTATAAAAGGAAGCATCTCATCCTCATTTTGGAGTAACACAAGAGAGATCATACTTTCATGCTGCTAAAATCACATCAAATATCAAAAGTGTGCCTTTGGATTTTATTTGCATAGCATTATCAATTAGCAATCTTCGTTAGCATAGCATTATCAATTAGCAATCTCCATTGTTGCATTGTAGTTGCTTCATAGTATCTTAGATTCATAACATTATCTTTATTTCACTATTATCATTAGTTTCATTAGTTTCATCCAATCATTATCATAATTTAGCATTGTAGAATCATTTACTTTGCACAAAATCCACCACAAATCCATTCATCTTAGAGTCATCTTGAAACAAAGAAGTGCATTCTAAGAGCATAATTACAATCAGCAAAATCAAGATCTCAATAAGATAGGACACAATGGGACATGAAGGAGAAATCTGCATTTGAAGGTATAAATAATGTTTGCTTCAAATTCTTTGTTTTTCTATTAGTTTCATTTGTGATTTTGGTTTGAGTAGAAATTTAGAGTTTTGTGGTAACTTAATAGGTTTTTACTATTGTTCTCCAAATTATCATCACAAGTCCTATAGCTCACCATCAATTCTTACACTAAAAAAAGTAGTTACTTGCACATCCAATCCACATACAGAGGCACATGCCTTAATTACACTACTATGTCCATACTTTGATAATCTCACTCAAGAATCTAAAGTCTCAAGTATTACTCCATAGTAAATTCAACCTAAAGAATAAGCATCTATTACATCATCTATAATTCAACCTATTTCCTTTTGTAAATCCCACCAAAGTTAAGATTATTTTATACATTTGTCCTACTTCTCCCTTTTTCTTTGAAATATAATTAAGCTTGCCTATTCCTACCAATTAAAATATATGTTCGCATGTAACTACTAATCCACAAACAATAAGCAAGAGTCTTAGTTTTCCAACGCACCCACTCATTCCAAATGGAGATACTACTACATATAGTGGGTGTAGACACCTAAAATTGACCATGTCTTATGGCATTACCTTTTGACATTATCTTACATCACCTTGCGACATCTTGCTCTATGACCCCTTACATCATTCCCAGTAGTTAAATAAATTATATTTATTTAGCTAATCCCTTTTAACCATTTATCCTCCTCTTAGACCAAATTAAATAAATCTTATTTATTTAATCCCATTTTCCTCCATCATCCAATTTAAATAAATTAAATATTTATTTAAATACCACATGTCTCTCATAATTTAAATAATTTTATTATTTAAATTATTTATCCCACTCGCATCCCTATTTTTAACCTCCTTAATTGTGCGTCATAAGCACTTCCTCTCTAAAAATCAATTAAATAATCCCATTTCCCCCACTCACATCCTTATTTTAGTCACCTGTCATCCTCATTGAATGTGAGTCATAACCACTAACTTCAAGTTTTAATCCTATCCGTCCACCTCACACCTCACCCTTAATTTTAATCTTAGCCATCCATTTGATTCCCTCTCTATCTATAAATTGAATCTCTCATTTCAAATCAAAGCCCCAACAAATCTTCATATGCACATATACCTATCATTTTCCATTTATCTCTATTATTTTATGCTATCTTTTTCAATATATTTTGCTTCCATTTCATCCAAGCTATGCTAGTTTTATGAGCAATCCACATTGCATGATCAACATGACAAATCCAATGGAGCTTAGGTGCACTCCATTCTATCCTATCAGAAGTCCAAATTTGTGCAAGGGTTAAGGTATTTTTGTATTGATTTATCTTTATGTTGTTGTCTTGCATGATTTTCAGGACTTCAGTGGGTAAATGAACACATACTAAAAATGGTGACACAGTAACATGCTATTTTCTAATATCCAACCATTCCTATTATTTTATAGATGCATACAAAATATAATACTAAGTAATCTACATCACTATCAACTAATGTGAAAGACAACAATCTCCTCTATTATTTACCAAGGAACACAAGCACACATGCAAACGGTACAATATTCTAAGTATGCTTTAATTATTAAGAATTAGTAATTCGCAAAGAATTTTTTTTTCTCACACATAATAACTAACGTAAGGAAGATTTCTACTTCACATCATTAATTGATTCAAAAAGAGCATATATATACATATTCCTATATACTTCTCCTTATGCTTTTATCTCATTTGACTCTAACCTCTTCTTGTTCTTATTGTTCTATCCTAAGGAATACAATCATGTAAATAATTTCTTAAACTTCTAGTCTTTCTAGAGCTATACTCATTTATTATAAGAGAAATTAGACATCCGTATATTTTCTATCTTATAATTTATCAAGAAACTTTTCATTTACTCAAAATCAAGCCTTATACATCCTTCATCTGATTTCTCCCAATTCAAATCCACTCAACATTTAGAAAAACTACTATTAACATTAGGAATTTCTAAGGACACATATATTTAGGAAATCACAAAGAGAACATGTCAAGGTACCATCTTAAGATTCAAGGATAGGATATCAGGACTCAATGACCAAAGTGCACTGAAGTAGGATTTTAGTTCACACCCTAAACTAGGGAAGTCTATCTATAGCAAGGTCAAAGAAATCACTTTTCTAACAGGTTAACTCCAATTTAAACAAGCCTCTAAACAAGATACATAGAAATGGATACATCACATTGGTCAAAAGAAGTGAGAGACCATTATCTATCAGTTTACACTAGCCCCTAGTGCTTGTTGGCATAATAGTATATAGTATTACATTGTTAGTTTATGCATATTAAATAAATGTTAGTTTATAAGTTAGGTTTTGGGAAGTTACGAGAAGTTACTTTCCCGTAAGAAGTTATATATGGGAATAACTAAGGATTTAAAAAGCCAATGTACTGCATTGTAAAATGATCCTGAAGACAATACTATATTATTTTATTATGGTTTAATTTTGTGTATGCTTGCTCACCATTTCTCAATATGGTATCAGAGCTTGTTGTGCCTGTGCATTAGAATCTAGGGGAAGCATAGAGATGGTTCAATAATGGCTTGCGTGATAATGGATCTAAAACTACCATTATAGCTGATTTATTGGCGCACTGGATAAAGGAGATGTTCAATATATATAAAGAAAATTTTTGGAGCACATTGTATGACTGCGCACAGGAATGGACATTTGAATGAAGTCTTTAGTTGTTTTTCATGACAGTTTTTATTGATGTTTTATCTCCCATAGATATGTGATTTTGGAGATATGTTTTTTGAGGCATTTTGATGATATCTTATGGAATATAATTATTGCAGCAGACAGAAGGTATACGAATATGTTTCTAAATGCAGCCTCCAAGCATCCAAGGATTAGAGAAGGTGGCCGATCAATATGGGGAAATTAATTAGGGTTTAAGAAAGATGCGGTTTAGATGGTTAATTTACATACACAGTAGCAACTGTGGATGCCTATTTCACATTTTTGAATCAGGGAGTTGGTGTGTTTGAAAAAGGTTGATAAAGACAACTATGAAGTGAAGACCATGGATGATGAATTTATGATTGTTGGCAGCGCAAACTTGTGAAAGGAAAATATTTTCTCTGTTGCGTTGAATGTAAGTGAAAGAGGCAATTCATATGGTGAGATTAAAACTGACTGAAATTTCTTAATGATACATGAGGGAAAATGTTTTATGAGTTTATAGCAAACATTGAAAAGTTTTAACTTATTACCTAGAGTAATACAATTTCTTTTTGGATAAAGTTAAAAAGTTTCTAAGAGGAAATATTAAGGAGAGTAAAATGTGTGGTATTTTTAGGTTTTGATTTGAATGCGCAGCGGTGAGTTCACATTTAAAAACATTAATGCTATTTTCATTTGGAAAATTATGGTTCATAACTATTTTTGGAACCAAATTTTTGGAAGGGAATAAAATAAAAAAATAAAAAGATTTAAATGAAGGTTGGAGGAATTAATAGTTGGTATGAGGTGTTATGAGTTCAAAATTTGTGAGGTATAAATTTTAAATATTATTTTGTCATTGGAGATATAAGGTTTTATTTTGGAGTAATAGGGTGGAAAACATTGGAGTTATAAGGATATAATTGTGTTTACACTATATTGTAAAAGGTGCACTTTTGGTGGAATCTGACACCTTGTTTTATCATGGCTATATCAATTGCTATCGAAGCCATTTATACTACACCTAATGAGGCCTCGAAAGACTCATCCAAGACATCAGTTGGTTAAAGTGTAATAGGGTCATATTGGAGGCAGGCGGCATCGGAGGATGGAGGATTTTCCATCATCTCAAGTTAGCTTCTCGCTTTGAGATGATGCTTTGCATGAGAAGCGTTTTTGGTTTTGATTGTTTTTCTTTTCTTTGTTGATGCTGATGGAGCTGACAAATTTGAAGAATGTATGTTTTGTGAAGATTTTGTTTTGGAGACAGGTTTGGGGTTTGGTGTTGAGCTCAATATGGATTGTTGTCCAGCGAGCTTCAAAGAGTATATGATCTTGAATTATACCCTTTCGCGGTCACTAGACAACATGGCAGAGATCTGTCGTATCTCTTAGGGTCCATTGTCGAATAATTCAAGACTCTGTGATTTGAAAGCTTGGGACTAAAGAGCTCAAGAATACAGCTCGAAGCTACGCCTTTCCGAGGGTAGATGAGACAGCATGATGGAGCCTCACTTGGTTCAGGATTTGTTCTTTGGGGGAAGATCTTCTATAAAATATGTATTCATATTATGTAATCAGCTTTGTTGAGTATTTTAGCATTAAGGGGGGGTACCTGGTATTTTTGCAGGAACAATGTAATAAGGGGGGGAATGTTGGCATAATAGTATATAGTATTACATTGTTAGTTTATGCATATTAAATAAATGTTAGTTTATAAGTTAGGTTTTGGGAAGTTACGAGAAGTTACTTTCCCGTAAGAAGTTATATATGGGAATAATTAAGGCTTTAAAAAGCCAATGTACTGCATTGTAAAATGATCCTGAAGACAATACTATATTATTTTATTATGGTTTAATTTTGTGTATGTTTGCTCACCATTTCTCAATAGTGCTACCATTATCACATTAGGGCAAATTTAGAAACATCCAAACTTGTTATTATAGAAGTCACACATGGTAATCACATCTCTAAAAAAACAACTTCTAACCCCCTATAAACAATTTTTGATTAGATAGAAATAAGAAATTCAAAGAAATACTGATCAAACAATGTTAGGAATTGCATGCAAAAGATATCAATTAAATGCAAATAAAGATTAAATAGAGGAATGAAAATACACATAATTAATAACAGTGAGAGACAATTTTTAACGTGGTTCACCCAAACTCGGGCTACATCCCCCAACAGAGAGTCCAATATTATTATCCAGCAATCCAACTGATTACAACCAGCAATCCTTGCAACTTAATACCGTTGCAAATGCTACAATACAATATCAACGGAAACCCTAACCCTTAGCCGTTTTTATCAAGACTTATGTCGGTTACAAAATAGGGTTTTTTTATGTTGGCCAATAGAAAATATCTCCCAATGCCTTTATAAAATAATAGGCAATTTTTGCTTTAGGGGCGCTGCCCCCGAGCCCCCAACTAGGCCCTTTCGATTCCCCCGTTAAATGATTTGGGGGGAAAATGCGCCGATAAAAGTGGGGAAAATTTAACCTCTGAGTCTGATTAGGCTCCATATAACAACAAACAAGACTTATTAATAGAAAAAGAGATGAACCAAAAAGCTAATAACGTCATGGTAAAATGAAATGACTATAATTATTATACTTTTATTCACAACCCTTTTAGCCTACTCAAGGTTTTTAAACAAGATGGAACATTAAGAAAATATAACTTATTTTTAACAAAGATGAAGTTCAAGATCCCTATGTTCATGATACACCCTCATAATCATCCTACAACATTCACTTGCACAAAGTGTATTCAACAACATGACCCAAACAAATCTCTAGAATTCCCAAAGTGTTGGAAACTGGCTCTGATACCAAATGTAATGCCCACCCATACACACATGTACAAGTGGACACACACACTGAACTACAAAATTTTTCCTTTGATTTATAATGAATTAAACTTAATTTTTGATAATCACCTATGGATTTCCTATGTCACTTGTTTTGATGTCGAAAGAATAACATACAATTGTATAGACACTTAATTTTTTTATCTAAGTTGAAACCTATTCAATATCAACTAAGGAAGTAGGAATTGTTAGAGTGACAAGAGCAGAACCAAACTTGACAAGAATAGTGCTACGGGAATAAAATTTCTATCAGAATAAATTTTACACAAATTAATATTGATCCCTAACCTAAATGACATTCCAAAGTTTGTAATTGCTAAACAATTAGATAATGGAATTCTAATATGAGACAACAATTAATTTAACAAATTAATTTTTCCAATAATTGTAATAAAATTGGACTTCTAACTATTCATCTAGGGAATTAAATTAGTCATTAACAATGCTTAATTTTTAAATAAAAAGAGATAAAATAAATATTATATATATATATATATTTGTTATAAAACCCTTAGGACCAGGAACCGAGAAAAACCAGAGCCGAACCTCTGTATATCCAAGTTTGCTTCCATTCAAAAAAATGTCATACTTCATGTCCATACATTTACTGTCATTCATCCAAGACTATCTTATATACTATCTATACTACTACTATATGTAGAGTTTCAAGTCTATCTTAAACAACATAAAACACCTACAGGGAAAGGGGTAAATTACATAGGCCCCTTCCCCTTCATTTTATCATTACATTTATCTAAAAATTCATTGCCTACAAGAACCACCTCCACCTCAGGTGACGCCTCCACCGATTCTGCCACCCTGACCATGTAACACTCCGTGGATGCTAGAAAAGTAGCCACCAGAAGTACCACCTTCAACCCTTTCTCTAGTTCTTTGATCTTATTCTACAAACAAGCCTGTCTATGCTTGATACGTGGAGATGATTCAACAAACAGTCATGACATGTGTCCATTTGGTTATCCACCTCCATTAATTCATTGTGCAAGAGAAACAGGCTAGCCGTCGTTGCCATCATAGTAGCAGATGCCAGTGACTGCACATCATCAAATGCGCTCCACCAACATCTAGTATAGACCAGATCTAGCAAGAAATCTTCCATTGCCTCCCTCAGCGTAGTCTCCAAAAAAATGTCAATGTCCTTCACAACCCCCCACATCTGCACCATCCAACGCCTCAAACACGGATTCTCAATTTCATTTTCCATGAAATACATGAAATCTTCCACTGCTTCCTCCCCAGACACCCTTCTTTTCCTCTTTCTTACTCTTTTCACCCCCGCTTGCCTCTTTTCTTTCTCACTGAATAGCATGTGTCCACCAACATGCCTCTTCCCCATTGCAGACGACATAACAGAATGCTACCTCAACACAAGAACTCTTCCCAATGCTTCACATAAATCAATGTCAAATTGTATCTTTTATCATTGCCTCCAGATGCTTCCTTCATGAGCCTTCACTCTTCATAATGGCTCACATTACTTCCCATAAATTCCTACCCTCCAAGGATGTTGTCGCAACCTTATACATGACCTTTAATCATTCCTACTAGATCACATCATCCCCCTTTCACCCTCCTTTTTGCTATCTGACATGGAACCTACCCCTTATTGAGTGGATGCTCCTTCAAATCATCCTGTATTATTCTAATAGCCTCATGTGGAAAATTCTCCCACCAACATTTGATAGTCACTCCCTTGTCCCTCTTTAGATGGACTCCTTCATTTGCTGCCCAGTCCGCAACCTTGTTGCCCTCTTTTTTTATGTGAGAAAATTTGACCTCTTCATATTCCTTTGCCACACACTTAGCGGTCTCAATAACTGTCTCAATTCTCCAATTTTGGATTTCTCCCCCTTCATTGAACATATTATTGGACTTTAATCTCTTTCTATCCACAACTTCTTCCAACCTTTCTCTCTAGTGATCATCAAACCCCACAACATCGCTCTAGCCTTTGCCATGTTATTTGACTTGAATCCATAGTCCAATGCATATAGACCACTAGGTTGTCCATTGTTGTCTCTAAAAATTCCCCCTCCACCCGCCTTGCTTGGATTGTCTTTAGTCACTCCATCGAAGTTTAATTTTATCCATCCTTCATCTGGCTTGATCCATCTGATAGGTTTTCCTTTATTTCATATTTGGACAGGTTGCTAATCTATCCATTTGTATCTTGTCCAAGCCCCCCCCCACACTTTCTCATTGTCTTTAATATCCCATCTACTTTTCTTGTGAATCTCCCCTATTTCACCTATTGAGATTTCCACTAAATCCCACACCCTTTCCACTTATCTCCTTGACTCCTTGAATATCCTCCTATTCCTTTCAAGCCATTAATTCCATACAATAATGGCTAGAGCTAGCTCCCATATTATTTTCAAACCTGGGCTTACAATTTTTAATACCCAACTCTCTAAAAGCCTCAGTATACTTTTTGGGAGTACCCATGTTAGTCCCCATCTTCCTAGAAAATATAACCAAAATTTTCAAGCATATTCACACTAAATGAACAAGTGATCATTATCTTCTTCGGCAGCCTCACATATCACACATCCTCATGGGTCATTCTTTCCCATCAACCTCAATCTGTCCCACGCTAATGCCCTTCTCCTCCATGCTATCCAAAAGAAGGCATTGACCTTAGGGATACCATTCTTGTTCCACAATTTCCTATCCACCCAATTTGACTTATCCCCCTTACAAAAATGTGTAAGGAATGCATCTCACACCGAAACATTACCATTACCTTTCCCTCCCAATACCAATATGTCTTTCCTAACTAGACCATAAACCAACCATTATCCAGCTTCTCTTGAATTTTGGAGCAGACATCATTTAATTCATTGAAGAGAGCATTGAGTTCTCTCCATCTTCTATTCGAGGGGTTTCCTTCTATATAATTCTTGACCCATTCCCCCAAAACTTCCTCAAAATGTGTTACTAGAGGAAGGTATCTCCTAGTGTCCTTAAAAGCCTTGTCCTCCAGCCAACAATCCCTCCATAACCTGATTTTCTGGCCATCCCTCAGTTTCCATTTCATATATGGTCTTATCATCCCACCACAAGATCTGAGAAAGTTCCAAATACTTGACCCTTTAGGAAGGATACAATCATGTTTGAACAAACTATCTATATTGTTCTATAAATATTTATCTTGAAGGATCTTGCTCCAAAGCTTATCTCTTTCCTCATAGATTCTCCACATCAACTTTGCTCCTTGGAATTGTTCATCTCTTTGCAATTTCTAATTCCTATCCCCTCACCTTTGTTGGCCTAAAAATCTCCTCCCATTTAACTAAATTGTATTTGATTTTTTCCTCACTCCTTCTCCATAAGAACCCACTCTTTAGATATTTAATGTTTTTATCCATCTTGCTTGGTATTTGAAACACATACATAGTATATACTAGAACTGTTGCCATCAATTCCTTAATGAGTGTGATCCTACCTATCATTGATAACCACCAGCCCTTCCATGAAGCAAGCATTCCATGGATCCAATTTAGTACATTACTCCATTCCAATTCTAAGGGCCTCTTGTTCACTAAAGGCAAACCTAAATATTTACTTGGAAGCTTATTTGTTTCAAACCCTAAAATGTTCTAAATATCCAACCTCTCCACACAAGGATACCTCAAAAAGAATATTCTAGATTTAGTCTCATTCACCTTTTGCCCCACTGTGACTTCGCATTGAACCAGAATCTTCTTTATGGTTCAGGTCTCCCTGGCCATAGCTTCATTAGACATCAATGTATCATCAACAAACTATAGGTGTGTGATATTATTGATGCCCCTAAAAATCTGTATCCCCCTAAGATTACCACTTCTGATCTCATGTTTAAACCATCTGCTTAATGCTTCAGCAAGAATAAGGAATAAGAATGGGGATAGAGGTTCCCCTTGTCGTAATCCTCTCTTAGCATTGAAAAATCCATTGGGACACCTTTTATCAGTATAGTGTACGAAGGAGATGATATGCTGCTTTGAACCCATTTACACTAGCATTCACTGAACCCAAATTTCCTCATTATCTTTATCAAGAATTCCCATGATACCCTATCATATTCCTTATTCATGTCCAATTTTATTGTCATGCCCTCCTTCTTCCTATTTTGTACCAAGTTTATCACTTCATGAGCTATCACAATTCCATCTAAAATTTGTTTGTCCTTCAGAAAACCACTTTGCTCTTCTGAAATAATACTATTTAAACAATTCTTAAGCCTGGACGCCATTTCTTTATATACCACCTTATAAACTGCATTACACAAAGCAATAAGTCTGTATTGATCAAAATATTTAGGTTCCTTCACTTTTGGAATTAGAGCTATATAAGTTGAGTTCCATGGCTTTAAAATAGCTCTACACTCCCTACTTTCCTCCCCCACTAAATCCCAATGCCTTTGAAAGAATTCAATTTGGAATCCATTTGGACCCGGAGCCTTCCTAGCCCCCATCATGAAGACCACCTTCCTAATCTCTTCCCTAGAGAAGGGAGCAAGTAGAGCTTCATTATGTTCCTCATAATTATGCTTGGGATGTTTCTCAACATTTCCTCCTAAGCCATCATGTCATTCTCAGGAGAAGCCTTGAGAAAATTTTGATAGAACCTCTTCCCTTCATTCCTTATTACCTCAGTATCCTCCAGTTTGATCTCGACTGGTGCCTGGATTTTCAAAATCTTATTTCTTTGTCTTCTCATCTTGGTGGCAATGTGGAAGAAATTGGCATTTATATCCCCTTCATTTAACCATTTAACTCTGGATTTTTGTTGCCAGAATATTTCTTCCATTCATAACACCCTATTTTGTTCTTCAATCAACCCAATCTCTTTTGTCCTTTTTTCTAGTGTCAATCCATTTGTAGCTATGTCCGTCTCCAAAATCCTTAAATCTTCTTCCACTTTTTATTTATTTTTTATTAGATTCCCTATTGTGTTCTTGTTCCATATCTTTTCTTGTCCCTTGACTTCCTTTAGTTTTCTAAATATAATGAACCTATTACATCCCTTGCCATCTACCTTCCACCACCCTTCCAAGGCTTGAACAGACTCGGGGTGTTTGTACCAGAATGCTTCCATCTTAAATGGAATACCTCTAGGTTTGTGTGCAATGTTTACATGAAGGAAGATAGGCCATTGGTCTGATCTCCCAAAATGTAAAACCTCTGAGAAGAAACTATCCAAATTTAATATCCAATCTGAGTTCACCAGAAATCTATCAAGTCTACATACCATGTTTTCTTCCCCTACTCTCTTGTTGTTCCATGTGAACCAACCTTACTTAGGCTTGATATCCATGAGTGATAGCTCATCGCATAGTATTCTAAAGGCCAGAGAACCCAAATTATTTTGAATCCTTCCCCCCTCTTTTCATCTGGAGTCAACACAACATTAAAATCCCCCCCCAACAATCCAATTCCCCCTATCATGAATTTCTTTGAAGTTTCTGATATACTCCCAAACCTCCAATCTTTCTCTTTCCAAATTTGGCCCATGAATATTTGACATAATCACCTGTTCATTGTTCCTAACATTTATACATCTAATTGAAAGACATAAAAGCTTAGCTTCAATTAATATACTTGTAATGATGTTTTTATTCCATATTATAGACAATCCACCCACTGTGCCTACTGCATCTCCACCACTCCTTCCCCATTTCTCCAAATTCTTGGGTATCAATTCTTTGAATATTTCTCCTTCTAGCTTAGGCTCTTGGATTAAGAGTATATCTGGAACCTCAACCTCTATCAACCATTTAATCAAATGACATTTCTTCGGGCCATTCATACCTCAGATGTTCCAGCTCATTATCTTCATAACTTCTTAGGTTTAGGGAGGTGCTCGCCTCTAGTTATTACATATTACCTCATTGAGGCTTGAGTTCTGTTCCTTATTTCTTCTAGGGCCTTTGTATTAGATTTTTAAGCCTCTGTCTTTCCACCTCTACTGTTTGCTCCTCCCATATCTAACAATATATTATTTCTTCCATTGAATCTTTTTGTTCTCCTTGTGGTGATAGTCCATTCATTCTCTTTTTCATATTCTTCTTTTCCCCTGGTATCATCTTCACTATCCCCTTCCTTGCCTTTCCATGCCTTTGTCATGGGTTGTGCTTCATTTCCTTTGCCCCCTTTTTCCTAAAATAATTGTGCTGAGTTACCTAGCACCACTTCCCTGCCCTTTCCTTCATTTCCATCCTCTTCTTGAACCTCCTAAGTACTTTGTCCCAAAAGTGTCATACCCTAATCTACCAGAAGTTGATTCCCATCTACACTTCTATGCTCCCCTACGCTCCTTTCCCCTTTTGACTCTGATGAACCCCATCCTGAAATCCTTCTCCTTTCTTCCTGTGGATTTTTTGAATTGTCCAGGGCTCCCTTAGTCTTTCACTCCTTGCTCTTATTTGTTTTTGTTTGTTTCTTTTCTTCCTCCAATGATCTTTTCCTCCTCTTATCGCAATCCCTCACTAAATGTCCCATTTTCCAACAACTAAAACATCTGATGGGAAGACATTCATAGTCTATCTCTTGTAATCTTTCTCCCAGGATAGAGGATAATCTAACTGTATGTATTAACGGTCTACTTAGACCAACCTTCACACAAATTTGTGCATATGTAGCCATTTTCTTGCCTCCTTTTGCGAGCGAACACTGTACATATTCTCCCAAGTTATTCACAATAAGCTTGAAAACCTCTTCCATCCAGAGCTCCTACAATATCTTATACATCATGATTCATAATGGGCTTCTTTAATCAATTCTGAGCAAGGATCAAAACCCAGGGTCCATGCCCTAATATACAACCCAACATTCCCCATAAACCATGCCCCCCCTTAAAATCTTTTGTAGTGCTCCTCTATTCTCATCTTGGATGAGCAGGTAGTCAAGCTAAGGAGCATGAAGATGAAGGTAAGATACTCAGAATACTTAGGGTATGTGAGACATGTTGATGGCAGGTTTACTGTTTTGATGTAATTGATGACACTCATTGATGTTTACTATGATGACACTGTTGATACTTTATGATTAGTACATTATGCTTATTTTGTGATCAATTATGGATTAATTGATTATGTAGATTTGTTTTACTACATGAATTATGTGACTATTTGACTATGTGTTATCTGGTTGTTTAGTTACTAATAAACTTGTTTAATGTGGATATTTGTTATGTGTTTTGTGAAGGGACATTGTAGTATTATTGATAATGAGCACCCTACTATGCTGTGATTCCCTGTCACAGTGTATTTGATTATATATATGTTTGTACACAACCCCTTGGTTTGATGCAGGTTGTAGGTACCAGGCACCGACTCCACCTGAATTAGCAGGTCTGAGCATGCCTTTACACCAATGGATAATGTGGATGGGAGATAACATGGGGTTCCCTTTGTTAGCCAATGTCTTCAATTTGTCATCATCCATGTATTTCCAGTCATGGGTGTAGTTGTCCTCAGTTGGTACTTGTCCTTGGGTGTTGGTCATCCTTTGGTATGTGGTTTTTATTGTTTTTTTATTATAGTTTAAGGTTCATTTTATTGAACTTATTGACCAAGGTATTAAGTTGTTGATTATAGTTGTTTGGTTCATTTTATAGAATAAGTGATCTATGTGTATAGATGTGTTGATGTTTGACCATTTTGGTTATATAGTCAATGTGTATTTGTTGGAGATGTATTAATTGTTATAGTAATAATAATAATAAGTTTATATACATACATCAATATTAGTCATTTAAATAATGTAGAAAATTGAGAATATTAATTAGCTGATTTTTATATTAAATTAAATTAGTAGCTTTGAAAGCTAGCAATAATAATAATATTGTTAATATTTAGTACTTTATTGATTTTATCTGACACTGGAGATTTTATTTTATTTTGTCATTAATTTATTGTTGGAGTGGGTTGTCAGAAATTTGAAAATTATTCCTGTTAGTGGTGTTATGAATGCAATTAATTTTGGATTGTGGATATCTATAACGAAGAGAATGGTGATAGTGGGTATCAATTATTTTGTCTATTTTGGTTTTGGGAAGATTATTTGAGGGGAGAGTTCTTAGAAAAGATACACAGAAATAGGGGAAAAGAAGAGGAATTAGCAGAGGAAGAGGAGAAGGGAGCAAGGGAGATCTGAAGAATTTCTAGGTATGTATTAAACAAAATTTCTTCTGCTTGTCTGTATATGAAGAAAAGTCTTGTATGTGAGTAGACTATGTAATTTTATGATAAATCAAATTATGGTTGAAGTGTGGTCCTCTGTGAATTATTCTAGACAATAGGAAACCCTTTTGAAATCAGTGTCCATCTGCAATCAAATGCAAGTTTCTCCCGTCAATTGAAATGATTGATCAAGATCTGCAACCTATTCTCTCTGTATGCTTGATGAGTATATATTCTTTTCTATAAACCCCATTATATTTAATCCTGTCATTTGCATTTGCTTGGATGTTCTCTTCAACAATCTAGCCGTGTATATCCTGCAATTGTAGCAATTTTAAATATTGTTGATGCTCCAATCTTCACACCTATTTATCTTTCTTCACACCTACCTATCTTGCTATGACACCATCATCATATTTTCATATTACCAGTAGACACCTTAGCTAAATGAAATCTTTTGCTACTAGAAGAAATTAAATCTTTCTCTTTTGTTGCATTCCTATGTCTATGTCAATTTCTTTTATCAAAAGAAATCTTGACTTTTGTAGTGTCGCCCTTGCTTGTAGAGATCAAAATTTATTGCCAGGCAAACCTATTTCTTTCTTTCCAGCCATCAATCTGTATAATCAATCAAACAAATTTCTTTTGTCTGAAATCTCATACCATTTGATGACTTGCAATAATAATTCCAATAGAGATAAATTCCATTCTAACAAATTCCTCTAGCCTGCCTGATTGTACGGCCTCCATATGCATATAATCATACTTGAAATAGCATTTAAAACTTAGTATTTGAAGCCCAATTGTTAGCTCAGACCAGAGGTATAGGAGATTTTAGATTTTATTAGCTTTTACACTTAAAAATTTATGAAACTTTCTTCCCTCAAGCATTGTCGTACGACCGTACGGCGTTGGGGGTACTCTCTGATGTTGCCTGAAACCAAAAATATTGCAAATAAAGTTTGGTCTGTAGTTTATGCAATTGAAACAATGAATTTTAGTATGTAAAACAATGAAATTTTACTTGAATTAAATTCTTCAGAATCCCTCTTCTTGTCCATGGTAGCCATATGGCCTAGCTCAGCCAAGCTCTCACATAAATTCTTTTCATTATATCAAATTTAATTCTGGTTTGAATACTTTTATATGAATAAATGAATAGCTTTCATAATGAATAGAAGTGAATAAATAAATCTCTTTGCGCTTAAATGATTTTTTAATCTTGATAGGAAATAGGAATGGTAAGTTTTAGTAACATAAAAATTTGCCTTTTGTATTACCATATTAGAATTAGAAATTTTGTTAGAGTTTAGAACGTATTCTTATTTGTAAAATCAAAATATATATTATGAAACTATAAAATCTTATTCTTTTGAATTTGATTTAATTAATTCTTGCATATAATAACTTATTTTAATGTTAATTTAAGAATTTAAATAATTAAACCTTTTTAGCTAAATATTAAGTATTTGATGTTGCATAATGTTAATTATAAAGTTTAACTATCTTTAAAATTGTCCTTTAATAAATTATTGTTTTAATTTGAGTTTTATTTATTATTTTGAAGGTGTGATGTCAATTCCCTATTTAATAGGGAAGAATAGTTTTATGGATGTGTTTTATTTTTAAGTATTTTTTTATAGAAAAATTAAATCCCTATTATTAAGGGATGTGTTATATTTAAGTATTATTTTATTTCATTTATGAGAAATCAAATCCCTATTATTGAGGGATGTGTTATATTTAAGTATTATTTTATTTCATTGTTATTTAGGGATATGTTATATTTAAGCATTACTTTATAAATAAAAAGTCAAATCCTTTTAAAATAATTTATTGATTTATTATTTTATCTTGTATATTTAAGAATATTAGTAGTTTTATCTATTGTAAGAGAGTAGGCTATGGATAATAAATAAGGCTTCTTAATATCTTTTTGTCTTAGTCAAATTGATATAAATTATCATATTATAAATATTGAATTGTTATTTTAGATCTAGTTATAATGTGTGTATGATGACCTTAGTTTAGTCTTTAATTTAGTATGAATTAGAATATTTTTCATAGTGTGCATAGAGTTAGTCTATGAATTTAATTTATGTTTGTTATATGTTTAGATATCTTTGATATTTTTTTGGTGGAAGATAACATTTAGTTTAGAATTAGTAAGACTTGTCATATATATATATATATGTTGCTTCCTCTTCACGTTAAGGAACTTTGTGGTCATATAATGAAGTCTAATCTTATTTATGACTTAAATTAAAGATTGTGCTTAGTTATGAAATTGGGTGAGTAAGTGGAGGTTAGGTTTGATATGAAACATTTAGCATTTACCTTATATACTCTCTAAAGATTAAAAGGGATGATCGGTTTTAATCTACTTTATGATCCTTTATGTTTTGCTTATACAATTATTTTGAATAGAAATCACAAAGTTATCTAGAATTTTAATAAGATCCACATCAGTGTAGAAAGCGGGTTAGTCTAATAATGGGTAGTATCTTGTTTGACTAAATTTTCTATTATATAATAATTGGTATCCCTTCAAGTTATTATTGTCTACATTAGAGTTACCTTATGTTGTTAGATGATTGATCATGGTTGGAATCGTATTACATTCTTTAAGACCATTATTAGTGCATTAGATCATATGTTACATTAGTGGTTTTGTTATTGAATTATTGATCTTGGTTTAGGATGTGCCTTGGAAGTGAATGTGATGTGTGACCATTATGATGTCAAGTGTTGTAAAAGTTGTTTCCAGAGGCCTAGGAGAGAGTGATTGTGTGGGGCTTAGCTATGTGTGTATCTTGTGAGTTGAATGGAATGCATTCTTGAAATATGGTTTCTTATTCATGTTGGAATAATTCATGTGCAAGATGGTTTATGCCTTACTCAGTGTACCTATACATGTGATTATATTGACTATACAAGAAGGTAAATGCCTTGCATTGTATTTGAGCACTTGTTGTTAAGATGGTAATGTTTTGCTTGATGGATAGGGTTTTCTAGATGCAGATAGGGAAGTGGCTTTTAATGTGGGGTTGGGGCCCAAAGTGGCTAGCTAGGATAACCCATTAGAAGTTGGTAATCAAGTGATAACCTAATTAATGAATTAAGGGGTTGGGTAGTTAATCACACTAAGCAAGATAATGTATGCCTCACTCATGGCTCAAGTGCTCATTTAGGCTTGAGATCATATGAGAAGGATTGGAATGGCAAATCAACTGCCTTGTCCTCATGAAAGGTATGTTGGTTCCGCATGAGTTTGTATGGGGGTTGGTGGTCGGGAGAGGCTGCCAAGATAACCCAGGATGGGGGTTGGTGCCTAGGAAGACCTGCTAGGATAATCCATAACAAGCTATGTGATGACACTCACCCCTACTACAGCCTAGCATTCCCTAGTGTGTTTGCACTCTTTAGCCTACTATCTTCTTGACTGTTGTCATTGTGGGACCTCATTGTTATCTCCTAGCACGGGGGGTGGACCTCAGGGTTCCACATGGTTGGGTGGTTGTGCTTTATTCCATTGGTTTATCTGGTGTCGTGGTTCGTGGATGTATCTTTGATAGTGGATTCTAGTTTGCACCGGTATATGAAGACAGTTATTTGTACTTTTTACATCTAGATTTATGTGTCAGTGGAATTCATTATGTAATTTGATGTATTCAGAAAAAGAGCTTCTGTAACAATGAAACTATGTAATTCCTCTAGTAAGATATACTATTTTGTACTTGTAATCTTAATGCAAATTTTGTGATGTATTTGGATGTCGTAATGAAAGATGCTAGTTTGATTCAGTTGGTTTATTGGATTAAACTATGTACGTTGTTGATTGTTGTTAAATTGCAATAATGCAGCTATGTAATCCCTAAAGATGATAGTTTAACTTGATGCTATTTGTCTATGTTATGTTTAGTTATCATTTCTTCCTTTAAAAAAAATTTCTGCCTTTTTATTGCTTTAGTTGAACTTATCTCTAGGGTTGCATGGCGGGGCATTATATATTTTCTCTTGAATTCCAATTGAATGATAATTTGGATGAATCCTAACACCATAAAATTGATTTCTGGATTTGTTCCCATCCATTTCATTGCTACCCATCTCTTAATCCTCTCCATTGACAGCCATATCCCTATGAATTTTGCTATTACTACATTTTTTCAATTTCTCCACTTTCAAATGCAGAAAGTGCTCCAAAATTTCAATTTTCTGAATCTCCTTCGAAATTGCTATGTTAACATTGCCCACAAAGAGCCCAATGATTCTCTCCTTATTTTCCTCTACTTTCTCATTAATCCCCAATTCATGAAGGAGACTACCCAATGCCTGATCTTCATCGAAAGCCTCTTTCAGTCTTTTGCCCTCCTTGTTCATGTTTCGCTCCACCTCTGATTCTTCCCTGATCTCACCTTCTTCATTCTGCTCCAACATTTTGCATGCGACTGAAATTAATCATGATATATATATATATATATATATATATATATATATATATATATATATATATATATATATATATATATATATATATATATATATATATATATTCAAACTAATTTTATTCAATTTAAAATATAAATTTATTCCACCATTTATGAAGTAAATACAATCATACCAGATTTTTAATTAATAAATTTGAATCTAAATGTTCATGTCTCCAAAAAAAATTTATGAAATTAGTAAGTATTCAAAAATCTATTTAGATTATTAACTTGCATGGAAATTTTACATAAAGAAAATAATTAGGTCCTATTTTAATAAAAAATAATAATGACAATGTTTTATTCACAACATAGCAGTATCATAATTTTAAAAATAATAATTAAAAATTCTAACTAAATAAGTAATAAAGTCCTCCTCTATAACAATTTAAGTTCACTGTTTTAAAATAATTAAGTTTATGCTCAAGGATAAAATAATATTTCTAAAATAAACTAAATATTTATTGTGTTTGAACATTTAAATATTAAATATAATTTTTTAAAAAATTATTTAATTTAAGATAAAAGAAATGATTGTGGTTCTATTCTTAGAATTCGTGAATCATTGATTTTAAATAAGATACTCAAGCACACTAGCTATAAATTTAGCAAATAGGATAAAGCACAAAAAAATAATTGATTTTGCTATTTCTTTAAAATCTTTATTCTTCTCTCTCCCACCTCAATTAATTTTATATCTCTGCAACAAGGAGAATGGAGATTTTAGAAGAAGGTTCAATAATTAAAACGTAATGGTAAATTATAGATCTAAGTGTCTTTTGCCAATATTAGTTTAAGTTTAGAATTCAAATGATTTCTCAGGCAAAGAGAGTGAGTTTAAATTCTACACTAATTTTTAGTTTTAAGGCTCCAAACATTTAATATATATTTATATATTTTTAAGAATATAATATAAAATAAGATAAAATAAAATTAATAATTCTTTAATTCAATAGATAAAATAAATTGTATAGTAATTACAAAATAAAAACAACTTTATTTATTATTACTTAAATAGTCATAACTTTCTCATTTCTTAATGAAAATACAAAATTCAAAATGTTTTGGAAAGATAAAATTGTACTACAAAACTCAGAAATACTTATAAAATATTTGCGAACATGAATGAGCAGTTTTAAAAAGAACAACAACATATATTAAACTAAATTTTATGGAAATAACTTCATATAATTGAATAAAAAGTTACAAGAATGGAATTACGCAGAAATAATTCTTTCTATAGGTGTTAGAACAGATTTACATGCATTTTTTTATGATCAAGATAACAACATAAAATCTTATTCTATAGTTATTGCAATTTCGAAAAGAAATCAATTTATGGTATAATGATCAAATCCCTAGATTCAAATTACTCATCAACATACCAAACATGCCCTTTTTAGACAAATTTAAAGATTACAATAAGAAATGGACATTCAATCCATTTTCTTAACTTCTTTACAATACAAGTACAAGAGAGCTTGCTAGCTCTTTTTACAATGGAAGAAAGATTAATTGATTACTCATATAACACATATGTATCTATGAAGCCTTCATATCTAATCTACAACACAAAATCCAACACAAAATGGGTGGCCAAGGCTTGCTCTCCACCCAACCAAAGGACTTGAAAATAAGTCCACCCCCAAGCTAGGAGACTTCCAAGAAACTGGGTAACAACACACAAACACATTTAAGTAAAAAAATTATAAAATCACATAGAGAATACATGAATAAGCATCTACCCATAAGGTCAACTCATGAACAATGAATCTTCACAAATCCAAGAAGAGGGGGAAATAAGGGACACACTAACCTCTTGGGGAATAAGAATATGCACTAACCATCTCCACAACCTCCAAATCCACACTCGCCGAGAAACAACCACAAACAAATAATCTAACCCTACACATATTATGATCATAAACAAATTTCTCCATCTCCACAAAACCCAACAACCATAACTCTCAAAGAAATCTCCACCACCAATCTCCACAATACACAAATAATAGGACACTCAAGCCCAATAAATCACAAGAATCATAAGAGTTCTCCACAACCAACCTCCACAAATCACAAATAATAGGGGCACTCATGCCCTACAAAATAGAAGAATCTTTCCCCAAGAGAGAGTCCACACCTCTCTCAATCCCCAACATGTGGGATGCTCTTAACCCCAATGGGGAAGATCAACACTGATTACAACCCAAACCCCAACAATTTTACTCAAGTACACAAAATATTTCTTCAAATATACAACAAATCTCATACAAGATCTATGATGCACAATACAAACAAATTCTTATAAAAGAACAAGAATATTCAAAACCCTAGCTCATGCTTCATTTACATTAGGAGAAGCCTTGAATCCATAAATCTTAATGGCTCCAACCAAGAACCTAAGAAAACCTAAAATCCATTCACTTCTACCAAATCCAAGCTCTTCCACCATAAGAAAAAAATTTCTTTTCAGCAAAAAATACCCAAAAAAAATAAAACACACAAGAAGAAGAATCATAATCCTCATCTTTATGTTGCAAGAATGGAAACATAAATAATATATCAAGAGTGGAGGTGAGGTGAGATGAGTTGTAACTCCCAAATCCCTCAAATTAGGGAGTGATGGCACAAGATCAAATGATCTTGACTTATCTCATGCACAATGACCTGACCTCGCATGACACATGCACATTGCCTTGAATCTTTTTAATGATGGCTCATCTAATACAGTTCACAAAACCAACTTGCAGAAATCCTCTACATGCAATGTCATGTCCCCTTTCTAAAATAATTAAGTAATGGTCAATATTAACCCATCTTATTCTTCCATGGGTTAATTGGGCAAGCATAGGAAGAATAAATAGTTGATATTTAATATTGTCCTACTAATATCTATTTCAAGAGGACAATTAAATATTAAATTAAATATTTTGAGACTCAAAAAGGGGCATTGGGTTTGGTGAGGTGTCCATTTGCATGAAGATTTCAAAAATCTTGGTAAATCACAAGTGGCGGGGGATTTTATGACAATGTATGACAACTTATGACAACTATCATACCCCAAAATAGCAAGAAATCAAAGAGAAACGTGGGAATCTTGGATTTCCCTCTCTCCCACGAAATATTGATACAAAATATGTAATTTTGGTGATTTGGGGCTATTGTTGATTTGATATTTTCTTTCAAACTTGCAGATTTGCAGATTGTGGCTTCAATGGATGAAAACACATTGGAGTAAAGAGGCTTGTCGATGAAAAACCATGAGTTTCAGGTGGCCAGAGGATGCAAACCCTTTGATCACAAGGAGTAGCTTCATCCAGAGGTTGTATAGAGCTTCAAGGATTAAGTAGTTTCCGGCAGTTTCCATTGTTTGTGTGTGCAGGTCTTCTTGTGTTGCCGTGGTAGTTCCAGAAGTGCTGGAAAGAGTTGTTGTTGTTATTTCCTCTAGTTTTCTATGTATTAGCTGTAGATTTCCATTTTCTAATGTCACAGATCAATATTGGAAGTAGTGGGTAGTGTTGTGTTGATTTTGGCTTTGTGGGTCAGAATACCCAATGTGTATTTCAGCTTGCTGTGAAGATTTGGTTGTGTAGTTTGCTGCTGAGTGATGTAGGTGTTTTCTGCTGTTAATTTAATGGTATCAGATCATATTTCATGTACTTTCCATCTGAAAATCAAACAATATCAATTTTGGGTGTTTTTGGTGTATTTCGACGATTGACGGTGTTGGCAGTTTTTGTGGGTTTTGCCCAAATCTTGTTGTTCGAAGTTGTATTAGTTGATGCTGCTGCAAATCAGTATTATAGATCTGATAACATGTTATTTACATCATAAATCAATCAAAAAACATTTTGGTGGAGTTTCATATTTTGGGTGTTAATCCTGAGTAAGACTAGCTAGCTAGTTTCGTCAAATTTGATGCAAAAATTGGTGAAGTGTTTAAATTCATTTTCAGACCTGATGTGAAATGTTATTTTTAAGTTTATCTCATTACATTGGTATCAGAGCATGATCTTTCCAGCCTATAGGTTATTCAGATGATTGATGATACTGAGTGATAGAGAAATTAGATATATGAGGAGAGAGCAAAGGAAATTACAATTGGAGGAAACAATGGCAGATAGAAGAGATGTAGAAGAAGATGATGCTTCAAGGAAATTTACTCAAATGGTTGAGGCACAAACCAAACTTGCTGAAATGTTTGGGCAAATGATGCAATGGATCCAAAACAACAACAACAACAACAACAAAAACAACGGTGGTAGTACTTCAGGTGCAAACAACAGTAACAATGGAAAAGGGAAGGAAATTGAGACACAAAATTCAAGGGCTACAAACAAACCCTTATTCCTACCTAAAGAGGAACTTGAACAAGTTGAGCATGCAACTACTAGTTTGTTCAATGCGGAGACCCTTAACAAATGGCGTGGAGAATACAATGCATTGGCAGATGAGATCAAGAATGATATGTCTTGGGGAGAATATGTAGAGTTCCTAAGAAGAGGTGAATCTCAAAAGAAGGGGAAAGGTAAAAATAAAGAGCTAAAAGACAAGTTGGGTAAGTTAACTGCAGCTTTCTTTGATGGAAGTGAAAAGATTTCAACTAGAGCTTGGCTGCAGAAGATAGAGACATACTTTATGCTCAATCCCATGATAGAGAAGGATGCAGTTTAGTTTGCCACTTTGCATTTGGAAGGAGAAGCCTATGAATGATGGTACCATGGTCGCACTACTTTAGGACATGATCAGGTACCGACCTTTGGTGATTTCAAACAAAGGATTCTTGACAGGTATGAACTGAAAGAAGAAGAATATTTTAGCCAGCTGTCTGAAATTAAGCAAAACAACTCAGTAAGTGAGCATATAGCAGACTTTCAAAAGATTGTAGTGATGGTACTTGAAATATCAAAGAAGAGAAGAATACATCTATTCATCATAGGACTTACTGAACCTCTTAGGGGGTTTGTCAGATCTTTCGCACCTCTCACTTTGCAAGAAGCTATCAAGAGGGATCTAACCCTTGAGCCATCAATTGCAAAGAATGCTTTCCCACACTCCTCCAAACTGAACACATGGCATCATAAGGGAGGATTCTAGAAGAAACCATTCCATGCACCTGTACCTATACAAAAAAATACAACTCCTAATACTGCAAAGAAGATGGATGAAGAAACAAGGAATGAGCTTAGGAGGAAGAAACTTTGTTTTTCTTGCAAAGAGCCTTGGGTCCCTGGACATAGGTGTTTGGGAAAAGGACAAGTCCATTACATAGAGGTTGTCTCAGATAAGGATTCAGACTCAGATGGTAATGAGGAGTTTCATGACGTAGAGGATTGTGAACCTGAGGTCGAAGAGGAGACTAAAAAAAAGGTTCATTAGCTGCACTTTTAGGAGCACCAAGATATCATCCTTTCAGGGTTCCTAGAGTGTTAGCAGGGTAGTGAATGACTATTTTGATTGATAGTGGGGCAACCCACAATTTTATTAATAAAGGGTTAGTAATAAAGAGAGGATTGAAGACTAAAGAATTTGAAGGGTTCAATGTGACTATTGCAGACGGATTCACTATGCCATGCACCAGAGTGGTCAAACAATTGAGCATCACTATGGGAGACTACAAGGTTTGTGATGATTTTTATGTTGTTGGTATTGGTGAAACTGATGTTGTCTTGGGTGTTCAATGGTTGCATTCTATTGGAGGACACTATTAGAACTATCAAACTATGGAGTTCAAGTTTCAGTTAGAAGGCAAGGAGATTACACTCAGAGGGATTTCAAATGGAGCTCCACGAGTGGTGACATCAAAGAAGATGGAGAGGACTTTCAGAAGAGGCCAAGTTGCTTGGGCAGCCACTTGCTTAATCTGACCTTTAATCTCTCCAAATGGAAAAGGTAAATTTCATTTTGAAATTCAAGAAATTTTAGATAAGCATAGCATTGTTTTCAGTGATATACCCCCAGGATTACCTCTAGATAGAGGGTTTTAGCATGTTATAGAGTTGGAAAAAGATACCAAACCTATTATAACTACTCCATACAGACATCCAAGGGATTACAAGGAAGAGATAGAGAAGACTATCAGAGAGCTCTTAGATATGGGATTCATTAGACCAAGTTCTAGTCCTTTTGCATCATCTGTAGTTCTTGTGAAGAAGAAGGATGGCACTCTAAGGATGTGCATCAAATATAGAGATTTGAATAAGAAAACCATTAAGAATAGATATCCCATACCAAGGATAGATGAACTTATTGATGAGTTGCATGGAGCTGTTTACTTTTCTAAGATTGATTTGAGATCGGGATACCACCAAATTCGGATGAGAGACAAAGATGTGGAAAAGATAGCTTTTCAGTGTCACTATGGGCATTTTGAGTTCTTGGTCATGCCCTTTGGCCTCACTAATGCACCATCAACTTTCCAAACATGCATGAACAAGGTATTTAGCAAGCAACTCAGGAAGTTTGTCTTAGTTTTCTTTGATGATATATTGATCTACAGTAAAACTTGGAAGGAACACTTGGAACATTTAGATATAGTTTTGGGTATTTTGGAGTAGCAATCTTTCTATGCTAAGTTGTCTAAATGTGAGTTTGGATTAACTGAAATTCTTTACTTGGGATATGTCATAAGTTCTAAGGGTGTTCAAGTAGATCAACAAAAGATTCAAGCAATACTTGATTGGCCTCCACCTACAAATCTTACACAGTTGAAAGGATTCTTTGGGCTATGTTGCTATTATAGGAGGCTTGTAAAAGGTTTTTCTCATATTTCTGTTCCATTAATAGATTTTACTAAGAAGGGAGACTTTACATGGTCTGAAGAAGCTCAGAAAACTTTTGACAAGTTTAAGGAGGTAATGAGTTCATGTACTGTGCTTGATGTTCCTGATTTTTCATTGCCTTTTATAGTTGAATGTGATGCTTCGGGTCAAGGTGTTGGGGCTGTCCTAACTCAAAGGGGACATCCAATTACTTTTGAGAGTAGGAATCTAAACAATCTAGAAAAGACATATCACATTTATGACAAGGAAATATTGGCAATTATGCATGCACTAGAGAAGTTCAGACAATATCTTGTGTGTGGGAAGTTTGTTGTGAAAACTGATCATAATAGTTTGAAGTATTTCCTTGATCAAAAAGATTTGAATGATCACCAACAAAGGTGGGTAAGCAAGCTACAGCCATATGATTTTGAAATAGAATATATGAAGGGTAAAATAAATGTGGTAGAGGATGCACTTTCCAGGAAGCCAACTTTGTGTTCATTATCTTCTATTTCTACACAGTGGAAAGATTCTATCATTGTTGAATATGTCAAAAATATTTTTGCATCTAATGTATTGGATGATTTAGTAGAAGATGATAAGTATACAATGAATGATGGGCTGATTTATTACAAGAACCAAATTTTCCTTGTTATTGAATCAAAAATCAAGGAAAAGATTTTAAGAGCTTTCCATGACACTCCCTTAGCTGGTCATCAAGGTTACTTCAAAACATACAGGAAGATTCGTGAGAGATTTTCTTGGAAAGGTCTGAAAGAGGATGTCCGCAAGCATATCAAAGAGTGTATGACTTTCCAAAGGAACAAAGGTGAACAGATTTTTCCTACAGGTCTCCTACAACCACTTCCAATTCCTGAACAGAAATGGGAGAACATTTCCATGGACTTTATCACAGGACTTCCCAAGGTACAAAGTAAGGATTGTATATATGTGGTGGTGGATAGATTAACAAAGTATGCTCATTTCTTTCCCATCACTTTAGAATTTAAGGCTCCTCAAGTAGCAGAGTTGTTTTTCAAAGAGATATTTAAGTTGCATGGTTTGCCAAAGAACATTGTTAGTGACAGAGATAGTAGGTTCCTTAGTTCTTTTTGGAAGGAGCTATTTCACTTGACAGGAACACAGCTCACACCAAGCACAAGTTACCATCCACAAATAGATGGACAAACATAAATTGTTAACAAGTGGATAGAGGGGTCTTTGAGGAATTATGTTTCAAATTAGCAAACTACCTGGGTCAAATGGTTGCACTTGGGAGAGTATTGTTACAATACATCACATCATATGTCAATTGGTATGCCTCCATTTCGAGCTCTTTATGGTTATGATGCACTTTCTTTTACTGATTTGATACTTATAGATAGTAGAGTACCTGCAGCTAGTGATCTTATCAATCATAGTCAAGAGATCATAAGGTCACTAAAAGATAACTTGAGGCAAGCATAGAACCAACAAAAGATATATGCAGATAGGAAGAGAACAGAAAGATTTTTTGAGGTGGGAGACTTGGTATTTCTTAGATTGCAGCCATATAAACAAAGCTCTTTGAAGAAGAGTGGGGCTGAAAAGCTTAAGCCTAAGTTCTTTGGGCCTTACAAGATCATTAGGAAAATTGGTGAGGTAGCTTATGAGTTGGAGCTTCCTCCAAATAGCAGGATACATAATGTCTTTCATGTTTCTTGTTTGAAGAAGGTCCTTGGACAACAAATTGTGCCTTCATTTGATTTACCACCTTTGGATGATGAAGGGAAGTTGATTTTGATACCTGAAAAGATTTTGGAAATGAGGGATAAAAGATTGAGGAACAGGAGCATTTCAGAATATTTGATCAAATGGAAGAATTTGCCAGTGGAAGATGCAACATGGGAAGGACCAGAAATTCTTGACCATCCAAACTTTCATTGCTTGAGGACAAGCAATTTCCAGGAGGGAGGACTTGTCATGTCCCCTTTCTAAAATAATTAATTAATGGTCAATATTAACCCATCTTATTCTTCCATGGGTTAATTGGGCAAGCATAAGAAGAATAAATATTTAATATTTATTATTGTCCAAATAATATCTATTTCAAGAGGACAATTAAATATTAAATTAAATATTTTGAAACTCAAAAAGGGGCATTGGGTTTGGTGAGGTGTCCATTTGCATGAAGATTTCAAAAATCTTGGTAAATTACAAGTGGCGGGGGATTTTATGACAATGTATGACAGCTTATGACAACTGTCATACCCCAAAATAGCAAGAAATCAAAGAAAAATGTGGGAATCTTGGATTTCCCTCTCTCCCATGAAATATTGATACAAAATATGTAATTTTGGTGATTTGGGGCTATTACTGATTTGATATTTTCTCTCAAACTTGCAGATTTGCAGATTGTGGCTTCAATGGACAAAAACCCATTGGAGTAAAGAGGCTTGTGAACAAAAACCCATGAGTTTCAAGTGGCTAGAGGATGCAAACCCTTTGATCACAAGGAGTAGCTTCATCCAGAGGTTGCACAGAGCTTCAAGGATTAAGTAGTTTCTGATAGTTTCCATTGTTTGTGTGTGCAGGTCTTCTTGTGTTGCTGTGGTAGTTCCAGAAGTGCTTGAAAGAGTTACTATTGTTATTTCCTTTGGTTTACTATGTAGTAGCTTTAGATTTCCATTTTCTAATGTTACATATCAGTATTGGAAGTTGTGGGTAGTGTTGTGTTGATTTTGGCTTTGTGGGTCAGAATACCCAATGCGTATTTCAACTTGTTGTGAAGATTTGGTTGTGTAGTTTGCTGCTGAGTGATGTATTTGTTTTATTCTATTACTTTAATGGTATCAGATCATATTTCATGTACTTTCTATCTGAAAATCAAACAATATCAGTTTTGGGTGTTTTTGGTGTATTTCAGTGATTGACGGTGTTGGCAGTTTTTGTGGGTTTTGCCCAAATCTTGTTGTCCAAAGTTGTATTATTTGTTGCTGCTGCAAATAAGTATTATAGATCTGTTAACATGTTATTTACATCAGAAATCAATCAAAAAACATTTTGGTGGAGTTTCATATTTTGGGTGTTAATCCTGAGTAAGACTAGCTAGCTAGTTTTGTCAAATTTGATGCAAAAATTGGTGAAGATATTTAAATTCATTTTCAGACTTGATGTGAAATGTTATTTTTAAGTTTAGATCATTACATGTGATAGGTAGAAAAAGATAGAAAATTTAAAAATGAGAGCGACGGGAAGTAATGCAAGCTTCTATCTAAACTTAAACAAACTGATGTAAATGACAGGAGAGTGGAGTTATAACAGAAATATAGACAAGAGAAATATACTTCACAAGTTTCTATTGATACCAAAACTCAACACTACATTTCATCCATACGGCCTCTACACAGTTGGCCATACAAAATGTAGGAAACAAAAACTATTCTAATCTCCTATTCTGTTGTTCACGGGCACCCTCCTTCACTAACGATCTTCTTAATCCAATAGATGGCTCTCCAGAACTAGAGATCTCTCTTTGATTTTCCCTTTTGGCCTTCTTCTAGATAGTCGACCTTTTATTCTTCCTATTCACCACCTTCTTTTTCTCTGCATTCACATTGGCCTCTATTTCTTCTTCTAGCCGCACTCGTGCTCTACCTATTTCACAGCCCTTTCTCTCTATATTCAGCCTCCTTTGTAACTATCGATCTCCTTCTTAGGCATAAACGGCCTTAGGCGTTACATCGGCCATTTCTCTGCTCCTTTCACACCGCCTCCTCCTTGATGATCGCGCGCCTCTGTCTTCTTAACAACCACCTCCTTCTTCCCATTGGTCTTCCGTTCAAACATATCTATCTATGCCTATAGTCATTCCCCAAAACAACAAATGAAATGGTCATTAATCATGAAGGAAACCGTCAATCTTCAGCAGGACTGCCCATAATTAGATAATGAAGACAGTCACCCAGGTAAGGGTAATACATGGCAGAAGGAATGCATTCTTTAATGTTTGTTGCAGATACTATTTTTGACTATACAATGGAGGTGACTTTATTTCTAAATTTGTAAGTAATATTTGGCTTTTTCCAGCTATTTGTAACCACCAACTAAAGCACGACCTAACTAAAAATAGACCAATATCTTAGAGAAATGGTTGGCAAAAAAATAGGCCCAAATAAGCAATTTTCTAAGCTCAGTGAGCAGAGGTTCAAAAGGAAAGCAATAGGAGGCTGCAAAGCACACCAAAATTGTAGAATGCAAGATTCCAGCTTTATTCATCAAACAAAACCAAAACATCTGAAAACAAAATAAACCAAAATTAGAATGAGGCAAGATGCCCCTACATCAGGGAGTCTCTCCCAATCTCGTCACTTTACAAAAATAGATCTTTGGCACCATCTAGATGCTTCTAAAGCATCTTTTAAACATTAAAATCTAAGCCCCACTTATAGTCTACCAATATAGGGGTTAATTTTCACACTTAATATAAAGAAAAAAACTCTCTAAGTCCCTCGAAATAACCTCTTAAAATCAAATCCAAAAATTAAAAAAGTAATTTTCAATATCAATAAAATTAATACTCTTTCACAACACATAACATGTTAAGAACTTAATCTTTTCTTAAGATAAGGTCTGGGTCTATTGGGTATACACAACAATGATTTATTGGAAAGTCTCTGAGATTTATCCTTGGCCTCCCACCTACACACTTGCAATTCACATGTTAAGATATCCATAATAATAGCCAAAGCAACACACATAAAGAATTAACATGTACATCACATATATTTCATAGTAACCATAATATCATAATCGTCACATCTAATCATCTAAATCATTCTCATTCAAGATTGCATACCACATCACTTTTAACTCGATACATTACAAATTAGACATACACAATTACATTCATACAAAATCTATAATGATAAATTACATTTTAATTTGAAATCAATAATCGAGAATTTATGATTAAATCAATTATCATAACAATTCATTCAAAATTCTATAATAATAGAATCAATTTAAATTAAATTAAAATTCATTATCACATGATTGAATCCATAGAATAATCAAACCAAGATGACAAGATAAATTTTATTCATTCAATTCTATCATAACGATAATATACGTGAATAATAGTTACTAACTTAACTAGCATAACAATCTAATATCAACCACTAATCTAGTCATATTGTTAAATCCAAATAATTCCATGATCAAAACAATTACATTAAACAAGTCCCTAAATAATAAAAAACCAAGCATGCGTCACATCCTCCCCCCTTAATTATAATTTTCTTTGTTCTTTTTAGTTAGGAATAATTTCTCTATACCCTTTTAACTCATTTTATTGTAAAGTTCACAATATCCCAATATTTGACTATGCTTGGTTTAGAAGTTTTTAATCAAAACTTTATGATCATTTGGCACACAAACTACTCCTAATCTTGTAATCCATTTCACAATTAGTCTTTTAGATCCAAAAAACCTAGTTCCACTTTAGTCCTCATTATTTAACCACCTTGGATTCTAATACATGTGATTATGCCCCCAATGTTCAAAAACTTATTTTTCTAATTCCAATGGGCTTGTCCTTTTTATTTTAGTTTGTATGCCTATCTTTTCTAGCACAAATAGTCAAAAAAAATTGTCTGGTTGTTTATTAAAGAGAAGTATGATTGCATAAACACAATAGAAGAGCACAAGAGGAAAAGAGAATGCACAAAAAATAACAAGAGGCACAAGAACAACAAACATGATAGAAGCCATTATTGTAACTCCATAGTTACACCCACTCACATACACATTAGTCATTTAATACTTTGCACATTTTCCAAGGGAAATCATTATAAATCTTTAAAATATTTTGTGGGGCTTGATTGCAATCGATAAAGTCTTAAAATCAAACCTCGGACAAGCATCCAAAGGTGCATATGGTACCACTTGGTCTAGCTACCAAAATCTTATTATATGTGGCAAAAAGCATAGAGTGTAGGGATATAATCATGACTATAAAGAAGCCATTATGCCAAAAGGGACAAAACTATGGGTAATCAGATCCTACTAACATAAAGGCACTAAGTAAAGACGACAGAGAAAAGATGATTTATATTTCTAATGCCAAATTATAATCTAGTGAATTTTAAAGTAGAAAAAAAATAGAATGACTCCAACCTTTTGCAATGTCCCCCAAATCAAACCCCCAAATTTTTTCTTTGAAGGGTACAACTTGTAGAACAAAGAACAAGTCTTGCTTCCTAGTTCATCTTCACTCCTGTAAATTTCACAAATACTCATAAGCATCCATAAAAGGATAGATTGTCACCTCTTTCCATGGATGTACTATGGTTCTCCATGAACTTATTTAATTCTAACTTTGAAATGTGAATCTATACATGTCATGGAGCCATAAGTTTAGTTTTCAATTTTATCTCTTAAAGTCATACATTATCAATGACACTTAGCCAAATAGGACCACTGGAGGATTGCGTCAACTCAAGGCCTCACTATCTTTAGCCCATTGTTCATGTTTTGATTCAATGTTATTGATAAGGATAAATTATGAGGATACACTGACCCCCTTTTATCCTTGAGCAAGTTTAATTTTTTTCTAGGTCAACAATACCCCATGTTTGTATTATTCCCATTTTCTTCTCTTGATAGGACATTTTAAGAGTGTCCAACTTTTAAGTTTTCTATTCTAGTTCCAATGGAATAATGTATTGATAGTTTAAACATTTGTCCTCAACTACATGTGAAGGATTGTGTTACATGCCCATAGGTTAACCATTTTCCTATTAAAGATATTTATGTGCCAATAAAACCACACAAACTAGTTTTATCCTTTACACCTTTGTTTAATGTGCAATCAAATATTGGTTTTCTACTATACCTATTCAATTCAAATTTAACAACACTTAATCACATATTCTCAACAATGATATAGATATACACATTAAATATTTAGCATCATCTTAATAGACTATCTTAAATGCATAAATCATGTCCTTAAAATCCAATCTAGATATCCATATTGTTCACCTTAACCAATGACACAATCACATTAGGAAACTTTAATTTCTCTTTATTCAATTAGAAGTGAACAAATGTGTATATCACCATGACATATTATTATCTAATTGTGCTACATGACATCAATACTAATGACTACTAATTTGAAATAATTATTTAGGATGTTGCATAAACCAATACATTTCCAATATTTAAAGCATTCTATAGAGTTGTTCTCATGGTTGATAGCCCTTATTATAGTAGTATTACTACACCATTTTATGATAAGGAGCCATGTAAATTGTTTAACAAATATCAAAACAAACTTTATGCATATTCTATATATTACAGGGCATAGTACTATTGCCTCAAGACAAGGTCCTTAAAGACTCTTTGTACACAATCCTTGATTATTGAGACACAAAATATTACTTGCCAATATTATGACATATTCATTACAAACATTAAAGCTTCAACATTGAAGTCCAATGAGTCAACTAAATACAAGTTTACTAGAGTTATTTCAATTCACTATTCCTAAACCTTCCATAGTCACACAATTCCTACTAAAGAAATAATACATCTTAATCACATCAAATTTTTCAACATACAATAAATCACATGCTTCTCTATTAAACAATAGCATAAGCCATACCTCACTTGCTATGATTCAAGGTTACATCCCCTTATAAAATGATACACTCATAGTAATGTATAGATCATATAAACTTTTTAACATCAATGAGTCATTTTGATCATTTTAATAACTCAAGTAACACCTTGAGAAGTCACAAGGACATAAAGAAGGGATGTTTTCATATCATTTTTTTCACTAAGAAATAATTATCCTACTCTCCTGAATACTCCAAGTAGTTCAAGACCATCATAGGACAAGGTGCTAGGGTGTAGCAGTGCAAATAAATCCCAACCTTGGCCCCCCACCTAGCCCCCTCCCTAGGTAGTGCATGGATGTCATCAATATGACAAGATAGTGACAATATTATGTTTTATGGAAATCCATTAATAGACATTGCAAATATTTACAATGACACCCTAGGGTTTGAGATTTATTAAGAATAGAACTATAGCATGTTCAATATTCAATCCCTATGAATAATCAACATTAATGCTTCTACCCTTATAGGGTGTAAAACCATTGAATGTCATGATACCAACAACAAAAGCCAATAAAGGAAAAAAATTCCATCTCAAACACATGACTAATAGCCATAGAAAACGTTTCAAGGAATCAATAAAAAGTCCATTCATTTAAACATGAAACTAAAAGGTATAAATTCTCTTTTAAGCCTATCTCATAAAGCCCTAAAAGAAATGGTTGCAATTGAAGTTTCACCATGAGCTCAATGTTGATGTGATATCCAATGATTTGAACAAACCCCAATACAAACTAACCAAAAACCCTCTCTTAATGTTATAGTCTAAAACAAGAGATATATAGATTCTACAAAAGGAGATATACAGAGACTCTATATGCCACAAATTTATATCATACATTCATATCTCAAACACAAAATACTTAAAGATTAGCACAAATAACTTTCATGATAAACTCAAACACCTAATAGCATACAAGACACCATAGTGAACAATTCATAAAGGAGTTTCCTCTATAGTAAGTTTAACACTGAAGTGTAGTAGAGAGATTAGGACCTATTACCTCTTACTAGTGATATGCCTATTAAAAAACTCGACCAAAGTATAGCAAGAGCCTGGCCCCAATACAATCCCCTAGCATCTCTTATTACAATACAAGTCCATAAGACTCCTTACACAAAAGTAAGAGTCACCAAGACCTCCTCATAGTAGAACATATTCCTCTCTACTTAAAACAATAATCAACACTAGCTACAAAAATATTCTTCCTCCACACAAAAACCATACAGGATAATGACATGGTCTAAAAACAAGCTTCTCCCCATTATATGTCCCTTACAACTCTCCATCTCCTTATGTTTCTCATTACTCCCCTTATTACTCTACAAAGGAATCTTGAAGAGTAGCATACAAGTACATACACTTTGCCTAAAGGATAGGCCATAAATTTCCCCATACCTTCAACCATGCGACAAATTGGAACCACTTCCAACCAAAAATAAAACTAACAATGAGAAACTTCCAAACTTCATCAACAAGCTTCATGACCATTGAGGCATTTGATGCAATTGCCTTGTCCTCATTCAATGTAGGTACTACACAATCCTTGCAAGCCTCCCACTAACACAAAGGTGGCCAATTCATAAATTAAAAAACTAAACTATAGTCACAAAACAATAAGCTTTTTAAAATTAAACTATAGTTATAAAGACTAATACATAAGACTAAAGGTGAAACCAAAGGGTAAATACCTTATCATTAACATAAGACATACCAACCATCACAACACACCAATAATGGCCAAAAGAAGACCAACATAGTGATAAAGATACAATCCAAATCATAAGATTATCCAATTTTTGATGAAGAATCCATGCAAAACCCATTTACTTGCACCACTACACTCAAAATAAGTGTTTGAAACATGAAGTCATGCATCATATTGACATCATAAAACATATTAGCAATATCTAAACTTATCAATTGAAAATGTAATTCAATATATTGAATACATCTAATAATATATGCCATGAGATCAAAACAATGTAAATAAAATACATTACTAATCAACTTAGTCCAAAACAACTCCATAATCCACCTATGACATTAATCAAAATAAACATACAAATTTAATAGTAAAACTATAATATTATCACAAAGTCTATAAAATAAGGCTATGGCACCTTCACAAATGACTAAACTTCTCTAAATCTTATCATATATATATATTCCAAAAAGCAACCTCTTCTCTCTTTACATTAAAATCTAAGAGTATATTTAAAAATTATTATGCTTTACCATTATGCTTAGATTCTATATGAGAGAAATGAATAATAAAAAGAAATCCTTTATTTATCTTTTCAATAACGTAAAATTCTTATATTTTATTAAACAAATCATTGAAAGCATCACTTTCTTTATTGTTTTTAGTTAGGAATCATTTCTCTACACCTTTTTGACTCATTTTGTGCTCGGCTTGGAAGCTTTAATTTATCAAGACTTTATGACACAAACCATGGTCCAATATTCCGTGTTCGGATCTTGAGCCTTTTTAATATATTTTATAATGTCCTATCAAAAATTTTGTAATTATTCAAATGGCTCCATAAACTTAGCTTTTTGAACTTGTAAATTTTATAAAAAATCACTTGCAAGTATAAAAATGGATTATAAAATGCTTAAGCTTTAACCGACAAAATTCATGTTAGTTTCTCCAACATTGTTATAAAAAAGTTTCCATGATGTTTCTATATGCATGTCCAGTCCTTTCACATGTTCTCTTTAAATGAAAGAAAATTACCCTTTTATATTAAGCATTATTTTTTTTTGTGATTGAGTGTTTTTTTAATATGGATACAAGCATATTTAATATATAGTGCCTTGAGAAGAAACTCAAATAATTGTATAGAGCGTGCTAAAAGATTAATTGCATATTGTGTAGAGCACTGAATCTATGGAATACTCTTAATGGGACAACATCCAAGATAGATGGGTAATTGCCACTAAATTCTCAGTAATAATTTAATAATTTATATGTTCAACAATCTAACCAATATTTGACTTGTCAACACCAGAGGCATGATCAAATTTTGCTAGTCATCTTAAAGTGGGTCAAAGACCTTTAGCACTAATCACTTGTGTGCAAAATGCTTCCATTATTGAGAAAACACTAAAAAAAGAGCCTCATTCAAAAGATTGAATATCATAAAATAACAAGCATACGTGTCTTTAAAACAAGATCAATAAATCATTTGAAGTCACCTTGAAGTATGTTTAATCATACTTAAAGCCAAGGGAACCAATCAGGGACATGTGAAATGCTTCTATGTAGGAGGAAAGGTGGTTTAGGTATATTTGAGTGATTACATGATGGAGAAATTATTTATTATATATTAGTAATAAATTTATTGGAGATTTGACAAGCTTAATTTTAAATATAAAATATTTTTTATTGCTATCTTTCATCTAGAAAAAAGTATTAAAGGGATAAAAATGTATATTATAATTTTTTTTTGTGAATTTACTATAAAGAAACATAATATCTTAGGCAGTTGTTTATATATTAGAGATCAAATTTAAGAGTGGATGGAAATACTTTTTCTTTATACCATTTTTTTACTATTTAGTGACTAAATATTTCTATTAATATATAACTTTTAAACAAAGATGTTGAAATGAGGTGAGTCTAAATTCATGATTATCATACTTCATTCCATTCTCTATCATATGCATTCATTGATTACTTTGCTACTATTCCTAGAGTGTATTTTCATAGTGGTTCAATTCTTTCAACCCGTTGAATGCATAAGACAACTGAGAGGGGAGAGGGGGTGAATCAGTTGTAACTTAAAATTTTGAAACCCTCATACACACTTAGATCCACATTAATCCAATTAACCCTTAAGCTTGTTATGATGATTAAGCATGAAATGTAAATAACAGAAACTGAATCATAACAACACCATACACAAGACAACACCAGATTTTACGTGGAAAACCCAAGACAAGAAAAACCACAGTGAGGATTAGCTCACAATATATATCAATAAGGCAACCGATTAAGGTTGATACAAATGGTGGACTCACTGTCCAAGAATGCTCACTGCATGTGGCTCACTGCCAAAGGACTCACTATCATGAAAGAAAGAGATAGAGAAGGTGGCTCAACCCCATGTTTGAACTGTTATAGTTGCATCTAACACATACATAGAGTACAGTCCCAATGAAGCTCAATATTCACCGCAACATCAACATCATCTTCACAGCACCACTGAAAGATAGTAGACACCTTCTGCTCACTGCATCTAGTAGTCTAACACATGAAGGCTTGCACTGCTCCACTCACTCAACCACTCTATTACTCACATCATATCCATCATGCGCACACCCAATCACAACCCCTTGACACTTATTTATACTGTCTTCAACCTTGAGAACATTCTCCAAGGTTGGCAAATCACTTTAACCTAGAAGATTCAAATTAGGTCTGGACCTAAACATTCCCATAGTGGAAAGGAATGAAGGAAAACCACAACACACCTTAGCTTGGACCTAAATTCATCCAAGCATGCTACCCCACACTTTCACAATCACCAAAGCAACTCCTCAATTAGTGTAAACACCCAAGGTCGGCCAAACCTATGTTAACACAATGAACTTTTAAGTGCACTCTTCCTCAAACCCAAAGATGACTTTCGGATCACATGCAAGGCTTCAACACAATCTAGAGTATTCCACAATCATCCTGAAACTTCCTGAAATCCAACAAATTGCTCTGTAATAACTTTCACCTGTCGCACAACTTATATTGTTCACCCAGCAAACTCAAATATTTATGACATACACTACAACTCGATAAGTCCTCTTCCGGAGCATCGAATCATGCACAACCTTGACTAGAGAAAGATAGGAACCTTATAAGTACGTGTCCAGAACCACAAGACCAAAATCCACTTTGCGGAGAAATGCGGAGCAAAAACATTTCTCCCAGACCCCTCTACAACACTCAGAAACATAGTCTTCATACTGGTGAACACAACTTTCTCTTCACAATGAATTGGAGCACAAAAATTAGAATATAACATCTCTGAACATCTCTTAACAACATATCCAAAATGTAGGGACATATCTTCAACATAGAGGAAATGTAGAGCAGACCAGAACACTACTCTATTAGGCCAGATAGTCTCTTCAACACACTATTTCCTTTATTAATCAAATTTTCTCAAAAGCACTTGGAAACCAACCATCAAAACCATATTCTTAACATCTTCAGCATCTCTTCAAGGCAACCAAATCATCTTCAACAAAGTAGCTCAACCAAATTGATGAAGGGGGTAAATCATAAAACACATAACAACAGAAATTGCATACAGAAAATAGAATGTTCATTTATTGATTTAGACAACCCATTACATTACAAAATCTCAAATACAATCAGAGGATGAATCCTCCATAGGTTGCAACACATTACAACTTCATATCTCCAAACTCTAGAATCATCTACCTTCTGTAGCCCCAAATCTGCTAGGGTTTTTTTTTTCCCGTCCTTTCTTGACTCTACACTTTACCCCTTATCTCTACTACTCTAACAAATTCCCAAAAATGGTCATAAATAGCCCTTTTGGCAGTCACTAGCCAAATTTAGAAATTTGCATCTCCCTCCAAAAATAGGTCAACTTCCACCTGAGCCATAACTTTTGTTCCAGGTGTCCAATTGATGAACTATTTGAAGTGCCAGAAAGCTTGTGGAGTGCTCTATGCGCTAAGAACCAGCTCTGTTGGTTCTGCCCATTTTTGGGGTTGTACGGTACCGTTTAGTGCCTCAAACTGACTTTGAATAATTTTTAGGGGTTTTTCAGGAAACAAAAACTTTTATATCTTTCAGTCTACAAATGATCTTTGCCCGATTCCTTCGCCAAAGGTCTTATTTTTCATTTACGAAGCTTCCTGTAAATTTTTGCTTCCATCCATGCCCAAATGCAAACTTTCCTAAAATAGCAGTTTGGAAAAACTGAAAGTTCTACATCATTATTCAAGCGATTATGGAACCAGAAATACTAATTATGAAAAGAAATGAAAACAACATCAATGATCTTGAATCAACATCTTTTTTGGCTGATGCAAGATTGCCCTTACACCTCTGGATGCTCCTGCATCAGACAACCAGGGTAATTTTGAGAAGTGACCTTGTCACATCTCAGGTGTTTGAGAAAAATCCCAAATGGTCCACTTCTGCCTTAGATAACCAGGAAGAATTTTCAATAGGCCTTCCTTTCCACTTCACCAAATATTCTTCATATTGCCTATTCCGAGTACTCCTTCCCACATGGCTATCCAAGATCTCTTCTATCTCCTCCTTTGAAGTAGATGCCAGATTACTCCACGGTTCTTCTGTTAGTCCATCCTTTGTTCCACCTTCATGATATTCTGATAAATCTGTAATGTTGAAAATAGGGGAAATGTTGATCCCACTTGGCAAGTCTACCTCATATGCATTTCCTGAATCATGCTTCTTCAAAATTCTGCACGGTCCAAATTTCTTCATTTTCAACTTATTATATGTTCCAACTAGAAACCTCTCTTTTCTCAGGTGAACCATGACTTCATCTCCTACCTGAAATTCCTTATATCTCCTCTTCAAATCTACCTTAGCCTTGTACTCAATATTCATGTTATTAATGTGCTTTCTCATCTCTTCATGCAAATCCTTCATGTGTTCTGCAAAGTCTTCAGCTTCAGCACTTGTGTTTTCTCCCTTATCTAGCTTCCTTAACTCTGAAGCATTTCTTCCTTAACTCTGAAGCATTTCTTGGGCTACTCCCATATACAATCTGGAATGGTGATTTACCAATACTCCTATTGATAGAATTGTTGTAAGCAAATTTTTCCTATGGTAAAATCAAATCCCATCCCTTGGGTTATCTCCTACTAAGCATCATAGCAGGTTACTATTGTGTGGTTACACAACATGCCCCATTTTGCCCTAGAAAAATAGTGACCCAAATTCTTTCTTTTGCTTGGCTTGCTTGTTCCCCTTGCTTTTGGGTGGTATGGCAAAACAATCAATATCAGATGCAGATCAGGATGTCATCCTGTGCATATCAAGACCCATGATATAGGTCTAATTTTCAAGGTTAGAATTTGTCATTAGTAACCCTATAAAGTGAAAGAGTGCAAAATTCTAAGTAGGTTTGCCTTTTGAAGCACCCCGAAATTCCTTAGGACCAAGAAGTTATGCCCAATCAAAGTTTGGTCAAACACTCTTAGAGATATCCTCACATTCCCTAATGTTTGGACATTCGCTAATGTCTTAAGCACAAGAATTCATAAATAAAAACTCAATATCTAAACATTCACAAATATGCACATGTCAAATTTTACACCGAGATGCAATAAAGTGTCAAAATGCAAGAACATTCGCAAGTGCACATAGTCAAATCCTAATATGTGGACATTAGCTAATATGCAGACTTGACAAAATATAACGATAAAACTCGACATCTGCATATTAACTTAATATCCTGCATATTAGCTAATATCCCGATGAGGTCATCTATTATCACCGCATAGAAATGACAAAGGATGATGGCGTCATCCAGACATTAGGAGTCCATAATATATCGACAAATGGCAATGTCTGCACATTAACTTAATGTGCAGACTTTCATTAATATGATGATGATGTCATATTACATTCAACCTAGAACATCATTCAAAGGGATGACATCACTCTCATATTTGGGCATAGGGACATTTGGTGAAATTGAATATCCAGATGTTCCTTAATATCCACATATTCATCCCCGGGACCTAAAACACGTAGATGTCCATGAACCAATAGGATGATGCCACATGGCCCATTGAATTTTCCCATATTAACATTTCATAATGTCTTGATATTCGATTAAAGGTAAATGCCTTTGGATTATCATGACCTGATTTTCACACATGGTCAGTGTTGACCAAACGTCATGATGATGTCATATGCATATGCATATTCTGAAAGGGTATGCACATTGTAAAACTTCCTGACATCTAATATGCAATCCTGGTAATTAATTCCGTGAAAATGGTAGGTGGATATTTGAAATTTCAAATCATATGGCACCACCTATTATGATCTTAAGAACTCGATACTCATATCTAAGGACATGAACAATTTAACATTGATTACGCCCTAAAATCACATTTGTTAACGTATAAGTGGATATTTGTGGTTATTTTATGTTCATAACACATTCAAAGAGAAATTATAGAGCTCTAGAGATATTACGGTCGCCATTATAGGGATTTACAACCTCAATGGAACGGTGTGCATGTTAAATGGAAAATGGTAAAGGCAGATACACAGTGATTTCCACATATCCTAATATCAAATAAGTAGATTTAAGCATGTAAATCAAGTATGTAATGATTAAAACCCTCATTTTGTTGTTTCTGAATAGTAAATGGTTAAATACTTTTTACCTAGGGTAAATTTGTATGCGTGTGCACATATTCATCCTTCATAATGTGTTAGATATCATGATACTTAGAAATCAAATGATTAAACCCATAAATTGCATGTTAGATTAAGATATACATATTCTCCATGGCAAGTTATAATGGAGGTCCACAAGAATAGATCTGATGCAGAGTTCCAAGTTCCCATGTACGCACAACCCAGTGGGGTTGGTTTCAAATTTGGTCAGATAGGTGACACACATGCCAAAAATACCAGTTTGTATGAGTGGATGGCTAGATCACAGTAGGGTAGTGGAAATCCCCTTCTTATCAATATTTATAACTCAGGGATGTGGCACGTCAATGAGTTCCCTTATGCTACAGAGGTTGTTGAGTTGGTAGTTGCGTGTGCTAAAAATTATAACCCTAATACCAGAAGAGTTGAGAAACATGGTAGGGTGTATGCAGACTTTTCAATTGTGGGTATCATAGCTGCATTTAACCTCCCTACAGGCCCTAGGTTATACAAGATAAATCTGGAGGCTTTGCATAAACAATATAAGGGTAGCTATAAAGACTGCAAGAAGATCATGTTTTCATGGAGAGATCAAGACATCTCATATAAGGCAACGGTTAAGTTACCTGTGAATTTGTACAAATTTGACTTCTCCCTTGAGATGTAATATATGATGGTCATGCTTAGTTGGATGAGAGGGAGATTACATGGAGGGAATTTTGAAGACTGGATGTATGGATTGATGAGAATGGTGGAAACCACCAACCAATAGGTACGATGCATGTCACTTATCACTAATAGCCTAAATTTAGGAATGAAGAAACTGGGTGGTAAAGAAAATTTATTCCACATGTTATCATATGTGGTATATGTCTATGCAACCAGGGGAACCTTTGATGGTTTGCAAACAGTTGGTAGGGTTGGGATTAACCTTGGTGACGTAAACATTTGGGATCACTATCCACAATTGGAGAGGGAATCATCCCTCCAACATTACAAAAGGGTCAATGATTGTTTCATTATGCACCTAGTCCACCTCATGGAAGAGGACAGAGCCAAGAGGCTGAGCATTGAGGTTCAAGAGGTTATAACTAAGAATGGGACATGGGTCATCCAATTCCTAGCTTTTACATATATCAGAATGGAAGGTTTTGGTGGGCAATCTTTGATGCTACCCAGATATCCCATAGATAGGGTCCTCCTAATGGAGATGGCTAGACAAATAGTGCCCTCTTATGAGGCCTTTGCAAAGAGAAATAAGAAGCTCAATGTTTTTGTTATATTATTTTGTCCTCCTAGCTAAATAGTCTAAGAGCCCTTAATTCTGGTGTTTCCCTCTCTGGTATGTAGGCCAAATTGTTCAAATCCCCCCAAAAAACCTTCAAATTTCTATGTATCTAGAGTCTTAGGGTTTAAAAAATTGAAAGTCTTGCTCCTAAAGCACTAAAACCCTAAACCCTATAGGCTTTTGTAGGTGCCCAGACACCTTTTGTTATAAATCAAAGTTGACTGCCTGTTGCCCGTGAAAATTCACTTAAGTTATAACTTTGAGCCTAGGTGGGTTATCCTTTTACCGGCCCCATCCATCAAAGTCACTGGCTCCAAGCATTTTATTTTCCTTTGTTGTTGGGGAACCTTTGAGTTTTAGAACCTAAGTCGGTGGGTTCAAAAGTTTGCGAACCACCGGACTTCCTAACTTGTCTCCAAGCCTTTTCATCATCAGTCAAGGAAGCTTTCTTGTCGCGAGGTTGGGAGTTCTCTGAACTTATGAACTCCTAACTTATGGTTCGAAAGTTCCATAAGTCCCTCTTTCGCCAACTTAATACCATGGTGCCACGTGGTAGTATCCCACTAGCCTACTGCCTACCTAAGATGATGTCACTTCCTTCCATGGGGCAACGGGGGGAGGACACCTATAAAGTATGCCAAGGCCTTAAAGCTTGTGCCAGATGTCAAAGAAGTAAAGCCTATAATGGGGAGCCACGTGGCAGTATTATGCGAAGCCCAAATGAAAATGGCTCTTTTCCTTCTGTGCAGCTCCAAAATCGGTACACGTGTAAAGGTTGCGGTGGGTCTGATAATCTAATGGTGGCACGATGTCGCAGATGAATATTGCTGATGCCATAAATCCGGTGCTCACCTGCGAGATCTTGCCACATGTCCTAGGTGTCGACACCAAAGTTAAGGGGTATAGTGTATGTTGTAGAGCTCGCAAGGCCGTCGATCTTTGAATTGTTTCTTCATCCTACGGTCCCGATTCAAACTCTAGATTTTTAAAACTTCCCAGTGGTGCCAAATCATTCAACTGAGTTGGTGGGTTTTGCAGAGACTCAAGGGGTTAAAAATTTAAAGTGTTGTAAAAGTTGTCCCTCCCTACCAACTCATCATTCAATTTATCCAACTTAGGCCGATGGGGTAGATGAAACGATGTACCCTTTAATGCTAGGGTACAGATGCAGATACAAGGTCGATTAAGTAGTAAAAGATAAAGACTTTTTACATCTCCTCATCAATGTGCCTACCATTCATTCACACAAGAAACCTATTTATAGGATTGACAAGGATATGGGCTCCATCCTAATTTGCAGGGGGTTTCTGAGAAAAATTTAATGCAGCATGGTCGATGTCTTTTCTCATTGACTTCTCCTTTTCTCATCATGGCTGCTACGGTAGAGAACTGAAATGCTATATATACATGTCTCAAAGATGTATTCAGGGTTGGTTGTTCTTCTGGGCTACTATAGGATAGAGAATCTTTGTAATCAGACCTTTGTAATGCAATTACATGAACTACTAGATCTGATGGACTATGTTCTTTTCTTGAGCCTCTCGTGTCTCTAGTTTTGTTGAACAATGAGTGTAATTGATTATTCTATGTCTATTTCTTGCATTATTCTCTCTTTTATAATAGTTATTTGACCTCTATAATCAATAGAAGTTGTTATTTTTCCTCTCTCTTTTGATTTGAGCACTGTGTCTACTCTTTGGATTAGTGTGAGCTATGTATTGTGGATAAAACGGTCCCTTTCATTTCTCTACTTCTCTGTCATGGCCTCTATTGGAATCAATATGAGTTTGCATAAGTTGTTTCAGTTGTGAGATTATTACTGTGTTGAGTCAATTGCAACCCAACCTACCAAATCTGGTACATCACCTTATGTCAATTCAGTTTCTTCCTAACCCTTTTCCCCTGCAATATTAGCACTAGGTTTAGATAATTTTCTCTAAGCATTAGGCTTAGAATGAGGAACCAGCCTTCTCTAGAGGTCTGATCCTAAGTTACAAGGTCCCACACCTTGAGATCATTCCCATTATGTCATTAGAATGCTTGCACTCTCTCCAAGTTGGGTGTAATTCTATGTGACAACAGTTTCTGGCATGCCCGGTGGGACAAACTTGATGATCCTTATCATCCACTAAAGAGATTTGGTGTGCTCTTCATTGCATCTTGCCATTCAAGGCAATCTTCAAACACCATGGTGACTCTATTGATTAGATCTACTGGTGAAGTAGCCTCAAGTGCCTAAAAAGCTTCAATAATCATGATTTTCAGTGGTATTCCTGGTTTAAAGTGCTTTATGAAGCATCTTCAATCACCTGGTGACTCTCTTCTAGTATGTTCCCAGTATCCAAAGGCAAACCTATTACCCTTGTTTTCAAAAAATATTTGGATGTGCCTTTGCTTTTCAATGTTTTAGTATGTCATTTTGTTATGGAAGTTAAGGTTTTTTCTCTCCATCAAGAATAGGTTTCCATACACCCAACAATCATTCATACCACTATCATGGCCCAGCCAAGAAATCTTCCATTTGTTGCTTTTAATGCTCAAGGCCCTCTCAACCTTGCAAATTATAATGACATCCCTATCCCAGCTCTAAAGGCTATTCCCTTTTTTACTAGTGAAATTTCCACCACCCCTACTAAGCACATCCAAGACATTACCAACGTATGCTCTGTTCACAATGTTACCCAAGATAATGTTGCAGTAAGGCTCCTTGCTTCTTCCTTAAAGGGAAAAGCTCTCCAGTGGTACAGGGGGTTACCTACAAACTCAATCCATGGATGGGATGATTTGGGAACAAGGCTCTGTCAGCATTTTGAAGACAAGAGTGATCATTTGTCCTTAATAGAGTAGCTAGCCACTATTAAAAGGGCTCCTAATGAATTCATGGTGGATTTTAATTTTAGATTTTAGAAAACTTGGTACAAAATCCCACCATTGGTGAGGCCTTCCCCTAATACTACCTTCTTGTATTATTTAAGATCCCTGAACAGTGATATCACAGTCATGATCCAGTCTCTAGGAGGGGATGTGTTACCTGATGTTACATCCCCAACTTACAATTAGACTTAATCATTAACTTGACATGATAATCAGGAGGATTAGTCATAGTTAATCGATTTGATGTTGTAGAAATATCTGATTTAATTCTTGATTATGGAATAGTTATTGATGTTAATTAGTTTTGTAAATTAAATGATTTATATTGTGATAGGTAAAAAATTAGGTTAATAAGATCAAGCATAGCCATGAAAACCTAACCCTACCATCATCAAAGAATCTAATCCAAATGAAATCAAAAGCATGCCATTCAAGAACAATATCACCTAGATTGTATGATTCCTTGTTTATGATGTAGATTGCTTCTTCAATAATGAACAATTATGAAGATAAAAGCTGCCATGATAGATGGATGATAGTGCTAATATGCTCAAATTGGATGCTAAAATGCTCAATATGCTTAAGATGATAATGTAGACATTATATGAATGTTGGATAGATGTAGTATGAAATGAGAGGGTGTTTATATAGAACTCAACCAAAATCAATCAATGGTGGAGATTTGGTAGCTATGTGAATGGCTAGGATTAAAAGATGATCATAGATGAATGTGAAGATGAAAAGTGGAGGGAAGATAAGGCTTATGTGTGACCGTGTACATAAAAAGTACTATATGTGAAAGATATTAAATAAAAGATGTAGTACCACTTATCTTTTTTTTTAAATGAAAGAGGCACACATGTTGGTTCATTGAGATAAATGATAAGAGGAATTAATTAAATAAATAAATTTTTTTTAATTAATTGGAAAGTGGGTTTGTGAATAGAATTTTAATTAAATAAATAAGATTTATTTAATTAAAATAGATAGAATGAAGATAATTAAATAATTAAAGATTGTTTAATTATAGCTTAGAGGAAATAGCTAATGAATTAATTAAATAAATATAAATTTATTTAATTAATAGAAGAAATAGGTGTGTTAAGGATATTGCTCAAGTGTGTTAGACAAATGCAGATGGTAACTAATGCGATATTTGAATGTTAATGATAATTAGGTCAATTTTGGGTGTCTACATTTTACCCCTCTTTGATACAATGTTCGTTAGAGCATTGTGTCAAAGAAGATACGATAATTCACTTGATAAACAAGGTTATGCCCCCGTGTAACTGGTAGGTGATGCCCCCTCGAGAGGTAAACCAGGATAACCAGGAAGGGCTGGGTTGGCTTGCGATAAGAGGAAAAGCTAGGAAACAAGGTGGACACGAAGAAAATAGGGGTTGGGTGGGAGAAATGGGATGGTTCAGCAGAAAATAGGCTTTGGCATAGAAGAATTAGGGTTTGGATAGGGGCTATAAGTAGGGCCTTCAAGGGCAAATAGGCTCATTTGTACTCATTTGTGTTCAGAAATCTAGAGAGATCTAGAGCTCCTTAGAGTTGTTGTGTGACGAGAGTTGGAGAGCTATCAAGATGGTGATTCCATGCAGAGATCATCGTGCTAAGCGAGTGAGGACACATGGATGACTAGATGGAGTAGGCACACCAGTATGTATCGAAACTTTTACTAAAAGCGTGATTTTAATAGGCTAGAAGCGTAATAAATGCACACACGTCACCAGAAGCGACTAGGTTTTAGGATAGGCAGTTCAAGTCGCTTAGGAAGAAAAATGGGTCACTTAAGGTAGTTGAGGTTGCTTATAGGTGCGGCGTGGTCGTGTATGGGAAAATAGGTCACTTCCAGTCGGCTAGACAAATATAGGTAAAATGTGCATATGGATAAAAGCAAGTCGCTTATAAACTAAAAGTAGGCGCATATATAGGTTTAGCTCGCTTGCAAAGAAAAGATGCTTGCTTATAGAATAGAGATCGCTCAGGGGAAAAAAGTATGTGCATATAGAAATGTAGCTCGCACTTGGTCAATAAGCAGTCGCATAGGAACATTAGGTCGCATGTAGGTGAGAAATAAGTGCATGTAGGAAAATAGTTTGCTTACGATCAGCAGATAGGCGCATATAGAAAAAGGAGTCGCTTGCAGTAGATAGAAGTAGGTATAGTAGGAAACACTCCGGTTTTGTATCAGTTATGTGTAGCACAAGAGACTGACATGATGCAGGATGTACTACCGCCTTTGTTATCACGAGAGCCACATCCTAGGGATTTGCAGTTGGTGAGATTGCTCGATGCAGAGGAGCGGCTGGTGTTAGAGATCCTCGAATTAGAGCATGTATCTAGATTGGAGTTGATGCAGGCACATCGAGGATAGATGATGGTGATGGTGGAGCGATGGATGAGTGAGCATAGTTCTTTCTTGTTGCCGACGGTAGAGGTGACAATCACACTAGAGGATGTGTTCTGGATTCTGCGTGATCCTATTGATGGGGACTAAGTAGATTATGATCCTGATATGGGTCCAGCTGCAATCAGGAGATTGTTTGGGACACCAGACATTGGAGTGGAGGGCTTAGAGATTCCTATGACGAGGATGGAGGAGCTATGTGATAGGTTGCAGCAAGTGGTAGTAGCTATTATCAGATGGCTAGTTGGAGACAGGCAAGCGAGAGGGTTTCCAGTAGGATGGGGGATAGTGATGGAGGGGATGTTCTCCTATGGGATGAGATATGCATGGGCGGAGTGTGTGTTTGGACAACTCTATCATTTCCTACATGATTGCGCATATATGTTTAGGGCTAGTATGTCTACAGGAGTTACAGTTTTGCATGTGTGGGCATATGAGCATATTCTAGTGACGAGGCCAGATGAATGGGTGGCTAGAGCAGCAGGAGAGCCTTATGCTAGGATGTATAGAGGAGCTTTGACATATCGGCAGTGTAGAGGACTAGTGTACTGGCGGAGGATATTGGATGAGATAGATAGATTTATATGGAGGCCATGGCTAGGATGCGAGAGATGGGATGAGGAGGATACTGAGCTTGTCTATGCTAGGAAGGAGAGATATTTTTTTGGACGTGGGATATACATTATAGAGTACTATTTTCTTGAGAGGGTTTTGAGACAGTTCAGGTTACCACAGGTAGTACCAGTTGGTGATGCCATTTTTGGAAGGACTCGACAGGAGGTGTTTGATTGGGAGCCAGAGGTAGTGGTTGACACAGCTTTGGCAGAGAGAGAGGGGCTACAGCCAGTTATATGGTTGTGGGGATAGGGTCCTACAGATCTAGGCACGCTACTAGATTATGATGCATACTGGGTGACAGGGAGACTGACGCAGCTGATGCGGATTGGAGAGATAGGAGAGATAGGTATGGAGAGACCACTCAAGAGGAGGCTACGACGGGCTCCACCAACACAGGCTGTTGTGCTAGTAGTTTCAGGGATACACGTATAGGGATAGGTGTAGGGACAACCTCAGATACGTGCACAACCTCAGGGACATATATTAGGAGGTGATGATGTTGGGATTCAGCAGCTACGGAGGAGGATTAGAGAGGAGAGGAGATGGAGGCAACATGCTCAGATGAGGTTGAGGAGAGTGGAGTTGGATAGACACCAGGTAGTGATTGGCTTACGGCATGCCAGAGCTCAGGCTCAAACATACCAGGCTCAATTACAGGATAGAGTACGGGTTGGGGATGGGAAGGATGACAGTGCACTTGCTAGGGTGATAGGAGAGAGGGATGCAGCTAGGCAGAGCAAGCAGATGATGAGATTAGAGCGAGATACTGCTATATAATAGATGCAGGCGATGAGGGCTCGAAGAGATGGTTTACAGACAGAGAGGGATATAGTTGTGTAGAAGCTATAGGGGATGACTGGCAAGTAGGATAGAGCAATGGCTACATTGGGTACATATGGGGCTATGATATATCTACCACACAGTTGACACATATACAAGGAGAGTTGCGAAGAGTACAGGGTGAGGCAGAGTATTATAGAGGCTTGTACTATGGGGCTGTGCCAGCGGAGTAGAGGTAGCCTAGCTTCAGGAGTAGATCAGGAGCTTCAGGTTCATGGAGGACAGGTGGATCTCGATCTGTAGCATCAGTGATGGGGCCGCAGAGAGATAGGGGGATAGGTGCAGGACGTAGTGGTGGCGGTCAGGGTGAGGGAGCTGCCAGTAGTCACTAGGGCTACCTTGTTTATTTATATTATGTTGTACCATGATGAGGCCTAGAGCTAATTGTACATACATTTTTTATTGCTCAACTTGTATATGTAGACACTTGTATATTGACACATGTATGTATATGATGGCATGTTTGTTATCTACATGATGTTGGAATGAGGATGGATGCATTTATGGTATTATGATGGTTATGCATGTTGTATTTGTATTTTTATGGATTATGTATGAATGTTTATGCAAATAATATGAATGGAAATGTATTTATGTTAATGATAATGCAACTATGTAAATGGTAATGATATGATATGGACTCATGTGTATAGATAGATGGTAATGATATGATATGTGATGGACCTATGTATGCCTAACACACTTGTTTTGTAGGATAAGAGATGTGGAAAAAGACGATGGAGGGAGATGATTGATCTTGATTGAAGACTATATAGGCGAATAATGAGATGAATAGATGGTGTGATGGGTAGCTTTAAAAAGTAATTGCTCAAGAATGAAAACAAATGCAATCCTTATGTTTGATATAGCATGTGGATGTTATGCACTAGGGTATAGAAGACCAAGGTGTCGAGATATCCAATGAAAAACTAGCATGCTACAATCTTGTCTAAACGCATGAGGTCAAGATGTTGAGCCAACATACACAAGATATGAATAGCAGCTAGTGTTCTGAGATGGACTTTGACACTACAAGCAATGGTTTGAGCTTACCTCCACTACACATAGTGACACCTTGTTGGTTATATGTATGGAGCTAGTCTTGTCATAGAATAGTCTCAAGTGCATAAGAGACTGTTTAGCTTCTCAAATGCTAGAGATATTGATATGTAAGATGCTAATCCCAACACGTACAAGATACTAATACGCATAGGAAGAGAATAAGATCATCCTATAGACACGACATATGAAAGCAATATGACCATGCCCCATTCCTTACTTCATCGCAATGTACCAAGATATGGTAGATCAAGGCAGTCTTGATTAGGCATAGAAAAGGGACAAAAGATAGATCAAAAGATAAAACCAAAAGATATTGTCATCACGTTCTCTTGCCAAATTTAGGTGCTCTTAGATGGATTTAAACTGGGGCCTTGTTAAGAGGAAAGCTGCATCCTGTTGAAGGCTAAAGATGTTGATAAAATGCTATAGCAAATGTTGGCTTAAGGCAAGCGAACAAATAGCTTTTGGCTTATCCCTAATTGGTTAAAGTGCTTGAACTTTCAGTATACAAAGTTTGCTTCTTGCTTGAGCTGATCAAAGAGAAGAAGATGGAAGATGAAAGAAGAGGAAGAAGATTGGGGTGGATTGTCTATGCTTGAGTATTGGAAACTTCCTTCGAATTCCAGACTACCTACATACCCTATATCCACGGGATCAAAGTACATTTACGATGATGATGAGACATGATGAATATGTAGTTCTAGGTTTATTGATGATGTAAATGATGAAAGATAGAAGAATGTGAGATGAAAGATTAGAGGATGATTAGAAGAAAGATGAAAGATGGATGATGAAAAGAGAGGCTATCGTCTTTGCCTAAATCAGAGTGCTTCCTTCGCATCTCCAATTGCCTACATACCTTGTATCCACGGGATCAAGGCTTTAACAATAGAGCTGGTGATGTAGTTCTTGCTTATTGCGCTGGTGGTTGATGTTGAAAGAATCAACTTTATTGCTTGGATTTTGGCTTTGGTGAGGTTTTGATGTTTTTCAATGTTGTTTGAGTTTGAATTGATTGCGAGGATACAAATCCTGATTGCAAATGTTTGCTATGTTTGACGTTGGATGAACGCTATGCTTGAAGTTGAAAGTTTGTTGTGTTTGATCTAAGGTGTTTGCTGTGTTATGAGCTAGAGCTAGCGGTATCCACTTCCAAATAAATCTTAACAAGTGCCCCCAGTGTGGGATGAGGTTTATTGTGGAGAAGCGGAAATGGATGGCATGGGCGGACAAGATGCTAAGGTTGCCAAATGATATAGTTATCACAACAATGTCCAAAGTATGATAGCTAGCATTGACAGAGGTGAAGATAGAAAGGATTTTTATTATGGGGAAACGGGATATGATATTTATACAAGATGAAATGTGGATTATGATATGGATTATGAAGGATAAGATGGCAAAGTATGCTAGGAAGAGTGGTGATCAAATAAACTAAGCAGATGATGGGAGTTGGTCACTACACATAGCACCTGTTTGCCAGGTTTTCACTATGGTACTTATCCAAGGCACCTGTTTACTAGGTTTTCACCAGAGGACAGATTATTTATCTTGTACTATTATTTTTTTGTTATCCAAAGCACCACAAAGTGGTTTTCACTATTGGATGGTTTTTTTTTTTTATTTTTTTTTGATAATTGAGATTCATGGATAAAACTTCTTGAGATGGATGCTGTTGACTGGTTCATCCAATGGAATGCCTTCAAGTGTTGAGAGAGTGTATGCACCTGATCCATAAACTATTGTGATGATAAAAGGACCAAGCCAATTTGGTTCAAACTTGCCCTATTTCTAATGATGTTGCTGATTCCTTTGATTCTCTTTAAGGACAAGATCTCCAACTCGAAATCTGCGTTCTCTGATTTTTTTGTTGTAGCTACGGTGTAGATGGTTTTGATAGACTTGGAGATGGTTGAGTGCTGTAAGATGTCGTTCATCTAGTAGCTCAAGATCATGGAGTCTGGATACTCGATATTCTTCTTTTGAGATGTTATGCTGTAAAGATACTCGCAGTGAGGGGATCTCGACCTTAATAGGTAAGATAGCTTCAGTGCCATATACAAGAGCATAAGGTGTAGCTCCAGTGGGAGTTCTGATACTTGTTCTATATGCCTATAATGCAGGATGAATTTGTAAATGCCAATCACGACCAGCTTCATTGACTGTCTTTTTGAGAATCTTTATGATTATTTTGTTAGAAGCCTCAGCTTGGCCATTGCTTTGAGCATAGTAAGGTGTAGAGAATCGATGTTGGATATGGAACTTGTTGCAAAGATCTCTAACCTCTTGGTTCTTGAAAGGACGACCATTATCAGTAACAATAGCTTGAGGAACTCCATAGCAACAAATGATATAGTGTAGGATTAACTTGGATATTTGCTTGCCAATAATATAAGTCATTGGTATGGCTTCCACCCACTTTGTGAAATATTCAGTGGCGGTGATAATGAACTTATGACCATTTGATAAAGTAGGATGGATTTTACCTATGAGATCAAGTCCCCACTGTGAGAAGGGCCATGGAGTAGTGATAGGCTGAAGCTCATGTGCTGGTGCATGTATTAAATCTCCATGTTTCTGACATTGTAGACATCTCTTTGCAAATTGTTGTGCATCTTTTTCCATGGTTGGCCAATAGTATCCAGCTCGTAGAAGTTTCTTAACAAGGCCAGGGCCAGCGAAATGCAAGCCGCAGATACCTTCGTGTACATCACATAAGGCCACTTTTGCTTCCTGAAAATCAAGACATCTAAGAAGGATACCTTCAAGACTCCGGCGATAAAGGGTGTCTCCTAAGATAGTGTAATGAGAGGCTCGACGAATAAAGGTTTTGCATTGGGTGTTAGATAGTTGGAATAGAAATGTTTGATTATGGAGATACTCGTATAAGTCCTCGTACCGTGGTGAATTGGGACCAACAATTTTACATATAAACTTAGACTGCGGTACTTCAAATGTTGGAATCAGACGCTGTTCAACCAGAAACTCACATTTATGTGTATTAGATGGCATGTCTAATAGGGATCCAATCATAGCCATGGCATCTGCTACTCTATTTTGTAGCCTTGGGATTTGTTCAAAGGTGATATCATCAAAGTACTTTTTAAAATCATCAACCATTACCTTGTATGGAAGAAGCTTCTCATCTTTTGTTTGATATTCATCTAAGACTTGTTTGATAACCAGTTGAGAATCGCCAAAGACTTGTAGATGTTTGATAGCCCATTGTATTGCCATGCGTAATCTTGTGATTAAAGCTTCATACTCTGCTATGTTATTGGTACATGGAAATGCAATTCTGTATGATTTGGGTATGCAATCTCCATGAGGGGTAACAAAAAATATCCCTACTCCTAATCCATGTTGTGTGTAAGATCCATCAAAATATAGCTGCCACAATGTTGGTGAAGTTAAATTGAACAATCCTTCATCAGAATTCTGGATATATTGGATGAATATCTATGATGGGTGCTACAGCTAATTGATCAGCGATGACTTGTCCTTTTATGGCTTTTCGATCCACATATTATATGTCAGTTTCACTTAAGATCATAACCCATTTTGCTAATCTTCCCATGAGGATTGCTTTGGAGAGAAGATATTTGAGTGGATCAACATTGGATATGAGCTTTGTTGTTGGGTTCAACATATAATGTCGTAACTTTTGGGAAGCAAACACTAATGGTAAACATGCTTTTTCCATAGATGAATAATTAAGTTCATATCCCACAAGAGTTTTACTGATGTAGTAGATGGCTTGTTCTTTCCCTTAATCATCATGTTGAGCTAGAAGAGCACCCAATGTTGTTGTTGTTGATGATATGTAGAGCAATAATGGGTGATCAAGCACAGGAGGTACTAACACAGGAGGTGTTGCCAGATATTCCTTTATTTTGTCAAAGGCCTGTTGACACTTTTCATCCCACTTGAAAGGTTCACCCTTACAAAGAAGATGTTGGGAAGGATGATATTTGTCTGCTAGTTGTGATATAAATCTATGGATGGACTGTAACCTTCCTTGTAGACTGTGAAGCTACTTGCGATTTGCTGGTGGAGGCATTTCCATGATAGCTTTTACTTTAGTTGGGTCCACTTCTATCCATCGTCGAGACACAATGTATCCCAACAGTTTTCCAGATGTACACCAAATACACATTTCTTTGGGTTTAGTCTAACTTGATACTTCTCTAATTGATCAAAGATTTGTGCTAATACCTGTAGATGTCCTACTCTTGTCTTAGATTTCCTTAGGATATCATCAACATAGTCTTCCATGATAGTGTGAAAAAGGTCATGAAAAATAATTGTCATGGCTCGTTTATAAGTAGCTCCAGCATTCTTGAGACCAAAGGGTATTACAACCCAGCAATATGTGCCCCATGGAAAAATGAAGGATGTTTTATCTTGATCTTCCTCTGCTATTCTGGTTTGGTTATATACTAAAAATCCATCCATCAAAGATAGCATTTCATGTCCAACTGTGAGATCTACAATATTGTCTATGCTTGGTAGTGGAAAGTCATCCTTAGAACATGCTTTGTTAAGATCTCAAAAATATTTGCAACAACAAACTCGTCCATCAAGTTTTGCTACAGGTATAAAGTTTGAAACCCATTCTGGATAATCAATAGCCTTTATGAACTTTGCTTCCAACAACTTCTGAATCTCTGCCTTAACCAATAGAGCTACTTGTGGATGCATTTTGCGCAATTTTTGTTTGACAGGTTTTTCATTAGGAGATACTGCTAGATGATGTACCACAAGTGATGGATCTAGACCCAGCATGTCAGCGCATGTCCATGCAAAATTTATAGTTCTTTTTATAAAAAATGTTGTGAAGTCTCTTCTTTCTTGCTCTGATAATGATGCTACCAAAAAAGTGATCTTTGGATTCTGCTCTATACCCAAGTTCATGTCTTGTGATTGTTCAACTAGCACTATTGATTTCTCATGATAGTCAGTGGAACCAGGAAGATCAAATCCCCCATCCTCAGGCACCTTAGAGAGGTTTTCACCTTCGGATATGTCCTTTATTTTTACTTTTTCACGGTCAAGAGGCGCCTTTCAGTTTTCACCTAGTGACCTATTTTGTTTGATTTTGTTTATTTCACTTTTGCGACTAAAGGATTTGATACTTCCGTCAAAATATCTTAGTTTAGGTAGATCTATCATGAAACCTGCTTTGTGATCACTTAATGGAATGCCTTGTCATAAGCCCATGAATTCTGTGGTAGCTTCATCATTCTCAAATGTATCTAATATCAGTGCCCCCTATTGGTCCTAATTGACGAGGCCAAGATATACGAGTGAAAGGGTAACGAACGAATGGTTATCGCTAGAGGAGGTTGTGGAAATCATGAAGATGGAGTTTTCTTGAAAAAGGTCAGTAATGTGAAGGGAAGAGTCATCGATGGTATCCGAACTAGAAGTCTCTCCTACCAAGGAAGGTCCAGCATCCATATCGAAAATACACTTAATGTCTTTGGAACACGGTACCTTCAGATGATAGCCAAGGCCTTGCTCATTAAACTTCTTAAACACAACAATGGGTTCAATAGGTCCTTGTTCCTATGATCCCAATCCACCATGTCCTTTGTAGCCCATGTTCTTTATGATGCAGAACCCATTGTTATATCTCTCCACTTCAAGTTGGACTTGGTCGTTCTCATCAAAGAATATCCAAGAGTTGATATCATCGATGTCTTCATCATCCAGGAATCCACCTTTAATGAATACTGTGGGTGGGGCTTTGATGACATCTGTAGAGGAAGGTGGCTTGGATGGAGAAGGTTTGCCATGAGATTTGGGAGACAAGGGAAGAGTTCCAACACAACAAGATTCTTGCAATGTGTACTCACCCGAGCCATGTTCCGTGTCCTTGATACGGAGATTGGAAGTGGCTTTGCTAGATGATGGATTGAGTAGGTCAGATGGATCCACATATGATGAAGATGGATATGCTTCGGTGTTGATAGGAATGCAGTTTGGACTCTGGTATTTAGCTTGAAAGGCATGACAAAATTCAAATGGATTGGGATTTGCATGCATAGTAGTCTCAACACTGTTATGTGGAAATTTAAGATATTGATGGTATGTAGGAGGAACTGCTTTGAGGGCATGTATCCATGGATGGCCAAGGATGATGTTATAAGGAAGCTCAATATCAAGGACTTGACAACAGGTTTTAGTAGTGACCGGCCCCGCTTGAATAGGCAAGTAAATAATCCCTTCACTATCTCTCTCGGCATCATCATATGCTCTTATAGTAATGACCTTGGAGGTGTCAATATCTTTCTCAAAATATCCCAATTATTTTATTAATTTCAAGGAACATATATTAAGACCAGCTCCACCATCCACTAAGATTCATTTGATACGGCGTTGTTTGACAAACACTTCAATGTGGAGGTCTTTGTTGTGTGAAGGATGAATGGAGGGCTGAAGATCTTTGTCAGAAAAGGTTAAATGACAAGGGGCTGCAATGCTAGTGACCATAGATTGGAATTGTGTGATAGCAATATCGTTAGGCACCAAAGATTCTTGTAAGGCTTTGTCAAGGATAGCTTTGTGAGCAGGGGATATGTGAAGCAACTCAAGAATGGAAATATGTGTAGGCATTTTGCCAAGGTGATCAAGGATATTATAGCTAGAGGATGGTTGAGGAGGATGGATAGGTGCTCCTTGAATGGTAACGCAACCTCTTTGAGTAGTTACAATGTAGTTGGGTGCTTTGCCTTGGATGGTAATGGTAGAAATGCGAGCATAATCAATGCAACCAATAGTAGATGATTCATAGTTGTACTGAATGGCATTCCCAACATGAGGGTTACTTGGTTTGTCATGAGCTGGAAGTGGATTCTTAAAATCATCTAGATCATAATTCGATGTTGGTTGCTATGCAGGTTGAGTTGTTGAAGGGGTAATTTTGATTAAACCTTGATCGATGTAATCTTGGATAGCATGCGTTAAACACATACAACCATTTGTTTTGTGTCCTTTAACTCTATGGAAATCGCAATAATCATTTTCTTTATACCAAGGAGCTTTGAAGAGCGGTTCACCATTGGGTGGTGCATCCGGTAACATACTATCGCCCACTTGGAGAAGCTTTTGAAAGTCAACTTCCATAGGTTCCGCTAGCGGTGTAAATTGTTGGCGAGGATTTGATGTTTGTCATTGTCGAGTGCATTGAAAAGGTTGTGTTGTTGTAGAAGCAACTTGAATGTTGATAGGAGCCTTCATAGTTTGTATGTTCTTTGCATCTACAACACCATCATTGACAACATTCTTATTTTTGTTCCAAAAGCGAGACTTATCGTTGGAGTTTTGAGGATAGTCTTTATTATCATGAAAAATTTTGATAGTGCCTTCAGCAATTAAAGCTCGCTCAATGATGGTTCCTTTGGAAACAAGTTCATCAAAGGTTCTAGCACTTTGCAATTGTAGTTGGAATGATAGCTCAAGATGAAGATTTTGAACAAAAATATCAAGCAGTTATTTTTCAGGTATTTCCCATCATAGTTTGCTAGCCATATTATGCCATCATTGAGTAAATGAAGAAAAAGCTTCACCATTGCGTTGTTTATTGTTGACAAGGTCATTCATGTTTACCTCATGTTCAATGTTAAAAGTAAAGTGTGTGTTGGTTATTTTCCCAGACTGGATGCTTATTCCCAGTTATCCCTACAAGGTAGCCATCATTGATCAACAGGATTCCTGGGCCAAGGGCCAACAGTACAGGAGATAGACTCTATAAATATCTCCTCTTCTTCTTTAGGCTCTGTAGAACCAAGGGGGGTATTCCCTACTCAACATCTATGACATATGCACATGAACTTACTTGGATGTTGATACAAAGCAAATAAATCCTCTTTTATGCAGACCAAAACTATGGAATAAGTGCAAAGGGGCTAGCTTTGGGCATATATTCAATTGTGAGACAGAGGATTTTGGTCCTAAAACTACTTCTAAAGTCCTAATGGTTTGATTTTAAGTTTAAGTTTGATTTTATGTTTGGATACAAAACTGAGACTTTGGGTTGCAACCTCAATACAAGACTGGATCGGTGCCTATCCAGGGCTCGGAGTCAATAGACATAGACATGTGAATGGCTAGCATAAACATATACCAAAGACTGGATATCAAGGGGATTTTTAGTATCTGCCTTATAGATACTTCCCAAAATAGAGTATCCTATTATCTCTACTTACTGATATCCCTATTACAATGTCTTCTTCCCAACACTTGATCTGAAACGTTTAATCTACTCCTTGAGCAGAAGTAAGAAATCAAGCATTCAACACAACAAACCTATATTCTAGAATCATAAACACCCCTTAAATGCTTAGATTCATAAGGAGAACACACTCAATTTGGAGACAGATAACAGAACACATGCAATATAGCATTACTCATTTAAATTAGCATGATATCAGTAGATTTATGCAGAAAAAAAACCATATAACATGAGACTCATAAACTCACAAGATAGCCAAGACGGAGCCACCAATGAAGTCGTATCTTATTATAGCACCAAAATTTTGTCCAGTTTTCAACAACAACAATGAGTAACACAGTTTAGCTTTTATACCAAGACTATGTACCCAGCAAAAATTAATTACAAGGCAAATCAAAAATCTGCCAAATTCAATGCATGAGGAATGGCGCTCAGAAATTGATGCAGAGGCATCCACACTAAAACCTTGACATACAGCATGTATGCCTTCAACCCATCATCATCATCATATTTCCCTTAACACTGTCAGCATCATCATATTTTCTCTGCCGACCGATATCCTCCTGCAGACAAACCTTCGACCTTTCGCCTGTCAGCAGCATCATCATATCCGGCTATCGGCAGCATCATCACATTTGGCAAGCGCAATCATCCTCCTGACGATCACTGTTCATCTTACCGCCAACCTCTTTCTTCATCATCATGATGTTCAACATCATGTTCATCAGTAGGATATAGAACATCCGGTTCCTCCCATATATCCTGATGACGACAACCTCTTGCACCCTTCCTTCGATGCTTACGTCACCCCGATATCCTGATGACGATTATCCTGATGACGATGACGTCACATGCAACTCCTTCAATATCCTGCTGCCCGCCAAACTTAACATTATCGGCCCGCGAAGGAATTGTCAACCCGATCTTCTACCTTATGCCGATACGCTCCTCCTCGGCAACACCTAATGATGATCACCCCAAAACACATTCACCTTATGCAAACGATTGCATCATGCTCACCTCCATCTACTCGGATGACGCCCGAAGTAACTACAGGATATACACAAAAATATCCTGATGATGCCATTGCGATGGATTTTCCAACCTTAGCGGATTTTGATCCGCCGAACCTCCTGAGGTGACCTGATCCGCTTCCTGGACAACTTTCCAGACTCTAACAATCAGCACGACCTAGCACATACCCATGCTAGGGTTCTCAACACCTCTCGACGACGATCCTACACACCTACATGCAAACGAACAAAAAATGCAGACTAAACCCTAAACTACTGTACATAGCCATTCCACCGATTCGACGAATCAACCGGTGGAATGGATCAGCGAATCCATGTAACCACCAAAACAGCAACTCGATTACACAATGGAGATCAAACAGAAAATGAACACAAATAGGATCTTTATTGATTTCAAAAGATGCAATACAATACTCAGTCTCTCCTCTCTGTCTCACTCTCACAAAGTCTGATCGATGATCGATGATATGCAATACCATCCGATCCTACTACATAAATAGGATTTCCTGCGAGTACTACCACTCGATTCCCAACGGCTGGGAGCTTCCAAGTGGCTGGGAGGATCCAACCGAACATACAGCATAACAGCTGTCCTAACAACCTATCTAAAAATAGTAAAGTATGGTCAACATGACCTTATTACATGCATTGGTCTTATAAGACCTTCTTGGAAACATTAACAAGACTCAAAACAAACTAACTGCCTCATGGAGGCCAGCTGTCAGGTAGGTGCTCCTGCACCATACTCCCCAACAGAAAAGAACTCATGTCCCATGAGTTTGGTTGTGGAAGTCCTCCACCTTTACACTTTACCTTTGCAGTGTCTTGACCTATTCCAGCTTTATCCTCTGCTGTCTCTTGGCTGCTCCAAGACTTCTGAACTGTAACTTGCTGTCGTGCAAGTAAATCCTCATGCCTGTCAATGTAGGCCCTTCTCTCACATACCTTGTGTTTGTCGGGTTGTCTGACCAGAACCTCTGTCTGAACTGCCTCTTGAACTTCTGCAATGTTCAACTCTATCTTTCTTTCAACCTTTATAGGACAAACAATAGTCCCAACTATGACAACATCCTTGTCATTCCTCTCAACTGGTTGCTGTTTGCAAACCTGTTTCTGAACCTGCTGCTGACCTCTGTCAGTCACAACTGAAACTTTCTTCAACCTGTTGTCCTTAACAACTCCTTTCCCTGCAGTGTCCGCAACTGCCTTTATGCCTGCTCCTATAGGCATCTGCACAAACTCCTTCTTTCCCACTAAAATGATTTGGGTTGCCTTCTGTACTGCAGCATTTTCCTGCAATGGCATCAACATAATAGTCTTCCCATCTTTCTTGATGGTGTAGGTATTAGCATACCCATCATACAGTACCCTCCTATCAAATTGTCATGGTCTACCCAACAGTAGGTGACAACATTCCATGGGCAAAATGTCACACAAAACTCTATCATGATATGCTCCAATCTGAAAATCCACATATGCCTGTTCATAGACAAAAAGTGATTGACTATCACTCACCCAAGATGCCTTGTAAGGGTGATGGTGTGGAATCCTTTCCAAATTTAGTTTATCCACCATTTCCTGAGATACCATGTTGTCTGTTGAACCAGTATCAATGACAACCTTACATACCTTACCTTTGCTCTTGCATGTGGTCTTGAAAAGAGCTCTTCTTTGCATCATATCCTTTGATGTCTGCAAACTAATTCTCCTAAGCATCAATGCTTCTCCCTCCTCAGGATATCCATAATCTCCTTGATAAGTGTTTGAACTCTGCACACTTTGCTCTACTTTCTCTTCTTGCACAAGTTGTACTCTCTTGTCATTCGTTCTATCATTTCTAGATGATGAACCTTTGCTTTCTAGACATTTGAAAAATGGATGACCAAACTCACCACAGGTGTAACACTTTCCTAAAAATGTAGTAGAACCTCTACCACTTCCAAATCTTCCTCTATTACCTTTCCATCCACCTCTGAAATCAGACTGTCCCTGTCCTTTACTAGTGTCTTCTTGACCCTCATTGGTTTGCCTTGTTGTAGGGGCTAATCCTCTTCCCCTCATATTGTTGCCTCTTCCTCTCATGGGCTTATCTTGTCCTCTATTCATCTTTTCTTCAATCCTGATTGCCATTTGGTAACAATCCTCCACACTCTTAGGGTTAGCTAAAACTAACTCATCCTGTATGTTCAATCTCAAACCAGCCAAGTACCTAGCCACCTTTTCTACCTCATTCTCATGATGACCAGATCTCATACTCAACTTATAAAACTCCTCAGTATATGCCTTCACATCCATTTCCTTCTGCCTTAAAAATTGCAGCTTCTTAAACATCTGAATTTCATAATCCCTAGGCAAGAATTTACCTTTGATCCTTGCTACCATCTTATCCCATGAAGTGATCTTTGACTTCCCTTGTTTCCTTCTCTCAGATTGTACATAATCCCACCATACCAAAGCATGACCTCCTAACTTGGTCTTTGCAATCTTTACCTTCTGATCCTCAGCAACATCTTCACATTCAAAGTGATTATCAAGTGCAGCAATCCAATCTAGCAACTCATCTTCATTCAAACTTCCATTATACTTGGAAACATCAACCTTTACCTTAGGTTTATCACTCTGCACTTCCTTTAACAGTTTTGCAAATCTCTGGTCTTCAGCATCCAGATCTTCAGCTACCTCTTCATACTCTTCAACAGTATCTTCATCTTCTTCAGACTCACTATCTTCCACTTCCCTCTTTTTGTTCTTTTCCAGGGCTACAAGCCTGGCTTGAAGTGCTTCAGCAAGCTCCTTCATCTTCCTCATCTCTCTGGCATGTTTTTCCTTCATCTCCTGCAATTCCCTTGTAGTACCACTACCTTTCGGAGGCATTTTGTCAACCTCTCACTTCTCTACCTCTGTCCTTTCAGTGACAGAATCAACTCTACCTCTGCCCTTTCGGTGACAGAATCAACACACAACAGTCCAGACCTTTTGCTGAGCTCTGATACCACTATGATGCAGAGGCATCCACACTAAAACCTTGACATACAGCATGTATGCCTTCAACCCATCATCATCATCATATTTTCTCTGCCGACCGATATCCTCCTGCAGACAAACCTTCGACCTTTCGCCTGTCAGCAGCATCATCATATCCGGCTATCGGCAGCATCATCACATTCAGCAAGTGCAATCATCCTCCTGACGATCACTGTTCATCTTACCACCAACCTCTTTCTTCATCATCATGATGTTCAACATCATGTTCATCAGCAGGATATAGAACATCCGGTTCCTCCCATATATCCTGATGACGACAACCTCTTGCACCCTTCCTTTGATGCTTACGTCACCCCGATATCCTGATGACGATTATCCTAATGACGATGATGTCACATGCAGCTCCTTCAATATCCTACTGCCCGCCAAACTTAACATTATCGGCCTGCGAAGGAATTGTCAACCCGATCTTCTACCTTATGCCGATACGCTCCTCCTCGGCAACACCTGATGATGATCACCCCAAAACACATTCACCTTATGCAAACGATTGCATCATGCTCACCTCCATCTACTCGGATGACGCCCGAAGTAACTGCAGGATATACACAGAAATATCCTGATGATGCCGTTGCGATGGATTTTCCAACCTTAGCGAATTTTGATCCGCCGAACCTCCTGAGGTGACCCGATCCGCTTCCTGGACAACTTTCCAGACTCTAACAATCAGCATGACCTAGCACATACCCATGCTAGGGTTCTCAACACCTCTCGACGACGATCCTGCACACCTGCATGCAAACGAACAAAAAATGCAGACTAAACCCTAAACTACTGTACATAGCCATTCCACCGATTGGACGAATCAACCGGTGGAATGGATCAGCGAATCCATGTAACCACCAAAACAGCAACTTGATTACACAATGGAGATCAAACAGAAAATGAACACAAACAGGATCTTTATTGATTTCAAAAGATGCAATACAATACTCAGTCTCTCCTCTCTGTCTCACTCTCACAAAGTCTGATCGATGATCGATGATATGCAATACCATCCGATCCTACTACATAAATAGGATTTCCTGTGAGTACTACCACTCGATTCCCAGCGGCTGGGAGCTTCCAAGCGGCTGGGAGGATCCAACCGAACATACAGCATAACAGCTGTCCTAACAACCTATCTAAAAATAGTAAAGTATGGTCAACATGACCTTATTACATGCATTGGTCTTATAAGACCTTCTTGGAAACATTAACAAGACTCAAAACAAACTAACTGCCTCATGGAGGCTAGCTGTCAGGTAGGTGCTCCTGCACCAGAAATATTCAATATTACAGAGAGACAAAGAGGAATGAGCAGGTGGAATCAGGATCTGCACCGCCGCTCAAGGATTTTCATCTTCAATCAGATGGTTGACCTGTCATCTTGATCCATCATGCCTCCTGAAACCGCCATTAATGCCACAGCTACCCATAGCACCCTTTGGAATTTGCAGCAGCGCATCCCTGGAGCCTTCCCGCCCAAAAATGGCCGCACACGCTCAGGAAAAAACCTTCGCCGCAGGTTCAAAACATGGCCGTCGATCTACTCCCATCGCTGAAATCGACAGCCCCAAAAATGCCCTGAAAGTCACCAACCAGTCAGATCGTGCCACGTAGGCATCTCATGTTTCTATCGCTGGCCTTCTTCCCTCTCATTTTTGCCTTTTCGCCCTTGTATATGCATGCTCAAATGCATATACAATCATCTAATATACAAGCCGGACCTCAAACACTTACCTGCCGCATTTGATTTCCCCATCGGGTTCGAAATGCATATGTTTCATTGCACCTTTCGTAATGTATATCTGCATGTACATTCACCTTATACATAAAAGCGCGGATTTAAAATTTTCATAAAGCATGTTGAAGTTGCTTTGAAATCTGGCTTGTATCCTCTATTTGTATCATTGCAATGTATATCAGCACACATACAACTGCCATTGTGTACAACTGGTGGGCCCGACCCATTTTCTCTCTCCTTTGCACATTTTGTTGCACATCGCATATACAAGTGCAATGTACAAGCCGTGGATGCCACTAATGCTCACAGCCTGATTTGAATCCCTTTTGAAGTCCGCAATGCATCCTTGGAGTTGTTTTTCGAACATACAACTCACCTGCTCGATACAATGGTGGCATCTTCAAGGAATCTTCAATGTATATTCCGCCATTGCACATTTTTTGCTTGTATATAGCCTTTGAATGTTAGGACATACAACAAAACATGTATAAGAAAAACTTGATATACATGCAGAGAATATTCCAAGAATCTTGCGAAAGATTCCCCCAATGTACATGCATCCTTTTGAACCCGATATGCATTCAGAAATGCATCTAACTGATTTTTTGAAAGGGCGATAGAGTTTTCTAACCCGCCAATGCACATTTGACTACATGTATATTTTCTCTTTATATATACAAAGATACATGCATCTTAACTCTATTTTTTGCATTTTTTACAACTGCAGAGGCCGAAAGAATTAGATTTTTTGGACTTTTTGGGAGGGTGCCTGCATATTTAAATGCTTGAAACCTAAATGTTTATGCAGGCACCACCAGTGTGATAGAAAGTTATTTGCTAACTTTGCAAAAGACTTAATTCCTGAAGGTAAATTAGAGAACCATTCAAGAGCTTGTCCTGCTAAGCTTCAGGGAAATATTCTCAGAAGATATGTATCGTCATGAGCAGCATCGAGACATGCCACAAAGAATGCTCTAAGATGGCCTTCCAGATTTTCTTTTCCTTTGTACTTGTCAAATTGTGGAATTTCAAAGTGTGGCAGAAACGGTGTCATATAAAGTGACTTGTCAAATGGATAAGCACATATGTTTTCTAAGGAAAATGTCTTCGTGCTTTGTCCTACTGCTTGGTTAATCATTTGTTGACCATTTGCTCGAGATAATTGCTATTGTTGCAAAGGGGGTGGTTGGTTGGGAAGTGAAGCATGGTATGATGTATATCGAGGTTGTTGTTGTGGGATATATGAAGCCATGACTGTTTGTTGAGGTTGCGTACTCACAATGTATGTCAAAGGATTGGTATGTGACACATATGTGGTTGAAGATTGCTATCCTTGAGACACAAGCGATGGTTGGGTATATTGTGACAAATTAGCACCAAGATTTTGCATCACATGGGAAGTGGAAGATGGATTGGCATTAGTTAATGGTTGTGAATTTGGAGTTGAATTTGTGACATGGTAAGTGATGGAAGGATTGGTGGATGCGGAAGAAGGATGGACATTTGGGTTTGTATTTTGGACAACATGGGGATTGGTATATGTCATGTGTTGGGTGATGATAGGTAAAGCTTGGGTAGTATAATACGGATTGATGGTTTGTGAAGGATTATAAGAAGATGGCAAAATGGATGTAAGTTGATCAACATAAGAGACTATAGTGCTAGGATTAGCTTGAGAAACAATAAGCGGGTCACTCATGTCAATAAGATTAACATTGGGATTGTATGATGTATTGGATGGGTTAGTGGAGATAGTGGAGATCATATTAGTAGTAGTAGGAATATGAGATGTGGTGTCCACATGTGATGTAATGGGGGTAGCGGATTGTGACGGTTGTGAAGCTTGGACCGTTGGTGTTGTTTGGATAGCTTGGGAAGCTTGCAGAATATGGGATATGGGGATAGCTTGTGATGTTTGAGGAGTTTGCACTTGGGCAACATGGACAGCTTGTGTCACTTGAGGCATAGAAATGGTCATGGTGGGAGAAGGAGTATGTTGGGAAACATGGAAAGGTGGAATGTTTAGATTTTGTGAAATGAAAGGGAGTACATTGGTTGGAGTTATCAAAGGTTATAAAGTGTACTCCGAGTGTGGTGGATCAAATGAAGTAACAATAGCCAATGAAAGAGATGGGTTAGAAGATGGAGTTTGTAATATGGTATGGGATGGTGTGACTATAGTGGATAGTCCCTTTGCAACAACAACGGGAGTGTTTGGATCATGCTCTTTAATAGCGGATATGTCAAAATCTCTTGGTAATTTAGCTCCCATGCGGCAAGTTGCAAGAAGTAGCAATTAGGATCAGATAAAACAAGTCTCTTGAAGTGATCCCATACATGTGTGTCTCTAAATTTTGATAAGTCTTCTTGGGATTGTTCTTCATAAGTCTCCAAAAATGTTTGAGGTTGCACTTGTTGTGAGGACGACTCTCCAATGGTGTACTCATGGGGTACAAACATGTGAGGAGGCATACTGGTTGTAAATTGAGTTGCATCTCTAAGAGGTGTTGATCTAGATTGTTGCATCTTGGCTTCCATATTAGCTTGCAATTTGGCTTCCATTTCAGCTCTATATTGACTCCTAGTTTGAGGCATGATGGTTGATGTTGAAAATTAAACTTTAGCTTGTCAAGGTTTTTGAGACCCAAAAGATGATGGTTTGTTGATTGTCTTGTTGTTGGTTGTTGGTTACTATTTGCTTTTGTTGTTAGGTTGCTATTTTCTTTGTTGTTGGGTTGTTGTTTGCTTTGTTGTTGGTTGGACTTCCCTAGAGAATAGCTCACACACTCAAGGGAAAATTTGTTTGCTAAGATTGCTATTTTGCTGATGTTGCTAAAGCTAAAGCCAAAAGATGATGTTTTGCTGATTGATCAAGTTGATTGATTTGATGTTTGGTTTGCTGGTCTAGGATCTCAAAAAGATGAAAAGCTCACAAAGTCCAATTGTTTGATAAGCTCAAAGCAGGAGACAAAGTCCAGGTATCTACTAATGATCAGAGACAGGTCTGAAAGCTAATGTTGAGGCTAAGCAAGCTGGAAGTGTAGCTGATTTAGATGAGTCACTAAGATTGCTGGTAATTGACCACAGGCGACAGGTAATAGCTTAGATGTGACTTAGAAAAGGCCAAAAGTGACTGGTAATAGCTTAAATGTGATCTGGTTTTGGTTCGAGTAACAGGATACATCGTTAACCAGAGGTTAGCCAAGTTGCTACAGGCGATTAGTATTGACTCAGAAGTGATTTACTGTTGATCAAAGGCGACGTAGTTTAGACCAGAGGCAACTAACTGTTGTTTAAAACTGATCCAGTTTAGGCAAAAGGTGACTGACTATTGTTTAAAAGTGATTGGATTGTATGTATGTGGGTAGTTTAAGCTCAAAGGCGACTATCTCTGTCAGGAAATATGTCTGAATTGTGTTTTGACAAGAAAATAGTAATCTCAGTCACTCACACTCACAACAATCACAAACTTGTACAACCTAGGCTAGGAAAGGAGGGTATTTTTTGAGTCCCCTGGCCATGCTTGATGTAGAGGCAAATTGGATAGGAGAAGATAGACAAGAATGACAAGGTTCTACTACACCTACAAGCCCAAAATCAAAAGTCTTTACACAAAAGTGGGATTAACAAAAATAAACTCATGGATCATCATGGAAAGGTTGGTTTTGGATGTTATGGGACCCATTCCATCCATTGGTTGAGGTAGATTAGACTCAGGATTGGTACTTCCTTCACAAACCTAAGAAATGGTTTGTAACCCTCCAAAATGACAACAGTCCTAATAACTTTTTCTACAGGTATTCAAATACAAATCTTAGACAATCATTAGATACCCATTATGGCCCTCTATCACATATCCCAAACTTAGCATGGGTTGTTTTGGACGGAATACCTCAACCAATAACCCCTGTCAATGACCTAAAGCCCCAATTAGGCCAAAATTACAAAGAGACTACTATAGAATGCAAGTCTAGAACTTAACCAAGGGTTTGAATAGTTAGAATACATGCCAAAACAAAGGATTTTGTGGGTTTTAGACTTCTACTCTTTGCTGTTCCCAAAAATGCACCTATGGTTCCTTCAATGTGCTTTTAAATATCACCTAACGCATGGTTTTGTTAGGTCTTTCAATGAAAACTCCTCCTCTGCAAGTTCTCTACCAGAAAACCACCATAATATGCTAATACAGTCCTACCACCATCCATCCCACTGATCACAAGTGGATCAAATCAGTGGAATGGAAAAAGAATGCATATTCTCCTATCAAAACCCTAGAGGAGGGTTTCACAAACCAAATCTAGAGAAAACCTTATAACTCCCTACCACAAGAGTTTCAAAGCATAAAATTGGGTTTAAATGGAAGTTAACACCATGTGCTAACTATTCAATGCATTCAAAAGTGAAACCAAACGCGTACCTTTGCACAATATGGACTGTGGCAACAAATAATTTCAAAAAAATAGTCCCTAAAGAGCAGTCCGAGGAGAATGGTTATATCTTTCCTTGTAATTGATGTCAAGACACCAAATCAATCTTTTTTGAAAGCTACTCCATCATACTACATTCCCCAACAAATTTGGATCCATGACACATCCGTACATGAGCAAAGTATGTCCAGATACAACGAAGAACACAGAAAAAAGAAGAAAACTGTTGTTAATTGTTATTTCTTCCAACCACAATGTCTTCTCTCCATACAATCAACATTGTAGGATTTTAAAAAGCCTTCCCCAATCACCTTTTGATGGTTAGAAGTCATTTGAAGTTGATGGAATAGTTTAACCATCGAATTCCTCTTTGCAACTACTCCTTAGTTTAGGACAACAACTACCCTGTTTTAGCATTGCAATTAATTACAATTCTTCAACATAGTGGCATCGATGTTTATGACTTTTCAACACTTTGCCAATGTCATTAAGTCTTTGGTAAGTCTACCACCTTTTGATGCATGCCACAAAGGCTTACAATATGAGAAAATGTATGACTGCCCTATGTGTTTATGACTGCCTTTTACATGCCTTAAAAAGGCTTACATACATGACTGTCCCTTAGGACTTACAAGATTGCCTATTACAACATGGAACCATGGCTCTTATTACAACACAAGAAAATGGTCTTCATGACCTTATTGAAACAAAAAAATAAGATGATCATTAAAACAAGACCTTGGTTTTCTTGGTGCTCTTACACCAATGCCTATTCAAAGCGGATAGCTTCAGGATCTTGGTAGTACCGGCTCCTCTCCACGGCACACAATTCTCATGCATACCAAGATTTAGGTTTCCCAAGGCTTGTCCCCCCACCAAATCTTAGGATTGTCCCTGCAATATCTTCTAAGAACCACGTGAATCGGGGCAGCTTCAAAGGTCCCACCTTTTGTGTCAACAAATAGAAGGTTTTTGGCTACTACACAAAGTTGCTAATAAGGGCATTCATTCGGGTGGCTATATGTGCGGCAATGCTAATCTTTGTTATGGAGTCTCCCAGCCTTCAAGGGTTACGCCTTGAAGGGTTTTGGGGGAGGTTGGCTATCAGTATAACACAACAACACCTATTGTTTGTGGCTTTCGACACAAACACTTTTCTTAGTTAGCGGTTCAGAAAGACTTGGCTTTAGCTCGTTACCACTTGGGTCGTACCCTTCTCACACCGGGAAGGCAGGCCCTCTAAAGATAATAACAAGTTCTCATACACCCAAGATCCATTTGATAGGAAAGGGGAGAGGATACTTTTGCTATTAAATTTGGGTTACAATCAAGCACATGCAAGCAATAAAGAAAGATAAATCAAGCACGGAGCAAGCAATGATTCTTTTTAAGAACCAAGCCCAAATGTTCCTAAATTAGTGAAAAACCACAAGTCTTGGACCGATCGAAGCTGCAACAGATATGTTAGTAGTTTGATAACCTCCTTTTCTTGGACAATCGATAAGATGCTGCACAAATACCCAATTAGTAACCAAGAAAACCAAACTGCAAATGATAAAGACTGAAAACGACACAATTTACTAGAGGTGATCAACTATTGATCAAAAGTGAACTATATCCTGCTGCAAGAGAAATGTTATAGATTAGAAGCAATGCCAGAAATGCCATATGCGAAATGATGAAGCTCATTAATGATGCAAAAAAGTAATAGGCAACTGGTTATTGTTCATAAGTGACTCAGATCTATAAAAAAAGAATATAACAAAAACCCTCGTTTCACAGAAAGTGATCCAGATAGCTAAAGGCAATCACTGTTAGGTTAAAAGTGATTCAAATAAAGGCACAAGCAACCACTATTAGCTTGTAAGTGGTGCAAAACAAGGAATAAGTGACTATTGTTTGCTCAGAAGCGATCCCAGGAATGCTAAAAGTGGCAAGTTTTAGCTCAAAAGTGATGCATATATTCAGACAGCGACTCATTTTCACTTAGAGGTGTCTGGAACTTGCCACAAGCACTCATAAAATCTGATCTTCACAACAACAACTTCAAATAGAAAAGTTAATCAAGGACGTGAGTCCCACCAGGCGTGCCAAAATGTGATAGGTAAAAAATTTGGTTAATAAGATCAAGCATAGCCATGAAAACCTAACCCTACGATCATCAAAGAATCTAAACCAAATAAAATCAAAAACATGCCATTCAAGAACAATATCACCTAGATTGTATGATTCCTTGTTTATGATGTGGATTGCTTCTTCAACAATGAACAATTATGAAGATAAAAGCTGCCATGATAGATGGATGATAGTGCTAATATGCTCAAATGGATGCTAAAATGCTCGATATGCTTAAGATGATAATGTAGACGCTATATGAATGTTGGATAGATGTAGTATGAAATGAGAGGGTGTTTATATAGAACTCAACCAAAATCAATTAACGGTGGAGATTTGGTAGCTATGTGAATGGCTAGGATTAAAAGATGATCATAGATGAATGTGAAGATGACAAGTGGAGGGAAGATAAGGCTTATATGTGACCGTGTACATAAAAAGTACTATATGTGAAAGATATTAAATAAAAGATGTAGTACCACTTATCTTTTTTTTTTAAATGAAAGAGGCACACATGTCGGCTCATTGAGATAAATGATAAGAGGAATTAATTAAATAAATAAAATTTATTTAATTAATTGGAAAGTGGGTTTGTGAATGGAATTTTAATTAAATAATTAAAGATTGTTTAATTATAGCTTATAGGAAATAGCTAATGAATTAGTTAAATAAATATAAATTTATTTAATTAATAGAAGAAATAGGTGTGTTAGGGATATTTCTCAAGTGTGTTAGACAAATGCAGATGGTAACTAATTTGATATTTGAATGTTAATGATAATTAGGTCAATTTTGGGTGTCTACATATATTACGAGATATGATAATGATGCACTGATCATAATCTTGTGGTCTTGAGTGTGAACAGGAAAATGAACATCCTTCGAAGAAGGAAGGAGAGTATCATCCTAGAGGAATGGTTAGACGTTGGGAAAGCAAAAGGTTGATTAGCCATCTGAGAATCAACTTTTATGTCTTCTTAATCCTTTCATAAGTTGAGATGTGTCTTGTCTCTTTTCTTTAGCTTCCATGTTCTTTGTAAGTTGTTATGTCATTGGAGTTATCACGACAAGTTGTGATGACCAAACAATGTTCTTGGAGCATCATCCTTAGTCGAGAGACAATAGTGCTAAGAGGCGAGGTCTCTTGTTATCCTTTTGTTCTCAGTGATTATTATTTCCCTAATCATTCAACTAATGGGGATAGTCGATTTCAGGGAGTATTACTCGACCCCGATAATCGACGATCTTGTTGTGACACAATTTGTGTTTTCCATTATATAGTGATAATCCCTAAGTAAGGATGAATACATTTTTATAGGTTGAATTGCAATACTATATATATATATATATTATTTTACTTATCATAGGATTCGAATTACTATCGAATGCTATTATTTTGTTTTGGTCGACCTTGAGAAATGATGGAGAGCTTTGAGCTCATCCCATCTTGCACGATGCCTAGATCAAGCACTATTTGTGGAACAAATCAAGTGGAAAGGTAGTTACCTTCCAAAATGGCATGCCAAGAGTCAGCCGAGATTACCAAGTTGGGATTACTCATTTTTTTTTAGGAGTAGATTTTTGTCTGGGTAGTTCGTGTCTTGGGGTTTTTATGAGCAGGGTGGCGAAAGCTACATAGAGATAATTCTAGCAGATTTGAAGTTGTGTGTAGCTCGTATGAGACTAGGACTGGACTAGAACAACATTCCCATTGAAAGTATTGTCCAGGTATTATGGTGGACAAAATCCTATTTACCTTCGATATAGTGAACTTGGACTATGTTTAATCTCTATCTGAGATAGTGTGATGTTATTTGTTATATCATATGTTTAACTATGAGGCACGAGGTCTATAAGGTCGTGCCATGATATATGTAAATATTTTTATAGTTGCGGCTCAAGGCTATTACAGCCAAGCTATTAATGTTTTAAAGTTGTATTTCATATTATGGCTCAAGGCCTTAAGGTCAATCTTACCATGTTATCTTTATGATGAGAATAGGCTCGGTGCAATAATTGTTGAGCTAACAACACAAGTAAAATTCCATATGAATGAACTCACGGCTATAAAGCTGAGCTTTGAAACCCACTGTAATCCTTTTGAAACTACACTTTAGGCCGTATGGCCAAATGTTGATACATTGAAAACTTATTTGAGACTGCGCTCTAGGCCATGAGGTTGAGGCAGTAAAGTATTGTATTCCCACTAGTGGCTAAGATCAAGGCTTAGAAGCTAAGTAGCGACTGCACCATGCTTTATTTGTGACACTTGCTAAAGGCCATGAGGCCAAGCCTTTAGAAATGAATTCTTTTCCTTATCTGAGTTAGGGTCTTACGACCCAGCTATAATACTTTATACATTTTATAGTGCTTGAAGCCATTATGGCCGAGCTTGTTATCAAGCATGATAAACACATCATGTAATGATGTAGTTAGATCTTAAGAGCTCTCGAATGGAGTAAAGAATAACTCCAAAATGATGATTGTTACAAATGAATAATACACTCATTCGACTATGGTAACAGCCAAGAAGGTATTAATACCCATAATACAGTCATTCGACTATGGTGACAGTCGAGAAGGAAAATAAATGTCAGTGTGTTTACAACACCTAACCTAAAACCAAGTTGGGCTTGTATGGAAAACTGACTATGAATCTTTTATAGGGTTACTTAAACTATCAAAGACTATATAATTAAATTCTTGATTATGGAGGTGGTGCAACCAATTGAAAACATGGTCTCATCTCGAAACAATTGGAAATGTGCTTATAAAAGAACACAGACTTGTTCTACAGGTGCCTAAATTAAGACTCATTGGTTAATGTTATGAGTTATAATTCCTTTACTTACTTAAGTATAAACTAATAGGATTGGTGGCTAACACCTAAAGCTCATAGGGATAATAAGATCTATTAATCATAATGAAACTAATCTACTCTACTATGGCATGGTATGCTTAGAGTACCATGAAATTCACCTAATCAGAAGTGATGATTTATTATTGAAAATGTAAACTATGGGAGACCAAGGTGGTCAAAATGGTCAAATTTGATATGAAATGAAAACAAACAAGGTGATGAGGAGTCACTAGTTTCTTGCTACAAGGATAACCTATTTAATCGTAACCATTCTATGATGGGAGTCGAATGTCCAAGTATGGACAATGAATCAAATGGATCCCACTCATACTAGACCTAAAGAATAAGGTCGTTATGAACTTATTGCAGGACATGACAATTTATAAATTGAGTTAGGGTGGTGGACATACGACAACGTTCATTTTGCAACGTGTATGTATGTAAAACTTTAGCCAAAGTAATGCATCCGTCTCTACATGCATTGTCAGTCCATAGTGCTCTAGATGGTCTAGTGTCTCCAGTAGTGTCATACAAGTTAGAGTGGATCAATAGTGTGTGACCATGAGACATTAGGAAGGACACAACACCAGATACTCAGATGGCTATCCAAAATGGTTTCTAATGTCTAACCTTTCCGTGAAGGGTAGGGCCTATTCTAGTCAGGAAGTTGAGCGGGGGACCGCAGGTCCTTGGTTGGAGGAAAAGTACTAGGATGATTCTCTCCTTCCCAAGCATGAGACAAGCCGAGGCTTATGAAGACAGATGTCATTGGTTCCAGATACAGTGTTTGCATTTTATGACCAGTTGGTCTATTGTAATATATAACTTGATTATGATGCCTAGAGCATATATTGTATTTGATTAGTGATGGTTACTCACTAAGGATTGTAAATGTTTATTGGATTGTAAGATTTGTTATATCTTGATTTGATTAACATGCTTAATTGATGAAAAACATTATGTTTCTTTTGGTTCAAATTTGATTATCTCTATTAATTTGTTAATTAATGGTTTGATTAAGATACATGTTTAAGTTAAATCTTGAGCATTATGGATAGTGATGTTACACCTAATGCCTATGAGGTAGCCATTAGGGTAGAAAATTGTTTGATTCTAGCTGGAAAGATTGCCCCAAGGCCTCCAATGCCATTATTTCCAAAAGCTCCAATCATGCAACTAATTATGGCACTAATTCCTATAGCTGATGTGTCATACCAAGCTCCTAATCATCTCTATCAGCCTAGCGGGAAACCTTGTCAGGGGAACAATCAAAGACAAAATCAACTACGCTATGTTAGGCCCCTGAACTCCATGAGCTCAACTACTACAAGTGCATCATGCGTGCTTGTCCCAATTCAGATTAACTAGGCCCAAGGTTATGAGCAGTGCCATCCATGCAATCCATTAGTAGCCCCAAAACAACAGATTGGATCTAGCCAGCAGGCTATGGTGGAACAAAGGCAAATGTAGGCTGAGTGTGTGTTTCTGAATTGGAAAGTGGAGGAGGTTCCTATGCTTCAGGAGCTACCTAACTATATTGGAAATGAAGAAGACAGGCAGCTGGTAGTGGATACACAACATAGGAGCAATGAAAATAATGATAGATTGTTGTAGGTTGAGGCCCATCATGACAATGAAATTCCAGTCCATAAAGAGGAGCATATAAGTGGCCCTATACTAAAGAGTGTAGAGGACTTGGAGGAGCCTCATTTCTAGGATGAGCTTGATGTTTTCTACTCAAACCTTAATAGTAAATCAACACCTCTAGATGAGGTAAATCCTAAGTTGTTTCTATAGGTTGAGGAGGTAGTCATTCCTCCATTTGATATACAAGTGTCAGAGTAGAGACATGAGATCAACTTTGTTAACTTGCATGTCATTTCAAGGGGATGCCCTATCAGGCATCTAGCCCAACTGGAGACACATTAGGAAGAGGCGCCAGATGTCAGAGAAGTAAAGCCTACAAAGGGGAGCCATGTGGCAGTATTCCGTGAAGCCCAAATGAAAATGGCTCTTTTCCTTCAGCGCGGCTCCAGAATCGTGACACATGTAAAGGTTACGGTGGGACCGATAATCTAACGGTGGCAAGGTGTCGTAGATGAATATTGTTGATGTTATAAATCTAGTGTTGCCACATGTCCTAGGCATCAACACCAAAGTTAAGGGGCATAGTGTATGTTGCAGAGCTCGCGGGGTCATCAATCTTCGAACCATTTCTTCATCCTACGATCCTGATTCAAACTTCAGATTTTTAAAACTTCCCGATGGTGCCAAAGCATTCAACTGAGTTGGTGGGTTTTGTAGAGACTCAAGGGGTTAAAAATTTAAAGTGTTGTAAAAGTTATCCCTCCCTACCAACTTAGCATTCAATTTCTATGGCTTAGGTCGATGGGGTAGATGAAACAATGAACCCTTCACTGCTAGGGTACAGATGTAGATACAAGGTTGGTTCAATAGTAAAAGATAAAGACTATTTGCATCTCCTCATCAATGAGCCTGCCATTCATTCGCACAAGCAACCTATCTGTAGGCCTGATAGGAGTATGGGCTCCACCCTAATTTGTGGGGGTTTCTAAGTATAATTCAACGTAACATGGTTGATGTCTTTTCTCATTGACTTCTCCTTTTCCCACCATGGCTGCTACAATAGAGAACTGAAATGCTATATAGACTTGTCTCAAAGATGTATTCAGGGTTGGTTGTTCTTCTGGGCTACTATAGGGTAGAGAATCTTTGTAATCTGACCTCTTTAATGCAATACAAGAACTACTAGATCTGATGGATTGTGCTCTTCTGCTAAGCTTCTCATGTCACTAGTACAGAAAAAAAATTGCTAAAAACTACTAAAAAAAACTACTAAAAACTACTTATAAATGACCAAACATGGTCACGTGACCATTAGTAGTTTATTGTTAGTCATTTATAACGTGACCAAATTGATGACTAAGCCATTTTTAGTCATTTATTGGCTGTTTTGATTGATCAATTTGGTAGTATATTTAGTCATTGATTTAGTCACTAATTGTTGTAATTTGGTCACATATTTAGTCATTTTTTATTCACTGCTATGTTTAGTCGTTAATTTAGTCATTAATTGTTGTTAACTGGTCACTTATTTAGTCATTTTTATTCACTGATTTCTATCCATTGGTAGTGTATTTAGTCATTAATTTTAATCATCATTTTGATCAATTTGGTAGTATATTTAGTCATTTTTATTCACTGGTTTAATTCTGGTCATATATTTAGTCATATTTATTCACTGTTCACTAATTTCTATCAATTGGTAGTATATTTAGTTAATTTAATTATTAATTGACTCTAATTAGTAGTATATTTAGTCATTTTGAAGCTTGCATTTAGTCATTAGTATATTTTGAAGCTTGCATAATGAAATGACTTTGAGAAGGTAAAAACAACTTGTTTTATTGATAAAAAATGCTTACAAATAGCATACAGATCTAAAAATAAGTTACAATGCTTTCTCTTTACTAAAAAAACCTTCATGGTTACAATACATAGCTCAAAGAATGAGAAAGAAACTAATTTTCTAAGTATCATTGAGCATAGAAGCACAAAGACATTCATAGATGTCTTCTTCACAAATCCATGACTGTCCCATATTGAAGCTCACTATCCTAGTTCAAGATCACACTATCATCTCTGTAGAGATCATGTCTCATGCACCAAACTTGCTCTAGTTCAAAAGTTGCCACTGTGAATTGCTACCTATAGCAATAAACTGTCCTTATCTCTGATGATAATGCCTCTGATGACTATCATCTTTGGTAGGATGTCTCAATTGTCATGGACTGTTATTCAACAATATTGGCTTATGACTAGGCTATGCATTGTCCTAATCAAACTTGTAGCTTCTTGAAATGCATTGTCCAATCACTTGTCAACCTACTATCATGCATTTTCCCTTTATAAAATAACAATGCCTCATGACTGCCACTACCCAGCTCATTATTCTGGCATGCTTTCACTTGTACTCTACCACCCATCAACATAGAACACTACCCCTCTATTGAATGCCTTGACTACCTTTGACATCACTGTATCTTTTCTAAATTCCTTGAAAATAGTTCATCACTACTACTGTTACCTAGGTATGCACTCTAAGTCATCTGCAAGACTGTTACAAGTTCACACAATCCATCATTAGTCATGTCACTTATCACATCACTATTATGAACAACTGGCATATCATATCATCACCTCTAATACAGAAATCAACATCCCATTATGATACTACTGTTGCAGATTATCTGTGTCTTGGTAGATAGCTCATGATAACCCTCAACCTTGTTGTTGCTCACTTGTACCAACTCTATGGTACTGTCCTAGGTGTTCATGCATCTAAGATGAAGACTCTTGGCTATCATGAGATTTGGCACTGTCAAATGCATACTAGAAGGTTGTCTCCTTACCCCTTTAAATGCCTCTTGAGACACTGACAAGAATGTAACCTTTGCATAGTTCTCCTCATTGATTCTAAGATTATATTTTAATGTTTTCATGATCACTATCTTTTGCATGAATCTATGCCCCTTGACAGTCACTTGTAGGTTTTCTTCATGCATAGATGGAAGCTCTTTCACAGACTGACCTTTCAAACAACAAAGAGAGGACCTGCAAAGTAAAAATACAATTTTCAGTACTCGATCAATGATTGGCAGTTCTAAAGCCAAATTCTACAACCTTTGCCAGCATCCTCCCAACCTATGACAAAATGGGAGCTTTGCAACAGGGTATAGAAATCCATCAAAGCATAAAGGATAGAGAAATTTTGTCAGATGTTGTAGTGTCAACTACCCTGGTAGACATGTATGCAAAATATGGAAACATAGACAAAGCATGTGAACTGTTTGACAAAATGCCTCAAAGAAATGTGGTCTCATGGACTGCAATGATTGCAGGATATGCACAAATTGAACTTTTTGAGAAGACTTTAGAAACTTTCAAGAAAATGCAATTGGCAGGTGTAAAGCCAGACTCCACAACCTTTGCCAGCATCCTGCCTACCTATACCAGAGTGGGAGCTTTGGAACAGGGTATGAACATCCATCAAAGCATGAAGGATAGAGGAACTTTGTAAGATGTTGTAGTTGCAATTGCCCTGGTAGACATGTATGCAAAATGTGGAACCATGGACAAGGCACATGAATTGTTTGATAGAATGCCTCAAAAAAATGTGGTCTCATGGATTGCATAGAGAGCTTAGAGAGAGCCTCCTGATCGACTGCAATATAAAGGAGGAAAGAAGAATGAAGAGAGGTCTAAGTAATGCAGCCATACAAGATGAACCTACTTAGAAATTCAGGGAAGACATATATTGGGTATTTCATTTGGCATTATTGCTCACCCGTAGCCCCACAAGGAGCCATGGCATAAGGGTGCGAGATGGCGGGCTCTCCCCTCATCCTCACGAAGGAAATTTTGTGTGTGCACAGGGATGTGAGAAGAGCAAAAATGTGGTCTCATGGACTACATAGAGAGAGCTTAGAGAGAGGTTTTAACTGCTTAGAGAGAGCTCATATGATTGAGAAGGCAGCATGAAACTTTCATCGTAGGTACAATGATTTGAATGGTAGTGTGTTCATATTGTTAGCCTCTTGATTGACTGCAATATAAAGGATGAAAGAAGAATGAAGAGAGGTGTAAGTAATGTAGCAGTGTAGGATGAACCTGCTTAGAAATTTAGGGAAGACATTTGTTGGGTATTTCATTTGGCATGATTGTTACCTCACCTACTTATCTCTATGCAGTCCAGGTGATAGGCCAAAATTGGGTAAAGAATTTTAATGCTTTATAATGAATTTTAGTTTGCTCTATATGTGTCAATCCAGGGGTGTAGGCTTGTGAGAGGTATTAGGACTATATGCCACAAAGGGGTGAAAGTCGTGAGATGAGTGGTTATGAATGCATCTATGGAAATAAACCTACAACAAATCAAAATGAAAATTGAGTTCGGCGACAAGAACTGTCACTTCCTGGTGACAGGAATAGTATCAACTTATAATAATCACAGAATTCAAATGAATTGCAAAGCACACTTGCAAATAACATAGAAACAACGTCAAATAAATAACAGAAATAAACACACATTATTGTAACTATGAAAGACAAAAATCACCATACATCCCAAGAAGTGGGCCCCCTCCTTAGTCTGCAGGGTGATGAAATACAAAAAGCTTCTCTACACAGGACTGATCATGCAACATTGATTTTATTTATCATAAAATAATACTATCAATACAAAAGCCTGTATAGAAATATGCTCATGCTGAAATCTCCATTGTAGCTTATAGTATGCTACTTATATACATATAGTATTAGAACACATGCGTACCAAGAATAGAGTGTCTGTTTTGACCATGACTAGCAAGCTATATAATAGAATGGCTCACGTAAAACCTCTGCTACTAGTCATTAATCAAAAATGACTTTGTTACAACAACAGGTGAAAATAGAAAACAGGCAGATTCGTTTGGTTTCCTCATCAATTGCAAACAAATGTATCTTTATCGCATGATCTTCTCCTTGATTAGCTCTTGAAAATACCATGTAATGTGGCTAGAATAATTGGATAGATTGTACCATGTGTTGAAGTGGATAATTATGGAGAAAGAAATCCATGTGGCAATGAAAGGAGCTGAGTTGGCAGGAAGTGCGGATGACAAGATCTATGTGCAGATGGCAGGAAGATTCTTGTGAAGAATGCGACATGTTGCAAGCTACATTTTCAAAGGCTTAAAATAAAAACAATTATTAGTAAAACCAATCAATAATTATTTTCCAAATTTTAATCTTAAAACTATATTAAATATCACTTATATATATTAATCATAATTAGCTTAAAATGGAAAAATGGTAAGATATTGAATGGAAATGGAATGTAGAAATGGATATGAAGGTATGTGAAAAGTCATAAAATATGACATAAAATAAAACATAATTGGCTCTCATCACCAGGCTCCCCCACAATCCCGCAAGGAGCCAGGGCATGAGGGTGCGGGATGGCGGGCTCTCCCCGCATCCCCGCAAAAGAACTTTTGTGTGTGCACAGGGATGCGGGGAGAGCAATTATTGCTAGATATGCACAAAATGGATTTGTTGGAATGACTTTACAAACTTTCAAGCAAATGCAATTGGTAGGTGTAAAGCCAAATTCCACAACCTTTTCCAGCATCCTTCCTGCCTGTGCCAAAATGGGAGCATTGGAACAAGGTATGGACATCCATCAAAAAGTAATGGATAGAGGAATTTTGTCAAATGTTATAGTTTCAACTATCTTGGTAGACATGTATGCAAAATGTGGAAGCATTGACAAGGCATGTGAACTGTTTGGAAGAATACCTCAAAGAGATGCATCTGATGGAATGCAATGATTGCGAGATATGCACAAAATGGATTTTTTGAAAAGGCTTTAGAAACTTTCAAGCAAATGCAATTAGCAGGTGTAAAGCTAAATTCAACAACCTTTACCAGCATCCTCCCTGCGTATGCCAAAGTGGGAGCTTTGGAATAGGGTATGGACATCCATCAAAGCATGAAGGATAGAGGAATTTTGTATGATGTTGTAGTTGCAACTTCCCTGGTAGACATGTATGCAAAATGTGGAACAATGGACAAGGCACATGAACTATTTGATAGAATGCCTCAAAAAAAATGTGGTCTCATGGATTGCATAGAGAGCTTAGAGAGAGCCTCCTAATCGACTGCAATATAAAGGAGGAAAGAAGAATGAAGAGAGGTCTAAGTACTACAGCCGTGCAAGATGAACCTACTTAGAAATTTAGGGAAGACATATATTGGGTATTTCATTTGGCATGATTGCTCTCCCACAACCCTGCAAGGAGCCAGGGCATGAGGGCGCAGAATGGCGGACTCTCCCCGCATCCCCACGAAGGAACTTTTGTGTGTGTGCGGGGATGTGGGAAGAGCAAAAATGTTGTCTCATGGATTACATAGAGAGAGCTCATATGATTGAGAAGGAAGCATGAAACTTTCATGGTATGTATGATGATTTGAATGGTAGTGTGTTCATATTGTTAGCCTCTTGATCGATTGCAATATAAAGGATGAAAGAAGAATGAAGAGAAGTGTAAGTAATGTAGCAGTGCAAGATGAACCTGCTTAGAAATTTAGGGAAGACATCTATTGGGTATTTTATTTGGTGTGATTGTTGCCTCACCTACTTATCTCTATGCAGTCCAGGTGATAGGCCAAAACTGGGTAAAGAATTTTAATGCTTTATAATGAATTTCAATTTGGTCTATACGTGTCAATTTGGGGGCGTAGACTTGTGAGAGGTATCAGGACTATGTGCCACAAAGGGGTGAAAGTCATGAGATGAGTGGTTATGAATGCAACTATGGAAATAAACCTACAACAAATCAAAATGAAAATTGATTCCGATGACAGGAACAATATCAACTTATAATAATTATAGAATTTAAATGAACTACAAACCACACTTGCAAATACAACAGAACAATGTCAAATAAATAACAAAAATAAACACACATGACTATAACTACGAAAGCTAAAAATCACCAGACGTCCCAAGAAGTGGGCCCCCTCCTTAGTCTATGGGTGATGAAATACAAAAAGCTTCTCTACACAAGACTGATCATGCAACACTAATTTTATTTATCAGAAAATAATACTGTCAATACAAAAGCCTGTACAGAAATCTGCTGACGCTAAAATCTCCGTTGTGGCTTATAGTATGCTACTTATATACATATAGTCTTATAATAACTGCGTACCAAGAATAAAGTGTTTGTTTTGACCATGACCAGCAAGCTATATAATAGAATGACTCACGTAAAACCTCTGCCACTAGCCATTAATCAAAAATGACTTTGTAACAACAACAGGTGAATAGAAAATAGGTAGATATGTTTGGTTTCCTCCTCAATTGCAAACAAAAGTATCTTTGTCACACGATCTTCTCCTTGATTAGCTCTTGAAAATACCATGTAACGTGGCTAGAATAATTGGATAGATTGTACCATGTGCTGAAGTGGATAATCGTGGAGAAAGAAATCCATGTGGGAATGAAAGGAGTTGAGTTGGTAGGAAGTGCAGATGACAAGAACTATGTGCAGATGGCAGGAAGATTCTTGTGAAGAATGTGACATGTTGCAAGCTACATTTTCAAAGGCTTAAAATAAAAACAATTATTAGTAAAACCAATCAATAATTATTTTCCATATTTTAATCTTGAAACTATATTAAATATCACTTATATATATATTGATCATAATTAGCTTAAAATGGAAAAATAGTAAGATATTAAATGGAAATGGAATGTAGAAATGGATATGAAGGTATGTGAAAAGGCATAAAATATGACATAAAATAAAACATAATTGTCTCTCATCACCAGGCTCCCCCGCAACCTCGCAAGGAGCCAGGGCATGAGGGTGCGGGATGGCAGGCTCTTTGAGCATCCCCGCAAAGGAACTTTTGTGTGTGCGCGGGGATGTGAGGAGAGCAATTATTGCTAGATATGCATAAAATGGATTTGTTGGAAAGACTTTACAAACTTTCAAGCAAATGCAATTGGTAGGTGTAAAGCCAAATTCCACAACCTTTGCCAGCATCCTTCTTGCCTGTGCCAAAATGGGAGCATTGGAACAAGGTATGGACATCCATCAAAAAGTAATTGATAGAGAAATTTTTCCAGATGTTGTAGTTTCAACTACCCTAGTAGACATGAATGCAAAATGTGGAAGCATTGACAAGACATGTGAACTATTTGCCAGAATGCCTCAAAGAGATGTCATCTCATGGAATGTAATGATTGCGGGATATGCACAAAATGGATTTTTTGAAAAGGCTTTAGAAACTTTCAAGAAAATGCAATTAGCAAGTGTAAAGCCAAATTTAACAACCTTTGCCAGTATCCTCCCTACTTGTGCCAAAATGGGAGCTTTGGAATAGGGTATGGACATCCATCATAACATAATGGAAGGAGGGTTTTTGTCAAATATTACAGTTGGAAATGCTCTGGTAGACATGTATGAAAAATGTGGAAGTATAGATAAGGCACGTGAACTGTTTGATGGAATGGCTCAAAGAGATGTCATCTCTTAGAATGCAATGATTGCAAGATATGCACAAAATGGATTTTTTGAAAAGGCTTTAGAAACTTTCAAGCAAATGCAATTAACAGGTGTAAATCCAATTTCGACAACCTTTGCCAGCATCCTGCCTATGATATCATGGATACCCGCTCTCTCTCAAGCACTTCAAGACATGTCTACGGTGATGTGGGGCTTTCGTGCATCACCACATGCATGACTTGAAGTGCTTGCGGGAGAGCAGGTGATGTGGGGGTATCTAATTCCTAAGATAAATGAAGAAGCAAGCTAAATTTTTGCAATATATTTGCACAAAGCCATATTTTTGGGAAAGCCGCGCATCACCCGCTCTCCCACAAGCACTTCAAGTTATGCTTGCTATGATGCGGGAAAGCCCCACATCACCGCATGCATGACTTGAAGTGCTTGTGGGAGAGCGGGTATCCATGATATCACATTTTTTTGAGGCATTTTTTGAAACAGTTCACTTGCCTTGTCTATGCTTCCACATTTAAATGTATGTCTAGCAGGGCACTTGTAACTACAACATTTGACCAAAAAACAAGGATCGCTGAGTTTGATACACTTACTTGGGACTATGCATTCTTAGTGTATCTTATTCTTGTGGCTATGAGGTGAAAGTTTTGACTGTCCAAGTGATGGGTTCAAAATTTTCACAATCACGATATGGTGGTCATTGTGAGAGGACTGTCATAGTACAGTAAAATGCCTAACAAAGATGATGAAAGGATAATGACCAATTTGATTAAGGAAGTGACTTCACAAGTGTTGAAGGGACAGTCCTAGTATCTTTGTTTTGAAGGTTAGTGATTTCAATGTTGAAAGATAGTACTACAGATTCTTCCATACCATCAACTTCAGGAAACAACACAATTGGCTGAAGGAGCTTTTCATTTTACACAATGCAGTTTGCCAAGCTCATTAGAAGCTGCACATAAATATAACAAATTGAAATATGAACCTAAGAATGAATGCATATGAGATTATTCTTTACCTCCAAGTGGGACCCTTAGTCCTCAAGACATTATCAATACAATGGTATGTTTTCAAGGGAATACTTTCAACCTACAAGGACCTTGCATTGTGACATGAATGGAGGAAGTTGTATAGCAGTCTAGGGTGGTGATCTTCAGGAGTTTTGTGTCAACAGTGATTTCAATAAGCTATGTTGATATGGATATGTTCTAACCTGTAGTTAATTGTTGTAGCATAACAAATAGGTTAAATAGTTGTCCATATACCATTGTTTCTAATTCAAAATTGCTATACCTTATTCTAGGATCACATCACAGGGGGAGTCTATACATAAGACACCATTATTTTAAATTCAAAATTGCTGGCTCTTTCACAATTGTTTGCTTGATTTATTTGGTCTAAGGTGGCCTATTGTATAGGAGATGCTCTCAAAATCACAATAAAATCCTTTATTCTAGGAAGAATGTTCAGAATCTTCCCATCATAACAATGAACAAAAGCATCAGTCATTAACCTAAACTTTGCAAGAGTTTCATCAAATTTTAATTTTCCACTCTTTTTCATTCTGAATTTTATTCCCAATTTCATCCATGAAGAACTTCCTCGGCCTGTAGATCCTACTATTAGCCATAACTTTACCAAGTGTCGAGGATAGCTTCAAGTTTTTACCCAAGCAGCAATTGACAAAATTCAGCCTTACCAGATACCATGTGTTGAAAAGCTCTTTGAAGTTATTCTGGAAAAGAGTTCCTAAGAGTATAATGTATTGTTTTGAATTAACCTTTTTGCATGAATTACATTGTATTTGGTAAGGCCAAATTTTGTCAATTGCTTCTTTTTATCAAAATTAAGCCTTACCAGATACAATGGAATTCATGCAAAAAGGTTAATACAAAACTGCACATTATACTCTCACGAACTCTTTTCTAGAATAACTTCAAAGAGCTTTTCAAGATATTGTATCTAGTAAGGCCGAATTTTGTCAATTGTTGCTTGGGTAAAAACTCAAAGCTATCCTCGACACCTGGTAAAGTTCTGGATAACAATAGGATCTACAGGCTGAGGAAGTTTTTCATGGATGAAATTGGACATAAAATTTAGAATGGAAAAGAGAGTGGAAAAGTAGAATTTGATGAAACTCTTGCAAACTTCAGGTTAATGACTGATGCTTTTTTTCATTGTTATGATGGGAAGATTATGAACAGTCTTCCCAGAATAAAGGATTTTACTATGATTTTGAGAGCATCATCTATACAACAGGATGTCTTAGATCAAATAAATGAAGCAAACAATTGTGAAAGAGCCAGTATTTTTGAATTTGAAATAATGGTGTCTTATGTATAGACTCCCCCTATGATTTGCTTCTAGAATAAGGTATAGCAATTTTGAATTAGAAACAATGGTATATGAACAACTATTTAGCCTATCTATTATGCTACAACAATTAACTACATGTTAGAACATATCCATATCAACATAAAACAGCAGGTGCAATTCACCTCAAACTTTGTTGTGGTAATTGCTTTGTAAGGAAGTTTGCACTCCATGAACATTCTCTGTGCACATGGCCAAACATTTAAAGTTCTTAACCAAAGCTCCAAAAATAAGTATCTTGTCATTGCATGACTCCTACTTTTTCTCTGAGTATGACATTACCTGAGCTTATGGTGTTTCTAGACGAAACTTATAGTAGAAAAGTGTAGTCTCCATCTGAAGGAACCATCTTCGGAGCTCTTCCCTGAAATGAGAGTTGAAAAAATTAGAAGAAAAGCAATATCATAATTCTAAAGTAACAATTTGTATCAAGACAAATGTCAGAAAGTATAATTAAAAAGACAAATCCTTACAATTGGACCTCAAATTGGACCAAGCAGATTTATGATTTTATCTTTAGAATGTAGGAACTTTCTCTGTTAGAGCTTCACGACCTCAAATTGGACCGGTAGATTTATGATTTTATCTTTAGAATGTAGGGACTTTCTTTGTCCAATATTCACGACCTCAAATCGGATCCAAAATTGGACCAAAAGATTTATGATTTTCTGTATCCACTGGCGTTTGTATTCCTATACTCAAGTTCTACTTCCGAGAGAAAACACCCAAAAGTGTTCCAGACCGGCTCAAGGTACTCTCCAACCTGGTTATGTCATTGATAGCAATCCAAGTTTGTCTGAACCATCCATACCCAATGTTGCATCACAATCTATTCTTCCTACACATAAAAATGCCACATATTAATAAAACCATAATTAATAAATCATTTCAATTTTAGAAAGAATCCGATGTCATTTACTATCAAAGCAAAAGATGTATAAATCACAAAAAATCAATGAAGCCTCCTAAATGTATCTTAAAGCAAGTTTACAAGATGGGTTTCAGCATAAGAAACTTTCTACTACAGCTCTCAATGAATGTATTATAAGCAAAAAACAAAATTCTTCACACTTGAAGTAATGCAGTCAAACATATATTCCAAAAGTATGTTAGTAGGAGTTAACTAAAAATAAATTGATTTTTTGCTTGGTTTCTTTTATCAACATGCCACGTGGAAATGGAATATTCACTAACAAACCCTAAAATAAAAAATGAAGTAAAGGTTCAAGAAAGGAAATTCCAATGTACTATTGTGTAATGGTGATGAAGGCATTTATATGAGCATGACCTGCATACAAATCTCTGCCATTGAATTGCCATCCATCCAAAGAGAAAATAAGCAATGTAAGGATTTGAGAAATATAAGTCCAAATGGTTATGCTGTAACGGTAATGGAATCACCATACGAGCACAATTGAGGAACAAATTCTTGTGATTGTAATTATGTGATCCATAGCTCTATTGGTCATTTGGCACATTTGTGCTATAACAAATACAGGATGCATTCATTTGTGACCCAGGTTTAATATGGCTATGTTGTGATAGAAATGGAGGCACTCATATTAGCATAATTCATGTACAAATTAATCACTGTCATCACAATTATGTGTCAATCATCATTGGGTGCATTCAGGTTGACTCAAGTTTAACAGGTTACAATGTAATGATAACATGATCCAAGAGCGATTACCTCTTGTCACAATAAAGAGCCTATAACTATAGTTGATATGTAGAGTGGTTGTGTTATATCAATTATGTAGTGCATTCAAGCACAACCCATGTTTAATGGGCTATTCTAGAGAGTGATCAAGATTTTCTAAACCTTATGAATGTTACTTAAAAGTGTACAACTTAAACTACAGACCAAGTTTGATACATACTTGAATGCAATCTTGGGTTACCACAAACTATAATAATGTGATCTGCTAATAACCATTATGGGAAGTATTAAAGCAAGACCCATGCTATATAGGATACATTTCCCTGATCAAGTTTACATACCTTAATGATCAAACACAAGCTTCCCACACACTCTAGGATACAATCCAAGATCATACCACACCCTGTCAAGATAGCTAATTTTCTGATCCAGGATTTAAGGTTGTTTTTTAATACCAACAAAAGCATTGGTAAGAGCATGACTAGGGTATAAACCCTAGGCCTCGATAGAAACATAAACCATCACTCTAGCAGATTAGTGAGGTTGCAATACCAAAAAGATTGAGACATTGTATCCAATAACAAAATTTTGCAATCTAAAGATTGTAGCCAATAACAAGCACACTATGTAGCTTAGTGACATTTGTAAATGTAATCTATGGTAAGAAGAATGACAGTCACTTGAGGTGTGACAGTCAAAAAGAGGCTAAGTAGTGACAAGATAATAAAGCACAAACCTTGCATAGTAAAGTGGAGATTTTAAAGTGAGTTTCCTTACCCCCTTGCTGACCTTAAGGGTTTTTCAAATGCTATTGACAGTGTTAGACAAGGAAAATGTAATCAGGGAATGACTGTCCAAATGATGTTAAAGTGGTAATCACAGGTTCAATGTTTCTTCTTAGCCATTGTATAATGGAGGTAGTGGATTGCATGTTTGAGCAGCCCCTATAGTAAGTAAGTAGGCAGTCTATAGGGCATGGTTTGATTTTATAGAAGGATGCTCATGAAAGGAATCTTCAAGTGACAATGAGTGAGTTGTTTGAGATTGCAACTGAGGGTGCAATATCTTGTCTTAAAGGCAGTTAGCAAAGCAGTAAATATGCAAGAAAATCAAACCCTACACAACAAACAATTCACAATATTATCTTGCATAATGCCTTGAGTTTGAAGACAAAAATCTCATTGTATCTTGATGAAAGTAGTGACCTTAATGGTCAATCACTCGCAACCATAATTTTAAAACATGCTATTGTGCTTATGGAGGTAGCATTTTAAGCAAGGCAGTGAGTGGTGGTTTGGAACAATGGTAGGTATGAAGGACTTGCTTTATATGCATACTATGTAGTCTAGCTTAAGACAACATTATTAGAAGAGATTGAAGGTGAATTATGGAACTCAAGGGTTACCATGATAAAGATTAAAGCAAAGACTAAGATCTATTTAAAATCCATGTCATGAAGATATTAAAGATGTCACATGCAAAACCCTAGTAGCTGGAGTAATGAATACAGTGCCAAAGAGGACAGTGAGCTGGGGCAGATTTAGGAGATCTCCACATTATCTAATCATAGGAAAATACATCATTTATTTATTTTTTTAAATTAAAAGAAATCATTCTAAACCCTATATAGGATACATTGATACTTCAAAAGCATTTGAATTGGGAATTTGAGATTATGCAAATATATGTCAATTAAATACATGCATGACAAATAGTAGCACGAACAATGAACCTTGTTGAGCAGAGCAGGAATGAGATAAGTAGCAATGAATCCTATGCCTCCTGTCATGCACATCTCCTTACCATTCTCTGTCATTCTTTACTGAAACACTTCTCCATTTTGGCAGGATATGCCTGAAAATAAGGTTCAGACGAAGGTTTTAGAGTATGTTTATTAAAATGAAAATTCTATTTTGGTGGGCTATGCCTAAAAATAAGATTTTGATGAAAGTTTTAGAGTATGTTTATTAAAGTTTTAGAGTATTTTGGCGGGCTATTGATTTTTTATTTCTTAAATGATTTATTCAAATGGATTGTGATAAATAAATTTATGAGATGTTTTATGAGGGATTCGATGCATTATCTCTGAAAACAAAAGGTAATAAACCTCTATTTTTCCATGTTTGATATGTTTCCTTCATTTTGGAGGTAAAAATTGGCTCTAGGCTGTGGCCCTTGGTAGAGTTCTGATGCTTTTCCTCTCATTTCTTCTTGTCTTCATTGTTGCATTCATTTTTTACTGCGTTTGAGGCTGTTGAATTCACTAGAGGGCAAAATGAAAGCAAAAGAGGAACAATACCCATGGTGCCATGCATATATATCCTCCCAGGAAATAGATATAAGCTTCGAACTCATAGAAATCTGCATCATTTTTGTATTTTTTTGTAGCATAAGGCATGAAATGGTATTGGAGACCATGGCCAAACTAATGCTTCTGAGTGTTTTTCTTGAACTCCCACAAGCTTGAAACTTTCATAGTTTTGTGACTGTGACTTTTCCTCCTTGAAATCTCAAAGTGGGTTTGACCCATCATGAAGAAACTCTCTACATTTGAACTGTGTATAAAAAAAACTCATATGGGTTTTGGAAACTCGTGAAATAAAGGTATTTCTTTGCATCTTTTTATTAGAATCATTATAAGACCTGGTCCCTGACAGGCCGCGACTGAATCATGCATTTCATAACTATTTTAGAATGAAACCCTAGATGGATTAAACAAACATAATTTCATCTTATTAGCTCTATTATGTAGTTGTCTCTTTACTTGAAACCCTACACAAATGAACCTCGCAGCCTAACTTTTGTTGCAAAGAAATGATATGCTCTACCATAGGCCACAAGTCTGATGGTACCTCTTGTGTAATTTTTGAGAAAAAAATCAGTTCAAAAGCCCCTTCATTTCCTTTGTATCCTGTAGATGCTCTTCCTATAAGATGTGACATGGCTTATGACATTTGACATAATATATATCATTTCTTGCATTGAACTTATATTCATGACTACACTTTCATTCAGTGACTGATACATTTCATCACTCTTGAGCACTCCTTGAGATGAATTAAATTTGAAAATGTACATTCTCCTTGTATGACCTTTTTGTGAGAAGACTACATTTCTTTTTGGCATATTGATTTACGAGGCGACTACTATTTCATTCATTGCTTGGGCTGGGAGCCCTATATGTAGTCTCAAATATACTTTGCCATATAATGCTCCTGTATCTAACTCTTGGAAATTATGAGATGAGATGGCAAAAAAAATCCACTTGACTCTTTTCCTATCACTCTTCCTGTAGCATTTGAAAATAGAAATTATATCTTGAAACTCATACAGTTAAAACTCCATTGTGATTGATCTAATGGATGTGACACTTCCATTTCATCTACATGATATTCGGCTTCACTATTAATTTTGTAGTAGCACATCACTATTCTATTGCATTTGGTGAGATCATACTTGAACTATGGTATGGCATATGTTGGATAAGCTACCTCCTGTAGTTGTAGTATAACATTGATATGGCTGTCCCTTTCAATTTTGAGATTGGCGTAGCATCTTAATGAACATCTGAAACCTGTGTATACACTCTTCTGATGGCATTATATTCATGTTTATGTAACATATTGGTTTTTATGCTTGAAGATGATAAATTGAATGCATTGTTGTTAGACTTTATTTGCAAGCTTTTACATTTCAATATTGTACACTATCTATCCTAAAATGATGTGTTAGACCAACTGCCATGTTGGCATAGGATAATGCATTTTTTCACCAGTACAAAGGTGTTGTCATGTACTCATAAACACTTTCAATTGATGAATTGCAAAATGATCTTTAATTGGATATGTTTCATCATCTGAAAGGTTATCATAAAATCTCATTTTTGTCTATGAATTTCCTGAATGTATGAAAATGAGAAGACATCTGCATTTCATTCCTTATTTTCTATGTATGTCAACACCATATGAATAATCCTTCTATGCTCTTGATATTTGACTGTCCATTTGATGGCTATATGTGATGTTAAAACTAAACATTTGCATCTCATATGACTGGGATAGCCAACTGGAAATGTGCATTCTTCATTGGTGACTTTGTATTATCAAGTTGACTATACTCACTCATCTGATTTGTCAATTCCACCTTGACTGTAATTCTAAATCATAGACATGACAAAAAGGTAACAAAATACATGTTCTATTTGTTGTTCCAATGTGATTGATCGTTCATCATGGCTAAAAATGCATGTTTACAACTAGGATACTTCAACATTAACAACTATATTTTGTGCATGCTGGGCTCAACCCTTATGGGAGCCCATTTTCTCCACATGCCATTTCATAAAAAATGAATTAGTAAACTGGTTTCTTATATACCTACACAGGAAGCAAACATGTTAGCATATGAAACATATATTTGATTCATGATGTGGGGTTACTTGTATGGATCTATCTCTTTTTGACGTAGCACTTATGTCTTCTCGTTCTGACTTCTCTTATGCTGATATCTGATGACTAATGATGTTGCTACATAAAAGTAGATGATACTTTTGATAATTCTGATTGTGTATGAAAAGATTAGGGACCCTGAGCATTAAAAAAAAATGTTTTTCAGGAACGCTGGAGCTCAAACGAATGGAGGAAGATAGCAGTCATCTCAACCACGGGATTCGTCATTCATAGGCAATGACGGATCCCCTTTCTTTTCTTATGCATTTCATTGTTTTCAAAAGTAAAATTTACTTTTATGTTGCCAATTTCAATTAATCCAACAGCTTGTGGTGGAGCATTTCATTTGTCATTCATGAATAATGAAAAATCCTTTCAAAATACGCAATGTTGTATGGTTCTTCTTGATTGTAAACAATTGCATTTAACTGAAGTTCTTTTATGGCATTTGTCTCTTGGCAAAACACTCACTAATAATAGACATGCATCCCTTAAAACTATAAAATTTAACCAGCTCCACTTGATTGAGCTGGAAAACAAAATGAGTAACATTTCTGGTGACATCTGCGTGGTGCTTGCCTACTAAGCACCCAGACCAGCTACCTAAAACTATCTATTGGGCATAGAGTCACTCATACTTGACCAAACTTTGAAAAAAAACATTTCCTTCCATTGCTGCAGCTTACTTCAGACTACAATATCTTCTAATCCATCAAGTGCATGTGTATGGTTGATGACAGTGAACCAACAAAAATCACTGTCATTAATGATATGCATCTACTTGATGGGCTAGAAGGGGGTAATCAACAAGAACACCTCCTCAACAAACTGCTGCAATTTATTACAGTTCTATGAGAGAGATAGGTATGATGTGTGACAGCGAATAGATGTATTCATTGTTTCATATGATGGCTATCTATACATACAACTATAGTACATTACAACATTTTCAAACCTTGTGGACAACCAGACCCAAGAACAACTAACTAACTTATGCGCAACCACACTTAGGGAAATGAAATCTGCATCTAATCTATTGGGCAACAACACTTATTTAACAACAGAAACTTCAAGAAATATGTACAAATAGGTAAGATCATACCTCAGAAACAATGCTTGAGGTGAATCCCATTGACTGGGATTGGCTCCATGTTACCATCCAACCTAGACAGCTGGAATGCATTATGTTGTTTACATTATGAAACAATATAGCGCCCACTCCAAAAAGCATCGAACTTAGAGTGCTTTCCAGGTTTTCTCTTTAATTCATACCATTTCAGCACTACATCACCCTCCTGGAATATTCTTCGAGATTATTTTTGTCAAATGACCTCTTCATTTGAGCTTGATGATGCTCTATATTTCTCATGGCATCATTCCTGATCTCTTCAAGCTCAACTAATTGAGCTAGCCTTACCATCATAGGGCCTTCTTCTAGCATGTCTAGCTGATTCACCAAATCAAGTGCTGGTAACTCAAGTGTGATAGGAAGCCTAGCTTCCTTGCCATACACCAACATGAAAGGTGAATGCCTTGTTGACCATTTTGTAATAATTCTATCAGCCCATAATGCTGATTTCAACTGTGTATGCCAGGCTCTCTAGTTACCCTCCATGGTCTTCTTGATGATTCTGATTAAGTTCTTATTGGTGGATTCCGCTTGGCCATTGCCTTGTGGATAGTAATTGGAGGATGTATTCAGATAAAAACCATTTCTTACAGCCCAATCAGAGATTTTGGAACTGACAAAGGCAAGGGCATTGTCTGATATAATAGACTCAAGGACTCCAAATCTGATAACTAGCTCTTCATAAAAACTCAGAACAACAGACTCATTGGCTTCCTTAAGTGCGACTGCTTTAGTCCACTTAGTAAAATAATCTGTGGCTGTAAGAACACACTTATGGCTAGCACTGGATGGAGGGTTTATAACTCTAATAAAATCTAATCCCCACCTCATAAAAGGCTATTCAACCTGAACTGGCTGCAAAGGTAAGGCTGCAACTTCTCTTTTCCAAAAAACAGAGCATATTCCTTGCACTTTCTGACCCATAAGTGTGCATCCTTAAACAAACTTGGCCAATAATAGCCACCTTTCATCACCTTAAGAGTTGTTGCTCTAGGTGAAAAATGGCCTCCAGCTGACCCCTCATGAAATTCATGCAACACTTTCTCAACTTGGTTAGGTTCAATACACCTCAGCAATACTCCATTGAAATCTTTCCTAAAAAGCAAACCGTTAATGAGTACATAAGGTATAGACTGCAATGTAAAATACCTTCTTTTGGCTCTATCTAACTCTTGAGGACACTCACCAGTTTGTAAGAAATGAACCATTTCTTGCACCCCATCAATAACAAGAACTAAAATAGTTGTTTGCTCTTGATCTTGCAATGATAGAACAACTTCTTGTTCACGTTCTTCTTTGTTGATAACACCATCAGAAAGCTATTCACACTACCCCTTACCCCTGACCAGCTTGGTAACCTTAATGTCCATGTCATATTCCATTACCTTAGTCACACAGCTAGCTCTCTTATCATTGAGATCCTTACTTAACAGAAATTCCTTCACACTTGGATGAGAAACCATTAGATTAATCTTATTACTTGACAACATGTGTTTAGATTTCTTTAAACTCCTTATAACAGCAAGCACATGTTTCTCAATGAAGGTGTACCTTAGCTCATAATCCTTCAATGCTTGAATGAAAAAGGCTAAAGGCTACTCCATTTCTAAATCATTCTTCTGTACCAACATAATAGAAACAGAATCAACATTACCATAAGCATACAAAGTGAAATCTTTAGAAAAATTAGGATTTAGGAGTATAGGTACAACTGCCAGTGCTTCCCTAATAAGCTAAAAGCTCCTTTTTCCCTCTCTAGTCCAGCTGAAAGACATGTTCTTTCTCAACATAGCAGTTAGTGGACTTAACAAATCAGCAATATCAGGGATGAATCTCCTGACGAAGTTGATTCTTCCAATGAAACTCTACAGACCTTTCTTATGTGTTGGTAAGGGGAGAGCCAAGATTGCACTTATCCTTTCAGGGTTAATGGTGATACCTTGTTTTGACACCACGTAACCAAGCAATCTGCCCTCATGGACAGAAAACACACACTTTTTGGGATTAAGTGATATCCCAAACTCCCTACATCTCTCAAAAATCTGCCTTAAGTGGTTTAGATGATTCTTGGCCTCTTTGGAGAAAACAGTAATGTCATCAAGGTAGACTAGGACGGTCTTGTACATTAGGCCTTGAAAGGCCATATCCATAGCCTTTTGGAAGGTTGCTCCAGTGTTGGACAAATTGAAGGGCATCTTCTTGTAGAACATAGTCCCCCATTTTGTGGTGAAGGTTGTTTTATACTGGTCTTCCTCCTTCATTAATATCTGATTATAACCGGAATAACTGTCTAGTAAGGAAAACCTCTCTGATCCTGAGACTACTTGGAGTATCTACTCCATGGAAGGCAAAGGATGACGGTCTTTCAAGGAAGCTCTATTCAAGTCACGAAAGTCTACACATAACCTTATCTCCCTGTTTTTCTTCCTAACCGGCACAAGGTTGGAAACCCATGAGGTGTGCTTAATAGGAAAGATTATGCTACTCTCAATCAGTTTGTTCAGTTCTTTTTTCATAAGAGACTCTAATTTAGGATTCAATGGCCTCTGTTTCTACCTGATAGGCTTGGCATTAGGCTCAAGTTCAATAGTATGTTGAGCAAGATGGGGATTAAATCCTTTTAAATCACTGTATTTCCATGCAAAAATGTCACTAAATTATTGAAAAAGTTGAACAAATGCTGGTTTTTCTTTTGCTGTACATACCTTGCCCAGTTTGAGAAGCTTATCCCTGAAGATCTCAACTTCTTCATAGTGATCTTGCTAAACTTGTATGTTGGACTTGGGTTTTGTAGCTTCATCATTAGTATTAAAAATGGACTCTAAGGTGACCAAACCCTTTGGCATCTTATTATTCTTGAGCTGAATGATTTGGTCACCATACTGGTGTTGTAGCCTCTCTTGGTTAGCATGAGAGAATTTTGCTTTTTCTCTCAAGAAGTTTACAATCTGCTGGTCACTTTCAGACACTTGCCAATGTGTGTTGTTATCTGGTACAGTAGGCCTAACAACAACCTTAACATTATGATTAGTCTTATCACTACTAATCTCTTCTGGAATATCATATTCAGTCCCTACAGTAGCTAGCCTATCAGCATTTTTATTCTAATTTCTAGGTATGGATATCAAGTTAAATGCATCAAATCCCTCCAAGAGGTCCCATACCCTATGCTTGTAAGATTTAAGAAAATCATTTCATGCAATATTCAGGTTTCTCACCTGATTAACCACCAGTTCGTTGTCCCCATAAACTTTTAGATAGCTAATACCTTTTTGTCTTGCCCATTCCAAGCCTTGAATAAGAGCTACGTATTCAGTAACATTGTTGGTACAGCTGAAATAGAATCTAAAAGATGAATAGTACCTCTCACCCTTTGGGGAAACAAGTAGGCATCCACCACCGGCACCCACTTTATTCCTTAAGCCATCAAAAATAGTTCCCAGACCTCATTATCTTGCTGCCCATCTTGTTGTTTTGCACTTTTTTTAGTGTTAGGCAGAAGTGAATCAGCTTCATGCATCATATACACACCCAAACTAGCCTCTTCCAGGTGCTCACATGCACCAACCACATGAGTCAGATCTACCCACTCATCAAGAAGAACTTCTGGTATACCTTCAATTTGTGTACTACCTTCTTGAACAGCGGGATGCTCCTCTTGTTCACTTGCAACCAAGTTGGCATTGATGGGACATGGAGTGTAAGGCTCAATATGGTCTTTGGCAATGGGTTCTGACTTGATAGTCACCTTAGTGCCGTACCTAGTTCTAAACAGCATATGAGACCAATCTGAGGACAAGTAACCTCCTATTTTTGTAGTAAAATTCATTGACAAACAAATAGTGAAATAAGGAGGTAACTCAATGACATAGATGTCCTGTGGGATAGAAAAATTTGGACAGGCATGAAAAGTCAAACTCAGTCCCTTTATGACACCTACTGTACTAACAGCAGTTCCATCTAGCTGAACAACTCCCTTCTCTAATGGCTCATATTCAATTCCTAACTTGTCAACAATCTGTTTGGGCATCATGGAACTGCTAGCACCTGAGTCAATCATGTAGTTATGGACTAAATGGTCACCTATGATCAAGGACACATAAAATGGTGGGGGCTTGACCTTTGAAGCTTGTTGTTCTTTATCATTTCTAGTCGTATTTATCAACATGGCCTTAGACTTATCTATATTAGGCTCTTGAGACAAACTTAAATTTGATAAGGCTGATTGAAGCAAGTCTTTTTGGCTAGGGATACTTAGGGAATCCCACATAGACATAGATGCAATCACTTTTTTCATATGCTCAAGGATATTGAAAGCAGGTGTGCCTAATTTAACTTGGCTTTTGGGGGCAGCCACGTCACCTTGAGTACAAGCTGGCTAAATTGATGGATTAAGCTACTCCTTGCCTACCAAAGGCTGAATTTTTGATAAAACTTGAATTTTCTCAGCATTTGATGGGTTAGAAACACCTTGATCCATGTTTGGCACTTGATGCACATGGGTCTAAACTTTATCAAGCTGCTGCCCTTCATCTATAGCCCTCTTCTTGCTCCATGTATTGGCTGCAATTGAAGAACCAACTTGGTTCATACCATAGAATTCCTCTCCTTACCATTAGGAGTGTTGTCTCATGTACATGCTCTTCTTGCTGTTGGACAGGAGGTTCTATAGTCACATTAGCATGCACTGCTGAACTATTTTGAACCATCAAAGCTTGGTTAATCACCCCATTGGCACAAGTACTTTGGTTATGGTTATGATTGTAAGGAAAGCACCAGTCATAGTCCTGAGCCAAATTGTTTTGTGTGGGTACAATCTCCTTCAAGGAACTAGCAGTGTTTGGGTTGTAAGATTGATAAGGTCTAGAGTTAAAGGCTTGTCTTGGACCTTGATTATTTGGCTAATATGGAGGCCTATTTGGCTGGTTCTACTGGTAATTAGATTCAAATGGGGGCTAATAGGGCCTAAAATTCTGACCTTGCTGCCTCTTAAGGTTTATTATCTCGTTACCAAAAGATTGTAATAGCCCTTTAATCTCCTATAACTCAAAAGATTGAGTTTGAACAACATTCTCTTGGTTATTGGGCTGAATATTAGGTGCTGGTAACGTTGGTGCAATGGGTATAATAGCTATAGGAGGCACATGCATTGGTATTGGTGGCTGAATAGGAGGGAATATTGGCAAAGGAGGTCTAGGGGCAATTTTACCAACATGTATAAAGTTGTTCTCAGCTCTTATAGCTATAGCATAGGCTTGAGGTAAGGAAGCTCCTCCCATAGATTGAACCATAACATAAATATCACTGTTCAAAGCTCTCAAATAATATAATAAAGCATGATCAACAATAGGCCTTACCGTTGGTGGGATTCTATCCCATGTCTTCTAAAAATGGTGGTTGAAGTATGACATAACCTTGTGGGGAGCCCTCTTAATTGTAGACAGTTACTCCACCAATGACAAATGGTTTGATTTGTCTTCAAAGAAACTGCACAGCTCCTCTCCTAAACGATGCCATGAATCTATGGAGTTATTTGGTAAGCTTCTGAACCGCTGCGAAGCCTTCCCTTTAAGGGAAGCTGCTAACAATCTAATTGCAATGTTTTCTTCTGTCACATGATGGACAAGACACAGGTTTGCAACATCTTTTATTTGCTCAACCAGAGTAGTTTGATCTTCATAATTAAAATATGCTAAACTTTTCAAAGTAGCTATAGGAATGTCATCATGCTGAGCCAAATTCAGTGGGCTGCCTTGGTTGAATGCAACAAACGGTTGATTTCTAGCAGCAGGAATCATTGGAACTGGGATTCTTGGGGCAGTATGAGTTCTAACAACAGGAGGAGTAGACTTGGCTCTCCTAGAATAAACATGATTTGTCTTGGGTTTCTCAGTTGTTATTCCTCTTCTCCTAGGTGGGGATAATTGCAAATACTCAAAGGATGAAAGATTGCTTCTGGTTTGTATCCTTTTCATAAGTTGAAATGCACTGGTTTTACTAAACCAAAGCTCAGAGTCACCAGGTATGCTAAAAGTATATCTCCTAAAGACCGAAAATACTGCTGCACACACCAAACAACAACATAAGCTTCTAATTTTCTAGACTAAAAAAATTAGTTCTCTATCCCACCAGGCGTGCCAAAAATTGTTGTCTCTCAGATTTGTACCGTTGCTAAGTTGCAGAACTTGGCAATCTGGAGAAACATGGGATCTTTCTAGGCCTCTGGGTCACCTATGATGGAAAGAACCTCCGGAGAAGGCTGGCTTCCTAGCTGGTTATCACCTTGAAACTATTGGATTTGTAGAGGAAAAGGGAAAAGGAATGCTTAAAAAATGAAAAGTAAAACTGTCAAATGAGAACAAGGGTGATACACCAAACTTGATATGATTTATGGAACTCATATTTGCATACACTTGGCCATAGACATCATAAACTAAACCTGCACAACCTATTACTGTATGCTTTGCAAAAACACTTCACAAAGAGGCCTAAATACATTAACCTTTTAAAGGAAGCTAACTTCATAGTTAAAAAAGCATATACAGTTTTAAGACACAGTTTGCAACCTGCACAAACACACTTTTTACAGAAAGGTATTTGAAACATGAGACAAAATCACAAGGAGATAAAACTAACCTTACAAATGACTTAATCAAATACTTGGTAATACACAGTACTGCATAAATAAGAAGGCAAAACTTGACTATCAATGGTATCCGAGTTCTGTTCTGTATTTCATATCTCAAAGGGGTTACAAAAACATGCTCAAACTGAGTAAGGATTGCAAAAAAATCACTAACTCCAGATTTTACATGAAAAAGAACTCCTCTACAAAGAGTCAAATGAATGACTATATACTCTCTAAGTTGTTGTAGCAAGATAAGCATGAGAAACCTCCATGGTCGTGCATCTCATAAAAGCCCTCAAAATATTTGTCTAAAGTCCTCCAAAATGAGTTCCCAATGAAGAAAAAGTTAGGGCATGTCATCACTAAACATAAAAGCACTGTAAAATGCCTTTAAATGCTCTTTAAGGCCATAAAAATCAATTCAAATATCCACAATAACTCCTCCACCAGTTTGCCAACCTCTCCTGCAGCATCATAAATATCTGATATTTGCACAATAAATGCTCAACCACATCTACAAGCATCCTCAACTTGTCCTTTGCACAATAAATATCATAAATATAATTCTTTCTACATTTAACTAACATTGACTAAGCGGTTTATAATTACACCACTTAGTTTAATGTTTTACATTCCAAATTTATTACAAACCTATGCAGAAAATAATTGCATTTAGGACATAAATATTTAATCTCCTAATTTTGCATGGTTTGGAGACAAATTAAATATTGTTAAAGAATGACAAAGTAATCGATGAGACTTACTTTGCCATGTGTGATAAATTTGCCTATTATTGCCTTTTGCATTTTTATTACAAATGATGAAGTAATTCATAATTCATTACTTTATCATTCGTTTACAATATGTAATCTATCTCTAGATTATGCAAAATCAACATAGAACACCTTGTAATCCCTAGGCAAAATACAACCTCCATACACTTGCATCACCTCTCGCATCTCATGGCTATATCAAAGCTCCTTATAACCCCTAGCCATTCATATATGCATTACATATGGGTCCTCTCCATGCATAGGTCAAGATACAAACATCATGTCGTATTACATTAGTCATATATCACATTGCATCCTTATGACTCCATATGCAATATTACAATGTCTTATACTTCCATGCATATGTAATTACAACATTATGAATTGTGCATCACATTCTTTGAAGGTCTAATGCAATATATTTTAAAGTGACCCTTATGCCTCCCTAGCATATTACAATGCCTTACTTATATCATCACACTCACCTTATGACTATACCAAGACATGCCTAGCAAGATATAATGTACTCGACCTCCTCAAATATTCATAATGTTTTGACTTTTGGAAAATGGTGCAAGGCAAAAATAAATGTCTCATGGCCCCTATGTGCATTATGATTAGGTTTTTTAAAGACTAAAAGTCTTTACCACGGGCTGGGAAGGATAGAAATGATTTTATTTTTAAAACAAAAGTCAAAAATGGACAATTGCAAATTAGGTCAATCAATAAAAAAGAAGGAAAAACCTAAAAAACTCTTCATTTGCATTTCATTCTTTTCTCCTCCTTGTTGCCACGTCGCCATGCATGTAGGGTTTGTGGGCAATCTTCATGATTTCTAAGGCATTTTATGAGGGATTCGATGCATTATCTCTGAAAACGAAAGGTAATAAACCTCTATTTCTCCATGTTTGATCTGTTTCCTTCATTTTGGAGGTAAAAATTGGCACTAGGCCGCGACCCTTGGTAGAGTTCTGATGTTTTTCCTCTCATTTCTCCTTGTCTTCATTGTTGCATTCATTTTTTATTGCATTTGAGGCTGCTGAATTCGCTAGAGGGCAAAATGAAAGCAAAAGAGGAGCAATACCCATGGCACCATGCATATACATCCTCCCAGAAAATAGATGTAAGATTCAAACTCATATAAATCTGCATCATTTTTGTATTTTTCTATAGCATGAGGCATGAAATGGTATTAGAGGCTATGACCAAACTAATGCTTCTGAGTGTTTTTCTTGAACTCCCACGATCTTGAACCTTTCATAGTTTTGTGACTGTGACTTTTCCTCTCTGAAATCTCAAAGTGGGTTCGACCCATCATGAAGAAACTCTCTGCATTTGAACTGTGCATAAAAAAAACTCATATGGGTTTTGGAAACTCGTGAAATAAAGGCATTTCTTTTCATCTTTTTATTAGAATCATTATAAGACTTAGTCGCTGACAGGCCATGACTAAATCATGCATTTCATAACTTTTTCAGAATGAAACCCTAGATGGATTAAGCAAGCATAATTTTGTCTTATTAGTTCTATTTTGTATCTTTCTCTTTACTTGAAACCCTACACAAGTGAACCTTGCGGCCTAACTTCTGTTGCAAAGAAATGATATGCTCTACCACAAGCCATGGGTTTGATGGTACCTCTTGTGTAATTTTTGAGAAAGAAACCAGTTCAAAAGCCCCTTCATTTCCTTTGTATCCTGTAGATTCTCTTCTTGTAAGATGTGACATGGGTTATGACATTTTTCACAATATATATCATTTCTTGCACTGCACTTATATTCATGACTACACTTTCATTCGGTGACTGATATATTTCATCACTCCTAAAAACTACTTGAGATGAAATAAATTTGAAAATGTACATTCTCATTTTGTATGACCTTTCTGTGAGAAGACTACATTTCTTTTTGGCATAGATTTACGAGGCGACTACTGTTTCATTCATTGCTTGGGCTGGGAGCCCTGTATGCAGTCTTATATATACTTTGCCATATAATGTTCCTATATCTAACTCTTGGAAATTATGAGATGAGATGGCAAAAGCTGTCCACTTGACTCTTATCACTCTTCCTGTAGCATTTGAAAATAGAAATTATATCTTGAAACTCATACAATTAAAACTCCATTGTGCTCGATCTAATGGATGTGACACTTCCATTTCATTTGCATGATATTTGGCTTCACTATTAATTCTGTAGTAGCACATCACTATTCTATTGCATTTGGTGAGATCATACTCGAACTATGGTATGGCATATGTTGGATAAGCTACCTCCTGTAGTTGTAGTATAACATTGATAAGACTATCCCTTTCACTTTTGAGACTGCCGTAGGATCTTAATAAACATCTAAAACCTATGTATACACTCTTCTGATGGCATTATATTCACGTTCCTGTAACACATTGATGTTTATGCTTGAAGATGATGAATTGAATGCATTTTTGTTATACTTTATTTGCAAGCTTTTACATGTCAATATTGTACCCTATCTGTCCTAGAATGATGTGTTAGACCAACTTCCATGTTGGCATAGGATAATGCATTTTTTCACTAGTACAAAGGTGCTGTCATGTACTCATAAACACTTTCAATTGATGAATTGCAAAATGATCTTTAATTGGATATGTTTCATCATCTGAAAGGCTATCATAAGATCTCATTTTTGTCTTTGAATTTCCTAAATGTATGAAAATGAGAAGACATCTGCATTTCATTTCTTCTTTTCTATGTATGTCAACACCATATGAATAATCCTTCTATGCTCTTTATATTTGACTATCCATTTGATGGCTATATGTGCTATTCAAACTAAACATTTGCATCTCATATGATTGGGACAGCCAACTATAAATGTGCATTCTTCATTGGTGACTTGCATTATCAAGTTGACTGTACTCGCTCATCTGATTTGATAATTCCAACTTGACTGTAATTCTAAATCATATACATGACAAAAAGGTAACAAAATACCTGTTCTATCTATTGTTCCAATGTGATTGATCATTCATCATGGCTGAAAATGCATGGTTACAACTAGGATACTTCAGCATTAACAAATATACTTTGTGCATGCTGAGCTCATCCCTTATGGGAGCCCATTTTCTCCACATGCCATTTCATAAAAGATGAATCAGTAAACTGATTTCTTATATACCTACACAGGAAGCAAACATGTTATCATATGAAACATATATTTGATTCATGATGTTGGATTACTTGTATGGATCCATCTCTTTTTGATGTAGCACTTATGTCTACTCGTTTTGACTTCTCTTATGTTGATATCTGATGACTGATGTTGTTGCTACATTAAAGTATATGGTACTTTTGATAATTCTGATTGTGTATGAAAAGATTAGGGACCTTGAGCATTAACAAAAACTATTTTCCAGGTACACTGGAGCTCAAACGGATGGAGGAAGATAGCAACTGGCTCGATCACGAGATTCATCATTCGCAGGCAATGACGAATCCCCTTTCTTTTCTTATGCATTTCATTGTTTTCAAAAGTAAAATTTACCTTTATGTTGCCAATTTCAGTTACTCCTACGGCTTGTGTGGGAGCATTTCATTTGTCATTCATGAATAATGAAAAAGCCTTTCAAAATATACAATGTTGTATGGTTCTTCTTGATTGTAAACAATCGCATTTAACTGAAGTTCTTTTATGGCATTTTTCTCTCAGAAAAACACTCACTAATAACAGACATGCACCCCTTAAAACTATAAAACTTAACCAGCTCCACTTGATTGAGCTAGAAAATAAAAATGGGTAATAGTGACTAAAAGTTTTAGTCACTTAGTCATTTATTTGCCAAAATTCTACTAGTGTGTCTCTAGTTTTGTTCAACAATGAGTGTAGTTGATTATTATGTGTCTATTTCTTGCATTATTCTCTCTTTTGTAATAGTTATTTGACCTCTATAATCAATATAATCTATTATTTTGCCTTTCTCTTTTGATTTGAGCACTGTGTCTTCTCTTTGGATTAGTGTGAGCTATGTATTGTGGATAAAATAGTCCCTTTCATTTCTCTACTTCTCTATCCTAGCCTCTATTGGAATCAATATGAGTCTGTGTAAGTTTTTTCAGTTGTGAGATTATTACTATGTTGAGTCAATTGCAACCCAACCTACCAAATCTGGTGCATCACCTTTATTTCAATTCAGTTTCTTCCTAACCCTTTTCCCCTACAATATTAGCACTAGGTTTAGATAATTTTCTCCAAGAATTAGGCTTAGAATGAGGAACCAGCGTTCTCTAGAGGTCTGATCTCAATTTGCAAGGTCCCATGCCTTGAGATCATTCCCATTGTGTCATTAGAATGCTTGGGCTCTCTCCAAGCTAGGTGCAATTCTATGTGACAACAACCATCTTTCCCATCTACATTGGGTGGTATATGTGCCCGAATGTTGAATCAACTAAGGAAGCAGAGAAGGAGCTACAGATGTTGCAGCTACCACCATTTCTATTTGCTAGACAATATGACTCATACAAGAGGATGGAGAAGCACATCTATAAGAAACTTGCACATCAGGTGCATCTGGAAGATTATTAGTAGATTTCCCAGATGACATGGAAGTGAGAAAGAGAAGTTATTAAACACTCACTCTAAAATAGATTAAGACATTGGATTACATACATGTCCCTCCACAGTTGCATGAAGATGATGGAGTAATAGTATTAGAAGAATATGAAGATAAAAGGGTATATAATGATACCATTTCCTTGCCAGACTGGAGCCAGCTAGAGGAGACATCCCTGGACATGATATTTGCAAAGATTATGCAATTGACCCAGGCATGGGTAGATGGAGTGGCCATAACTATGGATAAGAAAAGGAAGAGATAAGAAGTATCAAAAGAAGAATATGATGACTTTCTAAGTGATAAAATGCAGAATCTAGAGGCTAAGCAAGCCAAGGTGTCATCCTCCAAGGGAGTAAATAAAAGCATCAATACTAGCATTGGAATATCCCTGAGGCCATCTCCCAAAAAGGTGAAAGAATCGACTTCTAAGGCTACAATGTCTAGAGCACGTATAGAACAACATATGCATACGGAGGAGCTAGGTGTTAGTTATTAGGACTTAGAGGAGGAGGAGGATAATGTCCCCCTAATCAAGAAGAGGAAGGTTCAAGATGTATTGTAAGGAGCTGACATTCCTACAGAGAAAAGAAAATAGGTAACAACAATTAGAGGGTCTGCGAGTAGGAAACCTGATATCCTATTGAAAGGACAAGGAGGTGAGGAACTCCAACATCATAGCCTACAACAGGATGTCCCTATACCAAATATTATAAAGTTTAAAACTAAATTAGTAGATAAACCTAGGGAAGAACAAAGAAAGAAAGAAGATGATCAATCTCTTCCCTTGGATGATACTATAGACCTCACTGATGATAAGGTGATAAAAGATGTAGCAGCTAGCCCAATGGAAGCTTTGGTCAAGAATACTGCTATGACTCCCCAAGCTACACCTCAGGTGTAAACAAGCACAAGAGAGGTAGAAGAAGAGGAAGTAGAAAATCTAGAAGAGGTAGCATAGAAGATTAGTTTGGATGGATTAATTGGTAAGGTGACTAGCCCAACAACTGTTGACTTTGCATATGTCGAAGTTGAGGAGACAGAAAGATAAAATCATTGGGCGTGAAGATATTCAAGACAACTAGCCATCAATGATACATAGATAAATGTATCAGAGGTTGCACAGAATGAGGTTCATGAAGTTGATCAGGAACATGTTGGAGAGAAGGAGAAGGACCAATCAATGACTACATCTAGATCTCAAGATCCCAAAGATGCAAAGGTAGTAATATCCATACAAGAAGGTCCATTGAATAAGAATACTGATAATAAAGAAGCAGAAAAAGTAGATGGTGATTATCAAAAGGATAATCAAGATACTCAAGATCTTGGCCATCAAAGACCTAATGCAGACATTCCACCACCACAAGATAAGCAGTTAGTGCCAGACCAAAATGTAAAGACACTAGAGGATGTTCATACAGAAGCTCCGTTGGACCAGGAACCTAATCAAGATAATCTGGAGATCAGGATAAGACATTAGATGATGCTGGAATACATGATGAGCAGCAGAAAATGGATGAAGGGGTTCTCATCAATGAGGAAGAAAAACAACAAAAATAAAGTATGGATGAAGATATCCTAATGGAACCAAAATATAAGTACATGATGCTCACATTGAGAAACTAGATCAAGGAGGGTCACAATTAGTTGGATTATCATTAGTTTCATCAGAGGTAGGACATTCATAAGAGCAAAAGGTACCTTTTGACTTTAAATATTTATTTACTCTCGATCCATCTAAGTCTAAAAGGAGAGCTAGAGCAGTCTCCACTATAAAGAGGGACCCTAAAATAGGAAAGATGATATCTCAAGTTCCCATAGTAGAGAAGGCCAAAGGAGAAATCAGGCTAGAAGAATTCCAAGTGACACAAATTGACTTAGGTCATGTCACTACAGAACAAGAAATTTAGGAGCATATTGAGAGTACTGAGGCTATAGTGTCCAAAATAAAGAAAATCAAAGCCAAAAAGAAAGAATTGAAAGAACATAATGCTTAGTTGTAGTAGTTTATATAGGGATTGGTGAAGCCGGATAGTCTAGCATCCACCCTATAGGCTACAAAAAGGCCCACTACTCTAAGATTAATTAGTGAGGAAGAAATAGCAGGTCTGGATATATAGAAACATCAAACTCATATCATGAACAAATGGTTCATGAGGTTCATGATGTTTGGGGAGAAGTTAATGAGGACATCCAAGTCCAATTGGGATGCATTGTCCAATCTGAAGAAGAACATTGATTCTTTGAAGAGTGATTTCACTCAGAGAATAAATTAATGTAATTATGCATTAGACCTGATCAAAGAAGCTAAAGGGAAGCCAGATGAAGAATTACCGAAGAATAAGATTGTCACCAATATGACTCTTCCTCTGTTAAACACCTGGGTTACAGAGCTACAATTTGAGCTAGAGGTGTTGAAAACAAGCATGACTAGAGTTAGGGATATGCAAACCAAGATCCATGATCTGCTAGCAGATGAAATGAAGGTGCTAGAGGAATTGTTGGAGGATGCTATTGAAGAATAAAGTATGCCAGAGGTGGATAAATCCATCTAGACATTCAAAGATAAATTTAGAGAAGTGGCAGAGGATCCTGTGAAGTCTTTCACAGAAGATGTCATGGATGAGATGTCAAAGCTAAATGTGAAGGTAAAGGCATTTGATAAAGAAGTAGAAAATAGAGCATACATGATGAAATCTTTGGATGAACAAATTGAAGCATTGAAATATGCTAAGCCAAGAGCTCAGGCAATAAGTAAGCTCCAGGTGGACACTTTTGTGCAGGCATGTGACTATCATAAGAAGTTAGACACAGGAATGCTTGTGCACAAGGAAGATGTATATGAGTAAGAAGATATAGAGGCTCACTCTGATAGAAGGAGAGGAAAAGAAGTCATATTGACCAAATCCAAAGTCAGAGGATATCCATTCATACCTTATAGATGTTGCCAAGTGGAAACTTGTGTCACGTAAGTTGTATTTTGACTTGGTCAAAGCAATGTAAACTATTGATCATAATAGATAAATCCTAATCATTGGATCTTTTGTAACTACCTCCTCTCCTTGCTCTATAAAAGGAGGTTGAGTGGCATTTGTAGATTATTAGAAGCTTAATTGAGATTGGATTGTTGAATGTCGTGACCAATTCTCAAGGTCATTTGTAAATGTATATTCCTTTTACATACTTGAATGAAGATGAAGATTTGTGATTATAAATTATCATAAATCTTGTGTAATCTATAGATGTTATCTTGATATTCCTTTGATTTGTTGTGTCCCTTGGAGTGCATTTTAGTCTGTGAATGTTGTTATTATCCTTTCCTTTGAAGATTCACATCAATCATATGTAGCTGTGGAATGTCCTGGTGAAAATATCATTTGATTTTCTTCCTTTTCATAAAAGTATCAAGGATATATGTGGATCAGTGACCAAACTTCACTCATTTCAGTAAAGTTAAAAGTTAATTTCAATTTCTTTAAATTTCATTTAGATCAACATCATCATAACTGCATAACACTAAAAATGATAAGTAGAATACAAAATATGCGGATATCCATAGATACATGAAGATCATAGGCATATTTAGATAAAGTGCATACAGAATAGCAAATATCATGCAAATAATCATAAGTAATGAAATCTACTTGTAGGCACGTTATTTAGAGGATTTTATAGTGCAGAAGTAAAATTAAGAATAGATTAGTTCAAATTCAAGTGAATTGAGGATAGTTTCAGAAGAACTAATCAAAATAATAATGAATCATCTTAACCAGAGTGATAGATAGAAGAATTGGTTAAACTTATCATAAATATCTGTATGATTTGGTTAAATATTGTAAGATTTGATATCAGTTATTGAGAATTTACAAAGAATAGGAAAAGCAGAGTAATATTTGCATATTAGGACACTAATACTTTGAATCATGGGTAAGGCCCCTAATGGAAAACAACAATTCACATCGAACCGACTAAGAGATTGTCAGAGATTATGAACTAATCAATGGAGACTTGGAGTCATCAATTCATCCTAAATCGATCATACTTTTCAAGAAGATAAGGTTTACTTTGTGAATTTTATCATTGTTGTTATGACTAACATCATCATCAACAGTTACCTAGACTCCTATTCACCACTTCTGTCTGTCCATCAGTCTATGGATGGTGTGCAGAACTGAACTTCAAATCTATCTTCAACTTCTTCCACAATGTCCTCTAGAAATAACCAACAAACTTGGTATGTTGATTTGAAACTATGCTCTTAGGGAGACGATGTAGTCTCACCACCTCCTTGAAAAATAACTCTACAATATTAACATCATTAGTCTTCTTACAAGGAATGAATGTACCATCTTTGAGAATCTATCCACCACCACAAAAATAGAATCATGTCCTCTATGTGTCCTTGGTAAACAAAGAACAAAATCCATACTAATATCATCCCATGGCTTCTCTGGTACAGGTAATGGCTGATATAGACCTGTATTCTGACTTGCTTCTTTTGTCATCTAGCACACTCTACAACTCTACACAAATTTCCTCACATCTTGCTGCAATTGTGGCCAATAATAATTCTCATCAACAATAGTAATGGTCTTATCTCGACCAAAGTGTCCAGCTAATCCCCCATTATGTTTCTCCTTAATTAGGTTCTCTCTCATGGAACTCCTCAGAATGCGCAATTGGCTTCCTCTAAACAACATGCCATCTTGGATTATGAAATCCAACCATTTGTCCTATCTAAAGTAACATGTTCCAAACAAGCTTTCCAAGCCTCTACAAAATCTAGATCTTCAAGATAAAAAATTTTGAGCTCATCAAACCCAACAACCTCTATCTTCATTTCTATCAAAAAAATTTTCCTTCTGCTCAAGGCATCTGCAACTCTATTGGACTTCCCACTCCTATGCTTCAAAACAAAAGTATAACTCTACAAAAACGCAACCCATTTTAAGTGCCTTTGATTTAACTTTCCTTGACTATTAAGATACTACAAATACTGATGATCAGTATATAAAACAAACTCTTTTGGAAACAAATAATGTCTCCATTTCTTCAAAGCATGAACTATTGCATAAAACTCCTGATCATAAACAGAATACGTTTTCTTGGCATCATTACGCTTCTCACTGAAATAGGCAATGGGCTTACCTTCTTGACTCAAAATAGCTCCTAGAGCACTACCACTAGCATCACAATCCACTTGAAATACATTATTGAAATTTGGAAGTGCCAAAATAGGTTGCTCTATGACTTTCTACTTCAATGTATCAAACATCTTGCTACTCCTGTAGTCCTTCTAAACTCTTTTCTATCCCCTCTCATTGTCACGGTTAGGGGTGCACAAATGCTACTAAAATTCTTAATAAACTTTCTGTAAAAACTTGCCAAACCATGAAAAGATCGTACCTCTATAGCACTCATTGGCGTAGGCCATTCAGTAATAGCTCTTACTTTTTCTAGGTCCATCTTAAGACCTTCCTCTGAGACAACAAATCCCAGGTAACCAACTCGTTCTTTGCAAAACTACATTTCTTCAGATTAATCAACAACTTCTCCTCACTCAACTTCTCTAAAACTCTTCTGATATGCATCATATGCTCATCCCAAGTCTTACTAAAAATCAAAATGTCATCTAAATAAACAATAACAAAACTTCTAAAAAACACTTTCAATACCTCATTCATGAGCCGCATGAATGTGCTCGGTGCATTGCTTAACCCAAATGGCATGACTAACCACTCATACAAACCTTCCTTTGTCTTGAAAGTTGTCTTCCATTCATCTCCTTCTCTGATTTAGATCTGGTGATACCCACTCTTCAGGTCAATCTTCATGAAGTACTTGGCTCCACTCAAACAATCCATTATGCCATCTATTCTAGGCAATAGAAATTTGTACTTGATCATGATCTTATTGATGGCTTGAGAATCTGTACACATTCTCCACTCTCCATCTTTCTTTGGTGCTAAGCTCTCTTTTATTAGTCCCTTCCTTAACAGCTTGTGAGCTTGTCTGTTCAGCTCTTCATTTTCTGCAAGAGTCATTCTATGGGCTGCCTTATTCAGCAAATTGGCTCCTGGTATAAAATCCATTTAGTCACTTATCTTCCTCACCGGTGGTAAACCTTCTGGTACATTATCAGAGATAATGTCCTAAAATTCTTCCAACATATCTCAGACTTTTGCTGGTACGTCTTCACATTTCTCTTGACTAGTCTTAGGAATCAATGCAAAGCAATGACACTCATGCTTCATACCCTCCAAAAATTTCCTACCATCTACCAAGCAAATTCTGGCAACACTACATACCTTTTCTTCTACCTCCTTCAAGGGCTTCAACTTATGACGTACTCCATCCTTTGTTAGGGAATATGTGTTTGCATGGCCATCATGGACAGTCACCTATCATACTGCCACGGCCTCCCCAATAGCATATGACATGCATCCATCGGTATGATATCACACAACTCCTCATCATAGTAGTCCCCAATCTTGAACTTGACTAAATACTATTCATTGACCAAAGATCCATGGTCCTTCTACAACCATCCAATCCAATATGGATGTGGATGCTTTCTTCTTGTCAACTTCAGCTTGTTAACCATCTCCTCTGAAACAAGATTGTTAGTGCTCCCTATTGGGAATTAAGGTGTCTCAACCTTGGTAATTCCTTGCATTTATTTATTGTATGTATTTATTTATTGCCTATCATGTAATTAGGATGCAAATCCTATTTTGTCATCTTGTGGCAGTTGGTACGGTGATGTGTCATCCTACATGGAAGGTGACAACATGTAATTTTTGTCCTCACATGAGGAGATAGGCATCCCATTTAGTGGTAGAGGTATTTTTCCATGTGTCAGCACTTTGAATAGTGTGTAAGGGAATTTTGATTGAAACAGTTATGACAGATTCCTATGACAGAATCTATGACATGTAAGATTCAGAAATAGAAGATACTATGATAGGTGGAGACATGTGTCACAAAGCATCTTGGAAGAAAGCATCTTTGGGCGCCCCAAGGAGGGTTATGACATGTTGTTAGAGAATATGCTATTTTTAGTCAGTGTATGATAGATTCTCTTACAGCTGTAAGATATGTCAGTATGACAGATTCTATGACAATCTTAAGAGTCGTAAGAGCATCTGTCATTGCCCAACTTGGGAATAGGCAACCATTTTGGGATGGGGTGTTATGACAAGTGTCATGAGCATGCTACAGTGTTGGTCAAGTGTCCTTAGGCATGGGTTTTGGGCCATGAGGCCATGTTGGACACCCATCTCAAGGAAATCTCATTTTTGCCTTGTAAACTTCTATTTAAGTAGGTGTTTTGAGAGGAGATGTACTATGTGATTGACAAGTACTATTATGCTGCTGGATTGTCTCCAAAAATGAGTGTCTAAGACTCCTATAAGTACTTGCATTGCAAGTGTGTTGTAAACCTTGTTGTTCAGATAATACATTGTGCAGGTTTTGGAGTGTGGGGTTTTTCACCCGTAAGGGTTTTCCCCATGTTATATCTTGTCTCTCTCTCTTCTGTCTTACATTCTTGTGTTGTGTATTTCTACAATATCTCCATTGTTGTGTTTAACATTCTATAACTGTAAAGATTAAAATAAGTTTGCACTCATCTCTCCTCTTTAGATTAGTGTAGGAAGTGATTTCTACACACCTAGCTTCCTTTCAGTTGGTATCAGAGCTTGATCACCTTTGGTCCTAGTTGTTGGGTAGGGGTTTTTTGAACTGATCTTAGATTGAATGGGAGTCTGTGCAGAGTATTCTATAATCTTGTTTCAAGAAAAGAGATGATGGGCACATCCAGAAGATTAGAGGTGGAGAAGTTCAATGGCACAAATTTTGAGTTATGGAAACTTAAGATGGAATACATGCTTGTTGATCGAGACCTATGGGAAATCGTATCTGGTGTAAAACCAACTGCAATGGCACAAGCTGATTTGGATCTCAAAGATCAGAAGCCTAAGGGTCTCATAAGACTCAGTCTAGCTGATTCTATCCTGTTAAATGTCCATGAGGAGAAGACCACGAAAGATCTTTGGAAGAAGCTGGGAGATGTTTATTAGGCCAAATTCCTGGTGAACAAGCTTTTTTTCTGAGAAAGAAACTATATTCTTTGAGGATGAACAATGGAGGATATGTTGCAGATCACCTGAATACTTTCAACATGTTAGTTGCATAGTTGACATCTGTTGGTGTGAAGATGGAGGAGGAGGATCGATGTATGACCCTGCTTTTTTCTTTGCCAGATTCATGGTATCATCTTGTCATGGCCATCAGAAGCACTACAATCACCTTCAAGATGGATGAGGTAGTGTCTTTGCTACTATCTAAAGAAATGCGAAGAAAGAAAATTGAGTCAGCCAAAGAGGCTCTTGCAATTCGTGGAAGACCCAAGCAGAAAGGGAAGAAGAAGGACAAGAAAGCTAAGAAGGGTAGATCCAAGTCTCCTAGAAAGTCCAAGGCTCTTTGTTGGAACTATGGAAAAATTGGGCATTTATGAAAGGAATGCAAAGAGGAAAAGAAAAAGAAGAAGACGAATGTCCTAGACTCAGATTCTGACAAGTCACAAGATGATGGTGATACCTTCATCATAGTCCTAGCCACCCATGCATCTGATGATGTGTGGTTGATTGATTCTGGTGCATCATTCCACATGAACTCACATCGAAGTTGGTTCATGAAGTATGAAGAGTTTGATGGTGGAAGAGTGTACCTGGGTGACGATTCTCATCTAAAGATTGTTGGCCATAGAAGAGTCTCAATCTGATTCCCTGATGGACAAGTGAAGGGGATCACTAGGGTTATGCACATCCCAGGCTTGGCATGGAACCTGCTTTATGTAAGTATGTTGAATGATGCAAGTGTGCAGGTTATCTTTTTGAAGGATGGATGCAAGATGACTATAGGATCTATGGTGCTTGCGAAGGGTACTCAGAGAGGTACTCTATTTCAACTGGAGGCATGCACTTCATAGTGCCATAGTTCTTCTGACTTGAAGAAAAGAGCTGCAATCACTTCATCCCCACCATCTGAACCAGTAGTGAAGAAATCTATTCTAACAAATTTTGATGGTAGTGCATCTTGGGTACCCAAGGGTGCTCATGCTTTGGAAGTTAAGCTTCCTGTTGAAAAGACAATGTTATGGCATATGAGATTTGGCCAAATTGGTGAGAAGGGTCTTAGAACCCTGAAAAATAAAAACATTGTTCAAGGATTAAATGATTGTAATCTCGAGTTCAACTTTTGCGAACATTGTATATATGGAAAGCAAAACTATGTTTAGTTTTACTCTAGTTCTCAAAAGTCTTCTGCTGTGTTGGACCTCATTCATTTTGATATGTTTGGTCCTGTTGGTTTCCAAATCTGCAGAGGGTTTGCCAGCTCCAATGCACAGGCTGATTTGGCCAATAGATTACGGGAGGTTGCGTGAGCTGCCTCCCCTTCACTTCTGGTTCTACTGCACCAAGGGGGGTATCCCTATAACTAATGATATAACCTTGACTAGCTCAAAGATAGAAAGATATAACTTGACAATAACAGGCAAAATACTCTCATGTATGGACCAAGATCTGTATGATAGATCACAAGGTTGGCAACATTCTTGGATACATGTGTCTGGTGGGTATGAGAGTATGCAGGGGGTTCCTAATCCTACTCCTACACCTAACAGGTGGAAGTGATGAAATAGGCGGACATAATGTCCTGGATGCAAGACAAGGCATTTTGGCTCATAACTACTGACCCAGAAATAGACTGGTGCCTATCCATTGGGCAAGGAGTCAACTAGACGTATACAACAGATGGTTTGCAACTTTCACTCAAGTTTCAGGGGGTTGGACTTGATGCTTGCCTTACAAACATCACCCAAGAATGGGTATCTAGCTGCCTCTACTTACAGATATCCCTGCTGACATGTAACCTTCCCCATGCTCAACCTAAAACAATTTAATCCACTCCTTGAATAGAAGTTAGAGATCAAACATGTGATACAGAACCCTGCACCCTAGAATCTATGAAACCCTTAGCAACCAGATTCAAAAGAAGGAGAATAACATGCAGCAAATGGAGACAAGCAGATAGACACATGCAATAAGCATTTTTCATATAAATCAACACTGAAATTGGACATATGTGCAAAATACATTCATGTTGCAACTCATAAACTCCATAATGGGAAAGAACAACCAAGATCATGCCCTGTTCTTCATTATTTACACAAAAGAATGCCTAGGTCTTCAACAACCCTGAAATGGGTCACATAGTCTGCCTTAAATAGCAGGAAGATGGACCCATCAAATTAATTACATGGCCAGACCAAAAATCTGCCAGATACAATGCATTGAAAAGTGGCGCTCAAAATCACCAATGCAGCAGAGGGACAAAGAGGAAGGAGCAGGTGAGATTGGGATCTGGGCCACTGCTCAAAGATATGCATCATAAAAATGGTGGTTGAGCCATCAACTCAACCCATGCTTCTCTGCATGATATGCCATTACTATTTCATCTACCCGCAGGCCCTAGAGTGCAGCCACAACAAGTTTCCTCAGAGTTTCCCACCAAAAATAGTTGCAAACGCAGGAAAAACCCACTGCTACAGGCTCAAAATATGGCCGCCGATCCAAAACCCTGTCGCTATGATCAAACGGCCCAAAAACTGCTAAAAAGTCACGAACCAACCGGATCGTGCCACGTAGGCACCTTAAGTTTCAATCGCCGGGACTCATTACCTCTCACTACCTTTCAAAAAAGAGGACACGCGGTGGCCTCTGCAGCATCGGCAATTGGGACAAGTGGCAGCTTCCGCGCCTTCCTTAAAACACAAAGAGACCCTTCTTTGAAACTTTTGCGGAGGCTGACAAGTGTCGAGCTCTGTGCTCTTCTTGAAACATATAGAAACTTGAGAGAAACAGGTTGAAGTCCCGGGATCCTCCGCCACGTGTCACATTCTGTCATACTTGAAACATATGCTGGGGCCCACCTCAATGTTTCGTTTATTCTTGCAACAAAAGGAACAGACCTGCGGAAGCTGACACATGTCACGCTCCATAGCAATAATAAGGGACAAATGGTGCATTCCACGCGCATGTTGCAACATACTGAAAGTGCCCCCGCTGATTGACACTTGGCGCCTTCCGCACGTTTGAAACACGAGACACATTAAGAAACGGGGCCCACAACCTCCCGTTCGCCACACTTAGAAACTTTGAAAGGGTCCTTCGAAACTCAGGCAGAGGTTGCCACTTGGCAACATCCGCAGCAGCAGGGACACTTAACTGGGACCCACCTTCTCTTCACCACACTCAAAAACAAAAAGAAACAATCACGGAAGTCAACACTTGTCGGCTTCCGCAGCAACCTCAAGTGATACGTGGCATCTTCGGCCCCTGCATAGAAACTTAAAGAAACTTCAGCAGAGGCTGACACTTGTCGGACTACGCGCTCTTCAAAAACTTTAAGGTCCCATTCTGAAACTTATGCGGAAGCTAACACATGTCATCATCCACGTCACTATTGAGAAACACTTAGGGTCTTTCAAAAACACTGAAAGAAACTACGTTGAAACTTTTAGAAACACTGGCGAAAGCTACCACTTGGCATTGTCTGCGGGGCTTTAGCTACTTTTCTGTGTCCCTCGGGTGCCTCCACGTGGCACCTACCATGGCGCTCTCAGAAACATTTAGAAACTCTATTGAAACTTCAGCTTCCGAAACATAAAAGAAACTTTATCGAAACTTCGGCAAAAGCCGACATGTGGCACCCTCCGCGCGATCAACTTAGAAACAGAATGGACACAGCTTCTGCTACGTGGCACACTCTATGTTAGAGTTATCACTTAGAAACAAACACTTGGTAGATCACGTGACAACAGCAAAGTGAAACCCCTAGCCATTCTCGGAAACATTCAGACATAGAAATTGAAACCTGATGTGTATCTGAAATGTATCTGACTCATTTTTATCATCAAGTTTTAGGGACCGATAGGGATTCCTGACCCACCACTACAATTTTAACCTGCACACAACTAATTTCTTGCATTTTTGATAATTGTAGGGGCCAAAATATTAAAACCTTTTGGATTTTTAGGGAAGAGACCTGACTCAAAACCCCATACATAAATTATTACTAACAGTGGCTCCGATTGGGGACGCATGCCTCTTACAGGCATGGCAAGAACCTCAGATCTCTGGGATGCAGACCAGTCCCTTATCCATTGGGCACAGAGTCAAATACTGCACTAACCTACAACACCAAACACACTTGATGGCCTAAGGCCACCAAGAAAAGGAAAACCTGTATCTCCCCTTGTCAAATATCTTGTTTTCATCTGCATGCACTGGATCAAGCCTAGAGATACTACCATGATCCACCCACAAACAAACCTTGTCATCTGCATATTCAACCCTCTGATTTAGCTTGTCATTGTTACCCCTATGCAGACAACCTTCAGCATCCTGTAACAAGTGGATGCAGTGTTCATCAGGCAATGCATACTCAAATGAAATATAACACATGTTCTCATCAGTATCATCATCATGCATTGCAACATGATCTCCTAGCTGGACTGAAAAATGAAAGCACTTAAAGTCCACCACACAGTTAGGAAGGTCAAGGCTCATTGTATCATATGCTGGCACATCAAAAGAAAAGCTTTCAAAATCATAATTGTAAACATCATGCACACAACCATCAGGTACACCAAGCTGGAAAAGATCAAGCTCTGGCACCTCTTTACAATTAGGCACATTTTTACAATCACTTATCTGATGTATGTCGATTTCTCTTTCATCAGAATGAGAAATAGAATCCAAGTCAAAAATAGTGTCTAAATCCTCACCATACTCAGACAGATCCTCATCACCACATGTGTCATAAATGGGTGACCCAAGTGTCTCAGCCTCATCATGGTATGCCATTGGTTCATGGGCAACAGAACATGCATCTTCACTACCAATGGATTCACTCTATGGAGGAATATGAGCCTGTGTGTCATAAGCAAAATAGTGATCAAATGAAGAACACTCATGGTCTGCATTAGTACTTGTTTCAATCTCTGATTGCTCTTCATCATCTCCATGTGTTTGAAAAGAAGGCAATGGTTCACACATGGAACTGTTTCTTTGTTTGCTTATATCTTCTCTGTCTTGAGTACAATACTCACAGTCATCTCCACAAATCCATTCAAAAAGTTGCTCATTGTTGTCCATAGCCACATCATTATTTTCATGGCCAGATGCCTCAACATTGCAATGGGAGTCATCATTGATCCTTTCACTGGCATCCTCAACATTCATCTTTTCATCTTCACATGATGCCTTAATCATTTGGTCATTTGCAGCTTCATAACCAACAATCACACCAAAGCTTGGGGACAGGGATCTCTGCAGGTGCTCATTTCTCATTTCTTCTACATTTTCTAAAAATTTGTATGCCATCTGCATACTTGTCACCTTGAAATCCCTCAGTAGTGCACTAGAGCCCTCCTCAAAATCTTCAAAAAATATGCCAACACAGGCTGAAGAATTAGGTCTAAAACTTTCAGGGATTTGTGAAAGGGCTAATGCAAATCTATGACTGAAAATAATACATGGCTCTTCATCTTGTTTTTTGATTTTCATCAATTCTGCAACAAGATCAGTAGGTTCTTTTGCAAATTCTTTTTTGAAACAGTCGGTAAGCTCATCCCAATAGGCAAAGGATCTCTTCGGAAAGCTCAAATACCAATCTCTAGCTTTTGTATCAAAGGATCTAACAAAAAATCTCATCCACATATCCTCATCTCTAAAAGAATGTCTTTCCATAAAACTGCAAAAATTTTGGATATGTGCACCCCCATCACACACACTGTGACCACTAAATCTAGGCATCTGACTATACATCCTAGCAGGCATACATTCTACTTTATAGTCAACCCATGACAAATCTAGTTGGTCATACAAAGGATCAAAAGGGCTAACAAAGAGGTTTAGCTTTCTAACTGGCAAACACAACAGGATTCTCACTATTTAACTAGGTCTGCCTAGCCTCTAAGAATATCAACCTATTTTTCATCTCTTCTATTCTTTTTGTCAACATATCATCCCCCTTTTGATTGAGTATGGGATAATACATATTTGGATTCATAAAATTTTCATCTTAGACATCTTATGATTGCCTAAGACCTAAGGTTTCCCCTGGCATCTAACTTATGCAGTAAACAACAAATATAAAGGGGAAGAAGTTAGGTACCTTTTCTCATCCAGATGCAGAAATATGAACATCTTTGTCACATCACATACATCTATCTTTCATGGGCATTCAGATCCTTTTTGCAGAGTTGCCACCTCTCCAGAGAGGACAAAATTTACAACAGCTGAAAGCTATTTTTCCAGGTTCATTCCACCAGCAGAGCATCATTTTGTTAGTGACTCAGATGGGCCACAAATACATTGCTTTTTTATCAATTCTTCCATAGCAGAGTCACCAAAATCTGTTGGTTTCTAAATCTACAGAGGGTTTGCCAGCTCCAATGCATAGGCTGATTTGGCCAATAGATTACAGGAGGTTGCGTGAGCTGCCTCCCCTTCACTTCTGGTTCTGCCACACCAAGGGGAGTATCCCTATAACTAATGATATAACCTTGACTAGCTCAAAGATAGAAAGATATAACTTGACAATAATAGGCAGAATACTCTCATGTATGGACCAAGATCTATATGATAGATCACAAGGTTGGCAACATTCTTGGACACATGTGTCTGGTGGGTATGAGAGTATGCAGGGGGTTCCTAATCCTACTCCTACACCTAACAGGTGGAAGTGATAAAATGGGCAGACATAATGTCCTAGATGCAAGACAAGGGGTTTTGGCTCATAACTACTGACCCAGAAACAGACTGGTGCCTATCCATTGGGCAAGGAGTCAACTAGACGTATACAGCAGATGGTTTGCAACTTTCACTCAAGTTTCAGGGGGTTGGACTTGATGCTTGCCTTACAAACATCACCCAAGAATGGGTATCTAGCTGCCTCTACTTACAGATATCCCTGCTGACATGCAACCTTCCCCATGCTCAACCTAAAATAATTTAATCCACTCCTTGAATAGAAGTTAGAGATCAAACATGTGATACAAAACCCTGCACCCTAGAATCTATGAAACCCTTAGCAACCAGATTCAAAAGAAGGAGAATAACATGCAGCAAATGGAGACAAGCAAATAAACACATGCAATAAGTATTTTTCATATAAATCAACACTAAAACTAGACATATGTGCAAAATACATTCATGTTGCAACTCATAAACTCCACAATGGGATAGAACAACCAAGATCATGCCCTGTTCTTCATTATTTACACAAAAGAATGCCCAGGTCTTCAACAACCCTGAAATGGGTCACATAGTCTGCCTTAAATAGTAGGAAGATGGACCCAGCAAATTAATTACATGGCCAGACCAAAATTCTACCAGATACAATGCACTGAAAAGTGGCACTCAAAATCATCAATGCAGCAGAGGGACAAAGAGGAAGGAGCAGGTGGGATTGGGATCTGGGCCGCCACTCAAAGATAGGCATCATAAAAATAGTGGTTGAGCCATCAACTCGACCCATGCTTCTCTGCATGATATGCCATTACTGTTTCATCTACCCGCAGGCCCCAGAGTGCAGCCACAAGAAGTTTCCTCAGAGTTTCCTGCCAAAAATAGTTGCAAACGCAGGAAAAATCCACTGTTGCAGGCTCAAAATATGGTCGTCGATCCAAAACCCTGTCGCTGCGATCAAACAGCCCAAAAACTGCTAAAAAGTCACGAACCAACCAGATCGTGCCACGTAGGCACCTTAAGTTTCAATCACCAGGACTCATCGCCTCTCACTGCCTTTCAAAAAAGAGGACACGTGGCGGCCTCCGCAGCATCGGCAATCAGGACAGGTGGCGACTTCCGCACCTTCCTTGAAACACAAAGAGACCCTTCTTTGAAACTTCTGCGGAGGCTGACAAGTTTCGAGCTCCGTGCTCTTCTTGAAACATATAGAAACTTGAGAGAAATAGGTTGAAGTCCCGGGATCCTCCTCCACGTGTCACATTCCGTCATACTTGAAACATATGTTGGGGCCCACCTCAATGTTTCATTTATTGTTGCAACAAAAGGAACAGACCTGCGGAAGCTAACACATGTCACGCTCCGCAGCAACAATAAGGGACAAATGGCACATTCTGCGTGCCTGTTGCAGCATACCGAAAGTGCCCCCGCTGATTGACACTTGGTGCCTTCCGCGCGTTTGAAACACGAGACACATTAAGAAACGGGGCCCACAACCTCCTGTTTGCCACACTCAGAAACTTTGAAAGTGTCCTTCAAAACTCAGGCAGAGGTTGCCACTTGGCAACATCCGCAGCAGTAGGGACACTTAACTAGGACCCACCTTCTCTTTGCCACACTCAGAAACAAAAAGAAACAATCACGGAAGCTGACACTTGTCAGCTTCCGCAGCAACCTCAAGTGATACGTGGCATCTTCCGCCCCTGCATAGAAACTTAAAGAAACTTCAGCGGAGGCTAACACTTGTCGGGCTCCGCGCTCTTCAGAAACTTTAAGGCCCCATTCTGAAACTTATGTGGAAGCTGACACATGTCATCATCCGCGTCACTTTTGAGAAACACTTAGGGTCTTTCGAAAACACTGAAAGAAACTGCGTTGAAACTTTTAGAAACACTAGCGGAAGCTGCCACTTGGCATCGTCTGCGGGGCTTTAGCTACTTTTCTATGTCCCTCAGGTGCCTCCACGTGGCACCTTCCGCGGCGCTCTCAGAAACATTTAGAAACTCTATTGAAACTTCAGCTTCCGAAACATAAAAGAAACTTTATCAAAACTTCGGCGGAAGCCGACACGTGGCGCCCTCCGCGTGATCAACTTAGAAACAGAATGGACATAGCTTCTGCTACGTGGCACACTCCACGTTAGAGTTATCACTTAGAAACAAAAATGTGCTTGAACAGGGGCTCGACACTTGGCGGATCCCACGGCAACAACAAAGTGAAACCCCTAGCCACTCTCAGAAACATTCAGACACAGAAACTGAAACCCAATGTGTATCTGAAACGCATCCGACTCATTTTTATCATCAATTTTTAGGGACCGATAGGGATTCCTGATCCGCCACTGCAATTTTAACCTACACACAACTGATTTCTTGCATTTTGATAATTGCAGGGGCCAAAATATTAAAACCTTTTGGATTTTTAGGGAAGAGACCTGACTCAAAACCCCATACATAAATTATTACTAACAGGTCCTATTAGTATTCCTTTGATTTCCAAATCTGTATATTTTGTATCTTTCATAGATGATTATAGTAGAAGGATGTGGATTTATTTTCTCAGAAGCAAGTCTAAAGTCTTTAGTTGGCTCAAAGAGTTTAAAGCTTTTGTCGAGAATCAGAGAAGTAAAAAGATTAAGTGTTTGAGGACCAACAATGGTGGTGAGTTTTGTTCGGCAGATTTCTATAAATTCTATAAAGAGTAAGGGATTGAAATACATAAGACAACTCCATACACCCCGCAGCAAAATGGAGTTACAGAGAGGATGAACAGGACACTGATGGAGAAGGCTAGGAGTATGCTTAGTGGAGTAAGCCTTGAACAAAATTTTTGGGTTGAAGCTATAGCCACTGCTTGCTACTTGGTAAATAGGTCTCCTATATCAGCTCTTGTTAGTAAGACACATATGGAGGTGTGGTCTAGTAAGAAGCCTTCAATTAGACATCTTTGTGTTTTTGGTTGAGGCATATGCACATGTGCCTAGGGATAAATGGTCTAAATTAGAAAACAAGGTTGTTAAGTGTATTTTCATTGGCTATAGTGTTGGTGTGAAAGGATACAAGCTTTGGGATCCTATGGCTGTAAAAGTGTTTTATAGCAGAAGTGTTATTTTTAGAGATAACACCTTCTGTTGTTCTATAGCCAAAAGAAACAAAAAGGAAAGAAGATGTGGTTCAGTTTCTTTCTACCCCTGAGAAGACTGAATCGACAGACCCTGTGAGACCTAATGATGAGGAGAGCTCTAGCAGCTCTGAAAGCTCAGAAGAAGAAGTGGAACCTCAACCTCAACCATTGAGAAGGTCTAATGAACAAGAAAGAAACCTGATAGGTTTGGTTATTCATTGCTTGATTCTAGTTGTGCTTTTACCTTTCTTACTAACACCAATGAGCCTAGAACTATGACAAAGGCTATGGGCGTGAAAGATGCAGGTTCCTAGGAGTCCATGGAAGATGAGATGGCTTCTTTGGAGAAGAATAAAACATGGGACTTGGTGCCTTTGCCTGAAGGACAGAAACCTATTGGATGCAAATGGGTGTTCAAGAAGAAATTTGGTGTAGATGGCAGTGTTGAAAAGTATAAGGCCAGACTAGTTGTGAAGGGGTATTCACAAGTGGAGGGAATTGATTATGGTGAAATTTCCTCTCCCATTGCAAAGATGACATCTATTCAATTCCTGTTATCACTTGCAGCAACTTATGATTTAGAAGTGGAGTAGATGGATGTGAAAACAACTTTGCTTCATGGTGACTTGGATGAAGAGATTTACATGTCACAGCCAGAGCATTACATAGAGAAAGGTAAAGAAAATTTGGTTTGCAAACTAAAGAATTCTTTGTATGGTTTGAAGCAGTCTCCTAGGATGTGGTATATGAAATTTGATGCCTTTGTGTTGTCGATTGGATTTCTGAGATCAAAATCAGATCATTGTGTATATTTCAAATTTGATAATGATCGCATTCTCATTATTGCATTGTATGTTGATGATATGTTGTTGATTGGGAATGGTAAGAATATGATTTATGATTTGAAGTCTCAGTTGTCAGCATAGTTTGAGTTGAAAAATCTAGGGGTAGCCAGGTACATTCTAGAAATAGATATCAAAAGAGACAGAGCTAATAGAAAACTTTGGTTAAGCCAGAGTAAGTATGTGAAGACCGTGTTGGAAAGGTTCAGCATGGCAGATTGTAGACCATTGTGTGTTCTTGTTTCTTTGGGGACAAAGTTGCTTGTTAATGATTGTCCAAAATCTCCTAGTGAGGTAGAGGACATGAGCAGAGTACCTTATGCTAGTGTTGTTGGTAGTTTAATGTATGATATGGTCTGCACAAGACCAAACATTGCCCAAGTAGGGGAGTCCTTAGTCAATTTATGGCTAATCCTGGATGGGTACATTGGGATGCAGTTAAGAGAGTGTTCAGATATTTGAGGGGTACTTCCAAGTATTCCATATGCTATCATGGTAATCCCACAAGACCTTCACATTCAGTTTGTATTTGTGGATTTGTGGATTCTGATTGGGCGGGTGACATTGACAGTAGGAGATCAACCAGTGCTTACGTGTTTACTATGTTTGGTGGTGCAATTAGTTGCATGAGTAAGCGACAACCTGTGGTTTCTTTGTCCACGATAGAAACTAAGTATATGGCAGCAACTCATGCTTGCAAGGAAGCCATTTGGCTTAAGAGATTGTGTTCAAATATTGATGTTGATGCAGGACAGATGATGATCTATTGTGACAGTCAGAGTGCGATTTGCCTAGCAAAGAATCCAACTTTCCATCCCAGAACAAAGCATATTGATGTACAGTTTCACTTCGTGTGAGACATGGTAGAGGATGGGAAGGTGAATTTGGAGAAGGTAGATACTTTGAAGAATGTTGTGGATGCATTGATGAAACTAGTGGACACAGAGAAGTTCAGATGGTGTTTAAAGTCTATGGGCCTCTCGGCCTATAGCAGTTAAATCCTATTATTTCTATTGGCTCTTACAAGGTGTTCGACAAGTGGGAGAATGTTGGGAATTAAGGTGTCTCAACCTTGGTAATTCCTTGCATTTATTTATTGTATGTTATTATTTATTTCCTATTATGTAATTAGGATGCAAATCCTGTTTTATCATCTTGTGGGAGTTCGCACGGTGATGTGTCATCCTACGTGGAAGGTGACAACCTGTAATTTTTGTCCTCACAAGAGGAGATAGGCATCCCACTTAGTGGTAGAGGTATTTTGTCATGTGTTGGCACTTTGAATAGTGTGTAAGGGAATTTTGACTGAAACAGTTATGATATATTCCTATGACAGAATCTATGACGCGTAAGAGTCAGATATAGAAGATACTATGATAGGTGAAGACGTGTCATAAGGCATCTTGGAAGAAGGCATCTTTGGGTGCCCCAAGGAGGGTTATGACATGTAAGAGAATATGCTATTTTTAGTCAGTGTATGATAGATTCTCTTATAGCTATAAGATATGTCAGTATGATGGATTCTATGACAATCGTAAGAGTCGTAAGAGCATCTGTCATTGCCCAACTTGGGAATAGGTGACCATTTTGGGATGGGGTGTTATGACAAGTGTCATGACCATGCTGCAGTGTTGGACAAGTGTCCTTAGGCATGGGTTTTGGGCCATGAGGCCATGTTGGATGCCCATCTCAAGGAAAGCTTATTTTTGCCTTGTAAACTTTTATTTAAGCAGGTGTTTTGAGAGGAGATGTATTATGTGATTGACAAGTACTGTTATGCTATCGGATTGTCTCCAGATATGAGTGTCGAAGACTCTTGTAAAGACTTGCATTGCAAGTGTGTTTTAAACCTTGTTGTTTAGATAATACATTGTGCAAGTTTTGGAGTGTGGGGTTTTTCACCTGTAAGAGTTTTCCCCATGTTATATCTTGTCTCTCTCTCTCTCTCTCTCTCTCTCTCTCTTTTGTCTTACATTCTTGTGTTGTGTATTGCTGCAATATCTCCATTGTTGTGTTTACCATTCTGTAACTATAAATATTAAAATGAATTTGCACTCATCTCTCCTCTTTAGATTAGTGTAGGAAGTGATTTCCGCACACGTAGCTTCCTTTCACTCCCACTATCAATAATAATATCACAACACTTACCTTTACATTTGTACCTTTTGCAGAATAAACTCTTCCTTTCATCTAGCTCTTTCTCCTCATTCAACAAGGTTCTTCTGACAACTAGGGTTTCTCCCCTTTCAGCATCTTCAGAATGCTCAGACTATGCATCTTCATCTACATGTGTGACTCGTGCATTATCATCAGGTCTTCTATTCATCCTTCCTTAATATTGTGGATACTCATATGCTTGATTCTCTTCTTCTCCACATTAGAAATAGGTTCTTCTGAAACCTCCTCTTTTAGGTCCTTGCCCAGATCAGCCTCTTCATCTTCCTCTTTGCTCACCAATGTTCTAGTCACAAGGGCGGTAGGCAGTATCTCCTCTCTGATTTCGACTGGTGCCAGCTTCTTCACTTTTCTTTTGATCTTCATTTCAGCCTCCATAGGATCTTCTACAAGTCCTTCCACCTTGACCTTTTCCTCTTTGCTTTCTTTCAAATCTTTTATTCAGCTTCTTCTCCACCTTCAGGAAAAACTGGTACGCATCTTCTATGGTGGTCATTCTGACCACACTCAGCTCCTCTTGAATACTTGGCCTTAATCCATTAATGTAATGGGCTACCTTCTCCTTATTGGCCTCTGCATGGTTTGTCTTGATAGTAATCTTATAAAAATCTTCTGTATACTCTTTAACAAACTTGTTACCTTGCTTCAATCCTTGCAGCTTCTTTAACAACTCCAACTCATAGTCCACGGGAATGAACTACTTCTTTATTTTTCCAGCACCAATCCCATCTGGTAATCTTTCCTTTTCCTCTTATATTTCTCTCTAACTAGACCTCCTTCCACCAAATACTGGCATTGCCCTTCAACTTTGTTTTTGTAAACTTGACCCGATCTGGGTCTTCCGCATCTTCATACTTGAAATATTCTTCCATATCATTGATCCAATCAATAATTTGTTCCAGATTCAAATCTCCAGAATAGTTAGAAAGTTTGATCTTGGGACTCTTTCTGATCTTTGAAATGACCCTCAACAACCTTACTTCTACAAGATCCCCTACAACTTCTTGTTCTTCCTCAGATAGATCTTCTTTAGCTTCGTCTTCACTTTCTTCTCTCATTCTCTGCTCAAACCCTCTTTGCAGCTCCTCTTGCAATGCATCGATTTGCCTTTGCAGGGATCTATAACCCTCTTCTGTCAAAGTATTTCTCCTAACATGGTTTCTTCATGGAGGCATTTTGATCTTTGTAGCAAACTCACAACCTCAAGTCCTGGTGCAAACTGCCTCATGGTTGGTAATTTGTCTACACACTCAGGAACCCTTGCTCTGATACCACTTGATGAAGGGGTAAATCATAAAACACACAACAAAAAAAATTACACATAGAAAATAGAATGTTCTTTTATTGATTTGGACAACCCATTACATTACATAAGCTCAAATACAATCAGAGGATGAATCCTCCATAGGCTACAACACATTACAGCTTCATATCTCCAGACTCTGGAATCATCTACCTTTTGTAGCCCCAAATCTACTAGGGTTTTTATTTTCCCACCCTTTCTTGACTCTACACTTTCCCCCTTATCTCTACTACTCCAAAGGATTCCCAAAAATGATCATAAATAGCCCTTTTAGCGGCCACCAGCTAAATTTTGAAATTTGCATCTCCCTCCAAAAATAGGTCAACTTCTGGGAGCCATAACTTTTGATTTGTGAGTCCAATTGATGAACCATTTAAAGCTTCAAAAAGTTCATGGAGTGCTCTACGTGCTAAGAACCCACTTTGATGGTTCCTTCCATTTTCAGGGTTGTACAGGACTATTTAGTGCCTTAAACCTGACTTTGAATAATTTTCAAGGGTTTTTTTGGAAACAAAAACTTTAATTTTTTTCAGCCTACAAATGATCTTTTCCTAATTCCTTCACCAAAGGTTTTATTTTTCATTTACGAAGCTTCCTGTAAATTTTTGCTTCCATCCATGTCCAAATGCAAACTTTCCTAAAGTAACAGTTTGTTCTTTTTAGTAGTTTGGGAAAACTAAAAGTTGTACATCATTATTCAGGTGATTATGGAACCAGAAATACTAATTTTGAAAAGAAATGAAAACAACATCAATGATTTTGAATCAACATCTTTTTTGGGTGATGCAAGATTGCCCTTACACCTCTGGATGCTCCTGCATCACAAACATTTCATGCACTTACAACAATCTCATCTTTGCTCATCCAATAGATAGTTGACACCAATGACAACACAAGCTTGTTGACATCGATGACAACACCGATATCACATACTTGCAACAATCTCCTTCTTTATCATTGATGGCAACACATAATGTGAAAAACCATCAAGACACAAATCTGCACAAAACTTCTTTTCTTTCTTAGTCTCCCCCTTTCTTTTACACATCTTACTCTCTCTCCCTGATCATTGATTCTTTTCTTTTTCACATTGCTCTCTCTCCCCCTTTGACATCAATGACAAAGGGCGACACACCTCTTCTTTCACTCTTATCAGGTCACATCATCTTTTCTTTTCACTACTCTGAATAGCCCCCTTAGGAGTGCACACCAAACTATATCTACTCTTACTCCCCCTGTCTGCAAAAATCATCATGACCACTATCTGCTCCCCCTGAGAGGTAGCCTCCAACATTAGTCTAGAGAAAAGAATGAATCTTAAAGTCCACTGGACTGATGCATCTCCTTATGCATCTAGTTCAAAGAAGGAGGGGCAATAACCCCTAACTTCTCCCAGAGATACTCAAATGTATCCTTAGGAAGAGCCTTGATGAATATGTCAATAACCTGATCCTTTGTAGGCACATACTCAAGCTTTACTTCATCTTTTGCAACCTTCTCTCTTAGAAAGTGATACCGGATTGAAATATGTTTTGTTCTTAACTGCATCACTAAATTCTTTGAAATGTTGATGGCACTAGCATTATCATAGAACATGGGAATTGGCTCCTCATACACAACACTAATATCTTTCAAAGATTGCTTCATCTACAACACTTGTGTACAACAAGATGCTGCTGCAATGTATTTTGCCTCTGCAGTAGACAAAGATACTCAATCCTGCTTCTTACTTAACCATGACACCACTTTGTCTCCAAGAAAGAATGCACCACCACTTGTACTTTTCCTATCATCTACACATCCATCCCAATCTACATCTTTATAAGCACTCAGAGAAAAGTCAATACCCTTTGGATACTATAATCCATGATCTAGAGTGTCCTTTAAGTATCTTAATATCCTCTTCATTGCTACAACATGTGACTGTTGCAAGTATGTGCCTAATCGATGTTGTCATTGGTGTCAACATATCTTTGTTGTCATTGGTGTCAACTATGTTCTATTCTATTACTTGTTTAGAAGCTTTGTATGTTGAGGATATTGAGAAAATTGGCCTCTCCGGAAGATACAAGTGAGTTACGGTGAAGTGTAGTATAGACAGTGAGTTGTATGCTGAAGAACAGTTTAGTAGATTGTTCCACATTTCTCACTGGTTCAATATCTTAGTCTATGGATTGGAAGTTATTTAAAAGAATGCCTAAAGATTCTAAATCCTGAGTTTGAGCCTCCGGTGTGAAGAATTAAGAGAGTTGCTTCACCAAAGTAAAAACTGCTTTCTCTGATTATTCTCTGGTAATAGCAAGAATGTATTTTGCTCTGCATTCCTCCACAATAAAGTATTTTTCTCTACGGTTCTAGAGGGAAGTCTAGGATGATGATGAGTACCTACAATTACAGTGGTTCATGTTTTGGTGGTCTGCAAGCTATCTTTCTTTTATGTCAGTCGAAGACAGTGAAGTTCATGTGTTCCGGTGAGAAGATTCCTATGGCTAAAGTGGTTAAGGTTCATGCAGTTGCTCTTGATGATTATACATTCCTATCTTGACATTGGTCCATGTTAAGGAATTGAGATCATATTTGAAGATTATTCCCAGATAGTGTAACATGTAACCAGTATTAGTCGACTTGGTTAATTCCAGCTATTACAGAGATTCCTTGAAGATTGTGGAGGCATGTTGTGGCATGGAAGATCATGTTTGAGTCCCAACTAAGGCATGGAGTGATCTTCATACATATTTACTCCATTTCCTTTACATAATGTTGTAATAGGTCATGACCTATTTTGTAAATGTTTGTAATGCCGACCTTGGAGATTGTTCCAATGGTTGATAATTGTAATGCCGGCCTTGATGATCATTCCAAGGTTGATGAAGTGTATAAATACTTGTAATTGAGTCATGGAAAAGGTGTCCTTGAGAGAGAATGGGAAAATAAGGAAAAGGGGCGAGGAGGTAAGGCAGAGCAGGGCAGAGCCAAGTAGAGGACCAATTGTACTTCAATATTCTAATCTCAGACATGAAGAAGATGGTGATTGTGGTAGTGAGCTTGGCAGTGAGCTGCCAGTAGGGTTTCATAGCCCTTATTGTAATCTTTCTAGGTTTAGGGTTAAGGCAGTAAGCCTACTAGACCTAGATGTACTTCATGGCAGTGAGCCAGTATGTTCTGGGCCCATGGAGTGACCAAGCCTGAACATCATTTTTCAAAGATTGTAATATATTTTGAGAGCTAATCCTCTCTGTGGTTTTTCCCCACCTTAGGGTTTTCCACATAAAAATTTGGTGTCTCTTGTGTATAGTGTTGCATCTATGTTTAAGTTTTTGATTTCATGCATTCATTGTTATATCATAATAATTGTGGACAAGTAATGATTGTGTAAGTGAAGAAGTGTTTAAGTTTTTGTGACAACATTCACCTCCCCCCTCTCAGTTGTCTGGCACATTTCAACAATTGGTATCAGAGCAAGGTTCCTCTGAAGAAAGTGTAACAACTTGAGGAAGATCCAAAATGTCTTATAAGAAGGAAGTGTCACATTTTGATGGGACAAACTATACTCTTTGGAAGGCACAAATGAAAAGTCATCTTCTTTGTCTTGGTTACAAAGTATGGAAAGCTATAGAAACAAAATACACCTTGCCTCAGAATGGTTTGACGACTGAAGATGAAATCAATGAATATGAAGTGGATGTCAAAGCAAAAGATGCTTTGTTAAGTTCATTGGATGACACAGTAGTGACAAAAGTGGTGGATCTTGAAACTGTAAATTATGAGGTATGGGAAAAGCAAAAAATCTGTATGAGGGAGATGATTCTATGAAAGAGGCCAAGCTACAAAGTCTGAAGGTGAAATATGAAAGTGTGAAGATGAATGAAGATGAAAACATAACAGCCTTTATGCAAAGAGTTGATGAACTTTTCACAGGAATAAAAGGTATGGGGGGGAACTCTCGGTGATAAGGAAGTTGTAATGAAAATTCTTACATCACTACCAAAGTCCTACAGTCACAAGGTAGTTGTAATTGAAGAACTTATGCAAGTAAAAGATATTGATAGAGATCATTTGCTTGGTAAGCTTACTGCCTTTGAAATGAGAGAGTTTGGTGATGCCCTGCCAAAAGTAGAGTCTGCCTTCAAAACCAGTACTTCTGGGAAAACTTCCAGATCAGAAAAGTACAAGGTAGAATCAGATGATGAGTTCGATGAAATTGAAGCCAACTTTGTGGATAGACTGCAAAGAGGATCCGGTAAGTTTAAAGGTAAATTACCTTTCAAATGTTTTTCTTGTGGTAGAGTAGGGCACTTTGCTTCCAGATGTCCTAAAAGAATTGAAAGAAATAGGAAAAGATATGAGAACAGGCTTAGGATCCAAAAGAAATGTTACTATGTTGAAGATTTTGATGATGATGAAGGAGTATCAGATAATGGTGAACCAAATAATGCGAGTACTTCCGGTAATGAATGTTTTTTTATTGCTATTAAAGAATCTGTGTCTACTAATCCTGCTAGCTATATGAAGAAAGAAAAACTAGTGAAAAGTGCTTTGGTTGCTCAGGTTGTTGAAGACAAAGATGAATGGGTTATTGATAGTGGCTGTTTTCACCACATGACTGGTGACAAAAGTAATTTTGTGAGTTTGGAAAGATATGATGGTGGACTAGTTAGGTTTGGAGATGATACAGCTGGTAAGATTTGTGGAAAAGGATCTATTTCTTTTGATGACAAGCATAATATTGAAGATGTCTTATATGTGAAAGGATTAAAGCATAATCTTTTGAGTGTGGGTCATATGTGTGACAAAGGTTATGACCTAATCTTCAAGGAAAATGGAAGCAAGATTAGGGAAAGCTCTGGAACAATCATTACAATTGGTAAGAAGACTAGAGGCAATATCTATCACTTGAAACAAACCGGTAATTATTGTCTGCTAGCTCAGACTGATGAAAGTTGGCTATCGCATAGAAGGTTGTGCCACATCAATTTTGACAACATTATGAAGATAAGCACTACACAGGCTATTAGAGATTTTCCCAAGCTTGTGAAGCTTGCTAATCTTATTTGCAAGGAGTGTCAATTTGGGAAACAAACAAGAACAAGTTTCAAAAGCAAGGACCAATCAGTTGATGGATTACTAGAACTAGTGCATACAAACTTGTGTGGACCTACCAGAGTAAGAAGTTTGCAAGGAACTGGGTATTTCATGTTGCTTATTGATGATTATTCTAGAATGACTTGGGTTACCTTTTTGAAAGAAAAATCAGAAGCTCTAGATAAGTTCAAAGCATTTAAGGTAATGGTTGAAAATGAGATGGATTTGAAGATCAAATGTCTAAGGTCTCATAGAGGAGGAGATTTCACATCAAATGAATTCAATTTCTTTTGTGAAGAACATGGGATAAAGAGACAATTATCTACACCTAGAACTCCACAACAAAATGGAGTCGTTGAAAGAAAGAAAGTTCAAGAAGCTGCTAGAACCATGATGAAGGAAGCAGATCTTCCAGAAGTATATTGGAGAGAGGCAATTCACATTGTTGTATATATCCTAAATAGAGTCCAAGTCAAAGGCAACAGTTTTAAGACTCCTTATGAATTGTGGTATGGTAAAATTCCTACTATGAAATATGTCAAAGTTTTTGGTAGCAAATGCTATATCAAAAGAGAAGAAGATCTAGGAAAATTTGATGCTAGGTGTGATGAAGGAATCTTCCTTGGTTACTCAACCAAGAGCAAGGCTTACCAGTGTTATAATAAGAGGCTAAACAAGATAATTGAGAGTGCAAATGTCAAAGTCGATGAAAGTAAGGAAAGGTCTCTAGATTCAAGTGGATATGAATCAGATCAACTAGATGTTTCAGAAGTGGTGCAGCATGAAGACATCTCAGATGAAAAGAATCAAGCTCTGGAAAGTGCTGGCAAGACACCAATGTATGCCAAACTTAATTATTTTGAAGATCAAATCATAGGAGATAAAAGTAAAGGAATCCTGACCAGAAGAAGAGCTGCAGAAGAATAAGTAAATTTGTGTCTGATTTCCAAGATTGAACCAAAGACTGTGAATGAAGCTTGCAATGATGAGAATTGGGAAAAAGCTATGAAAGAAGAATTGATGCAGATAGAGAAGAATAAGACCTAGGATCTTGTTTCCAGACTAGCAGATAAAAATGTAAATGGTACCAAGTGGGTTTTCAAAAACAAGATGAATGAGAATGGTGAAGTAGTAAGAAACAAAGCAAGGTTGGTATGCAAAGGATACTCTCAAGTTGAAGGAATAGATTTTGAGGAAACATTTGCACCAGTGGAAAGGATTGAAGCTATAAGAATGTTACTGGCATTTGCATCCTAAAAATATTTTAAGGTATATCAAATGGATGTAAAGTCTGCATTCTTGAATGGAGATTTGGAAGAAGAAGTCTATATTGAACAACCGGAAGGATTCCAGTCATTAGATTAGGGTGACATGGTATGCAGATTGAAGAAGGCTTTGTATGGATTAAAACAAGCTCCTAGGGCATGGTATGCATGGTTGGATAGGTATCTAATATAGATAGGGTTCAGTAAAGGTACTACAGACAACAATCTCTACTTCAAGATTAATGATGAACAAATCCTAATTGTAGCAGTCTTTGTTGATGACATTATCTTTGGAGGCAATGAAGGTATGTGCACAGTTTTTCTTGGAGAAATTCAAAGTGAATTTGAAATGTCCATGTTTGGTGAGATGAATTTATTTTTGGGTCTACAAATAAATCAATCAGATAAAGGTATCTTCATTTCTCAGTCTAAGTATGTGAAAGAGTTGCCAAAGAAGTTTGGGATGGAAGACTCTAAACCGGTAAGTACACCCATGATAACTGGTTGTAAGCTGAGAAAAAATGATGATTCACCTATAGCAGATTAGAAAAGGTATAGATCTATGATTGGAGGATTACTTTATCTTACCCAAACCAGACCTAACATAATGCATGCAGTTTGTCTTATGGCAAGATTCCAAGTAGAACCCAAGGAGTCACATATGATGGCAATCAAGAGAATTCTGAGATATTTGAAAGGCACAATAGATTATGGTTTGTGGTATCCAAAAGACAATGATTTCACTCTCAGTGCATACACTAATGCGAATTGGGCTAGAGATATGGATGACAAGAAAAGTACTAGTGGAGCTGCATTCTTTTGGGAAAAAGGTTGGTATCTTGGTTGAGAAAGAAACAAGATTCAATATCCATGTCTACTGCAGAAGTAGAATACATTGCAGCAACATGTAGTTGCACTCAAGTATTATGGATGAAGCAGACTTTGAAGGACATCAGAGTTATGTATGAAGATCCAATTGCAATCTTTTGTGACAATACAAGTGCCATAAACATATCAAATAATCCAGTAATACATTCAAGGACAAAGCACATATCCATAAGATACCACTTTCTAAGAGAAAAGGTGATAGAGAGTGAAGTCAAGTTAGAGTATGTACCTACAAAAGATTAGATTGCAGACATTTTCACTAAACCTTTGCCTAAGGATACATTTGAGTATCTCAGAGAAAAGTTAAGGGTTATTACCCCTCCTACTCTAAACTAAGATGCATGAGAGTGCATCAATTCGGTGGTGCTTTTTTAGATCTGGATTGATGCTTTTAGGGCTACTTCTCAGGGGGAGTAGTTAGTGAGTTCAGAAGAGAAATTGAATTAGAGTAGAAGAGTGCAAGTATGTGCCCTTTGCCATTGATGTCAAATGGGGAGAGAAGTCATGTGAAAAACTTAGAAGGAAAGAGTGCAAATGTGTAAAAAGATAGGGGGAGAATCTTGGTTAGAAAGAAAGAGTGCAGATGTGTAAAGAGATAAGGGGAGAATTCTGTCTTGATGGCTATTGTAGTTTTTCACATCATATGTTGCCATCAATGACAAAGGGGGAGATTGTTGCAAGTATGTGCCTAATCGGTGTTGTCATTGATGTCAACATATCTTTGTTGTCATTGGTGTCAACTATGTCCTATTCTATTACTTGTTTAGAAGCTTTGTATGTTGAGGATATTAAGAAAATTGGCCTCTCCAAAAGATACACATGAGTTACAGTGAAGTGTAGTATAGACAGTGAGTTGTATGCTGAAGAACAGTCTGGTAGTTTGCTCCACATTTCTCACTGGTTAAATATCTTGGTCTACGGAATGGAAGTTATTTAAAGGAATTCCTGAAGATTCTAAATCCTAAGTTTGAGCCTCTGGTGTGATGAATTAAGAGAGTTGCTTCACCAGAGTAAAACTTACTTTCTCTGATTATTCTCTAGTGATAGGGATAAAGTATTTTGTTCCGCATTCCTCTGCAATAAAGTATTTTTCTTTGTGGTTCTAGAGGTAAGTCTGGGATGATGATGAGTACCTATAATTGTAGTGGTTCATGTTTTGGTGGTCTGCAAGCTGTCTTTCTTTTATGTCAGTTTAAGATAGTGAAGTTCATGTGTTTTAGTGAAAAGATTCCTATGGCTAAAGTGGTTAAGGTTTGTGTGGTTGCTCCTAATGATTATAACATGCTTGTGGATGTCTCCTTCTCATGTTCCTATCTTGACATTGGTCCGCATTAAGTAATTGAGATCATGTTTGAAGATTGTTCCCAGATAGTGTAACATGTAAACAGTCTTAGCTGACTTGGTTAATTCCAGCTATTGCAGAGATTCCTTGAAGATTGTGGAGGCATGTTGTGGCATGGAAGATCATGTTTGAGTCCCAGCTAAGGTGTGGCATGATCTGCATACATCTTTACTTCATTTCCTTTGCATAATGTTGTAATAGGCCAGGACCTATTTTGTAAATGTTTGTAATGCTGACCTTGGAGATTGTTCCAATGGTTGATAATTGTAATGCCGACCTTGACGATCATTCCAAGGTTGATGAAGTGTATAAATACTTGTAATTGATTCATGGAAAAGGTGTCCTTGAGCGAGAATGGGAAAATAAGGAAAAGGGGGGTGAGGAGATAAGGCAGAGTAGGGCAAAGTAGAGTAGAGGATCGATTGTACTTCAATGTTCTAATCTCAGACATGAAGAAGATTGTGATTGTGGTAGTGAGCCACCAGTAGGGTTTAACAACCCTTATTGTAATCTTTCTAGGTTTAGGGTTGAGGCAGTGAGCCTGCTAGACCTAGTTGTACTTCATGGCAGTGAGCCAGTATGTTCTGGGCCCGTGGAGTGACCAAGCCTGAACATCATTTTTCAAAGATTGCAATATATTTTGAGATATAATCCTCTCCGTGGTTTTTCCCCACCTTGGGGTTTTCCACGTAAAAATATGGTGTCTCTTGTGTATAATGTTGCATCTATGTTTAAGTTTTTAATTTCATGCATTCATTGTTATATCATAATAATTGTGGATAAGTAATTAATGTGTAAGTGAAGAAGTGTTTAAGTTTTTGTGACAACTGATTCACCCCCCCTCTCAGTTGTCTAGCACATTTCAAAAGTGACTCTCTGGGATTTTTTGAAATCTAGCCACAAGACAAACTACATGTATAATATCCAGTCTAGTAGCAGTCAAGTATAACAATCCTACCATCATTGACCTATACCTGCTCTGATCAGACTTAGGTGATTCATCATTCTTTCTTAGCTTGCAACGAGTTGTCATAGGAGTACAAACTGGTTTAGAGTCTTCCATTCCAAATTCCTTGAAGATTTCCTTGACATACTTTGATTATGAAATGAAAATGCCTTTATCTTTCTGATTGATCTATAGGCCAAGGAATAAGTTTATTTCTCCACATATTGACATCTCAAATTCTTTCTGCATCTCATCTACAAAGTTCTTATACATGCCTTCATTTCCACCAAAGATTATATCATCCACATATACTTTAACAATCAAAATTTGATCTTCACCTGCTTTGATGTATAGATTACTATCTACAGAACCCTTATTGAAACCTTTCTATAATAAGTACTTGTCTAACTTTGCATACCAAGCGCTGGGGGCTTGCTTCAATTCATACAGTGCCTTCTTCAATAACTGAAATCCATCTGGTTGTTCTATGTATACCTCCTCTTCTAACTCACCATTCAAGAAAGCAGACTTCACATCCATTTGATATACTTTGAAATCCTTATGTGCTGTAAAAGGAAAAAAACATCTCAATGGCCTCCATCCTTTCCACCAGAGCAAATGTTTCCTCATACTCTATTCCTTCTACATCGATCCTCGTCCTCCATCTTTACACCAATAGAGGTCAACTAGACAACAAGCATATTGAAAGTATTTAGGTGATCAGTGCTAGATCCTCCATCTTCCCTCCTCAAAGAATACAATTTATTTCATAGGAATAACTTGTTCACCAAGGATTTAGCCTGATAAACATCTCCTAGCTTCTTCCAAAGATCTTTTGTAGTCTTCTCTTCATGGATATACAGGAGCACTAAATCAACCAAACATGGTCTTATTAGACCTTGACCTTCTGATCCATTAGATCCCAATCTTCTTGTTTCATGCCTAATGGCATGGTTCTAGATACTGCAAGCTATAGATCTCTATCCACCAATAAGTCATCCATCTTGAGTTTTGAAAACTCAAAGTTACATCCATTAAACTTCTCTATCTCAAACCTCCCATATGTGCTCGCCATCTCTTTCTTGAAATAAAGATTTCAAAATCCTTTACACAAGCTCCTACTCAAATGAGGATCAGCTCAAAAAACCCTCTACCCAACAACTAGAACCAAAGGTGATCAGACTTTGATAACTGAAAGGAAGCAAGGTATGCAGAAATGCTTCCTACACTGATCTAATGAGGAAAGATGCAAATTTTAATCTTTTACAATTACATATTATGATATGCACATTAACAAAAAGGTAACAAAACATCAAAAACAAGTACAATGCTCAAAACATAAGATATGCATGGGGAAAACCCTTTTAGGTGAAAAAACCCACACTCCAAAACTTGCACAATGTATTATCAAATCCAAAGAAGATTACACCACACTTGCAATGCAAGGTCATTCAGAAGTTCACAAATGTCAAATTCTAGGTATTTCCAACAGCATAACAATACCTGTCAATGAACCATACATACACTACTCCAAGCACCTGTATTTATAGAGTTACAAGGCCAACATAGGAATCTTCTAGAGGTGGGCATCCAACTTGGTCGCATGGCCCATTTCTGAATGCCTATGTCGCTAGAGTGACACTTGTTTAACATGCACTTGACCCCCTTACATCCATCATTACTTGTAAGTTTGACTTTCCCAAGTTGGGGCGCTCCATCCAACAATAGACTATGACATATGCTCTTACACATCTTACAACTGTCATATATGATAGCACTTATAGCTATAAGATAATCTTTCATAATTAAATATTAATAGCATATTCCTCTTAAAACTTGTCATAGTCAAACATGGGCACCTAGGATTTCCTTTTCACATGCAAATATGCTTCATGACACTTGTCTCACCTATCATAGGAATCTCTATGTTCAGCTCTTACATGTCATAGATTCTGTCATATGTCATAACCTCTTACACAAGACACAAGATGCCAACACATGGCATATTTGTGACACCTCAAATGACACACCTACATTCTCAAGTGTTGACTTGTCCATCCAAGTCATCTTCCAAGTGGGATGACATCTCAACATGCCATCTCACACTAAATGACAAATCTGGATGAGAGAAACTAAATACAACATAGGCAAATAAATAAATGCATAAACAAATAATAAATGCTAGGAATTTGCAAAGGATGAGACACCTTAATTCTCAACAATTCAATTCTACCAAGCTAATATATCTATTTAATTATTTTAGAAACTAATTCCTCACATAGAATATTTCACACTACAATTTCCAAAAATCAAACATAGTTGATTAGCCATTTATTTCATATTATTATAGCTATAATTTAATTCTATTCCTTTTGAAAAAGCATTCATTGAAGTATTTGTTTCCCTCATTTTAGGTTAGTTTCTTCATAAGTTTACTGCTATATCGAGTTTAGGTTTACATGTAATTTCTAATCTTCAAAATAGTATGCAAGGAGAACTAACTTTCCAAATGCATTTCAAACACTCCTAAAGTACAAAAATGTATACATCAATAATGAACACAAATAGGCTATTTGATTAAGTCCTACATGTCTTATTATTCCATGGGTTTATCTAAACATGATGCATTTATGCATTCTTCTTTTCATCATCTAACACAATTAATGACATCATTTCCCATTCAATTTTCATTGATAACCAAGGAACATATGGAAACACTCGCAATAAATAATGTCCTACGAAAAATTAACTTTAAATAAATACCAACTCATATAATGACTATTCACAAGAAGTTTTCAACATGTAATAGCTAACAAATGTAAGGAATTTAGGACATAATATGGATTGGTCTTTAACTAATATATATATATATATATATATATATATATATATATTTCTCACATATAACTCAATTCTCTAGGCTATTTTCATTACGCTATTCTAAAATTAAACAATTGAATATTTTTGAATCTTCACATCCTTATATTTTCTACCTTTTTAATGCATTTAGACAACTTTCATTTAATCAAAATCAAGCCTTAAATTAAAAAGGTAGAAAATATAAGGATGTGAAGATTCAAGAATATTCAATTGTTTAATTTTAGAATAGCGTAATGAAAATAGCCTAGAGAATTGAGTTATATGTGAGAATATATATATATATATATTAGTTAAAGACCAATATATTTAGACAACTTTCATTTAATCAAAATCAAGCCTTACGTGTTCTTAGTCTAACTTTTTTTCAAATCAAATTTACTCATCAACCAATAAAAGTACTATCAACATTAAAAGAATTATCAAAGTGGATCACATATCTAGAAAATCAAAAAGAAAAATATGTTTAAGTAATATTTTGGGGCATAAACTTGCACACAGTTAATTCCTGAAGTATTTAACTACAATCATTATGGACTGTGGAAATCTGATGTCTCTTAATATTTTGGGAATCAGGGAAGGCAATGTAGGACTCAATCATCAAGGTGACCAAGGTACAGAACATGAAAAGTTTTAGTCTAACAACCTAAGATTGGGTGAACTATCTAGTAAGATCAAATATATCACTTTTCTAAGAGGTTGGCTCAATTTTAAAACATGCCTCAATATAAAATACATGTAGATGAAAACATCACATTTATCAAAAGAAGTAAATAATTCTAACTAAAAATTTTACACTATTGCTTAACCCTTCATTATCACATTAGAGAGTTTGGAAAGTGTTTACACTTATTATTAGGCTACAATCCCATTCCTACAAAATCTACTTTTATCCCATCTATGTGTTGATATTTTATATTACATCATTAGTTTATAGTTAGATATTAGATTAGGTAAATAATAAATAAATTAACATGCAAATGTTAATTTATAAATAATGTTAGTTAATAGTTATAAATAAGACAATTGTTAGTTTTGGGAAGTTATATTCATGTAGATAAGGTAGTTTGTTTTTACGGGAAAATGTAAGGCTATATAAGACAATGCAAAGTAATGTAAAAATAAAGTTGTGTATGCATATAATTTGAAATCAACATGTATTATTCTGTGTTATTTTATTTATAATAATTGTGTGATCTACAATATTGTTTTAGTGTCCACCATTTCAAGATGATATCAGAGTGATCAATTGATCTTGTCCTTGTGTAATCTATGTAAGAAGGCATGTGTGAAAGCATTGGAGAAGTTGTAGTGAAGTTGCAATGAAGGATTATTATGCACTTCGTGTTGATTGATACTCTTATTGACTAGCAACGTGGGATTCCATCTATTCTCATTGTGAGGCATCCAATTTGGAGAGGAAAGAGGCATGGAGTTTTAAGAGTTAAATCCACTTTGCTGAAGAATGTAATGCACTGGAGAATAGAAAACAACAACACCCTAATTTATGTGCCTATTCAATCATTAACACTTGTTTGAAGTATCAAATCCATTGTATCAAGTATTAAATGGTGTGAGAAGTAGCAAGTTTGAAATGTGAGTTTGGTGGAATCCCGTTAAGTGTTTGACCATATAAAAGAATGATACAACATCTCATGGGATACTATTATTTATGTGTATAGGAGAGTCTCATAGAATACTATTATTGCACCATATAGAAGACATAATTACCCTCTCAATGCAGTCTCAGACTCTCAGAGTAAAATGTGGAAGCATAGACAAGGCATGTGAAGAATCCCTAAGGCACTAGAGGATGAAATAAAATCATTGGAAAAAATCCTTTGTATGGTTAAAGATACATTACAAGGAGAATTCGTGTTTGCACTTCATAGTAATACATTGTTTTGTATTGTGGTAGTTGGAGGTATGTGTCTTTAAGAAAGGTAAGAAGGTTTGAGTTATTTTCCACATTTCATAATTTTCTTATAAAAGATATTTTCACAATAAAATAAATCGAGAATTTTTTAACATCTGAGGCATAGAAGAGTTGGTGATAAGGCTCATTTTTAATAATTTGAACATTAAAGGTTGTCGGATCAAAACTCACAGTGATTAGTTTTTTATTTTTATTTTTGTATTATGCATTAGAACTAGAAGTTCTTCATTTTCTATGCAATTGAAGTCTACAAAAACATTTTGAAGTGATAAGATTAATTTTGTTTGAATTGAAAAATCATATGTTATTTCTAAATTTGAGGGGCATGACATTCATACATGGAAATTTAAGGTACAGTTGGCTTTAATAGAAAAGGATCTTTGGGATATTGTCAGTGGAATTATTAAAAAACCACAAGATGCAAATGAAGTTGTAAATTGGGTTGCAAAAGAACACAAACCCACAACATTGATTGGTCTAGGATTATCTAATGCATATTTGCATCATATTGATTTAACAAATAAAAAATTCAAAGAAAATATGGGAGGTTCTCAATTCTTTATTTGGTTCACAAGCTTCAAGTTCTAAGATGTTCATTAAGCAAAAAAAAAATGGTTTGAATATAAAAGAGGGTGATAGTATTGTTCAACATATTAGTACATTTAGTCCCTTCTTAATGTTATGGTAAAAGGAAGGATAACTAGTCTAACATACCCAAGACTAGATCTAACCTCCTTCTACATGAACATTGGGACACAAAATGAGATTAGCTACACTCCTAACAGGAGAGCCAAGCTACAAGGGTTCTATCCCTTTGTTGTATTTATGAAGGTTTGAATTAAGATGACTTGGATCTAGGGTTTTATGATGAAAATATGCCAAAACAGAGAAATTGTGCCTTACAGATTTGAAGAACCAGGAAGTTGGATATCGAATGAACAGAGTAGAGCTGTCAGATGCTACTACTGGAAATTAGGGCAGATTTAGGAGGACAAGGTTGACCAAGCGTAGGTGTCCTAGGGTTTCAAGCCCTCTAAAAGGGGTTTTTGAGAGTCAAGGTTTATATTCATCAATCTGCTTCCGAATCTTCCATACCTGCTCTTGATCTTTTGGAATCTACACAAACACAAAGGGGAAAAGGTTTGGGCCATTTTAGGGGCTTTCCTTAGTCAAACCTCATGAATGGTGTTTCCACCTCCACAATAGCCAAAATGATGATGAGTGAGCATGTTTCCTTAAAGGATATAGGCAAAATCAATAATAAAAGAAATGATGTAATAAAGTACCTTTACCACAACACAAATCCTAGTGGGATGACTCAAGATCGCCACAAGGATGGAGATGAAGGAAGGAGCTTCCCTTAAAATCTGCAATAAATGTTAGAAACCTACAATGGAGAGAATCACATAAATCTGCATAATATTCACAATAGAGTTTTCATGACTTGAATATCATTTGAAGTCCTAATGTTGCTTAACCTTTTTCATCTATTTCAAATGAGAGGAATAAACTTCTTTATATATGCATATCAATTCATTTTTGAGAAAACCTTTCGAGCAAAGCTGAAAAAGTACAATACCAGGAGTAACAAGGATGACATCCAAGGCCACTCATACTTTATTTTTGCAAATGTCTAGGACAATAGCACTTGGGCAGTAGTGTCCAGGTGTTTGAGGTCCTTTTGGGGCTTATACCTAGATAATGACACCTGGAACCAGTTTGTGCTTCAGAATCTAGTCTTCTCTCAACATGAGTTTGTAATCAGTCCAAAAGGGTGCTAGACTTAGTGTAAATCACTGGTGTCAACAATTTACAACATAACATTTAGCCCCCACTTTAGATGGGTATGATCTTACATTCATACGCACACTAAAGTATGGAGACAAGAAAACTTCCTTGCTAGAATGTTGAAGCCATTAGAATGACACCAAGTTGAGAACTATGAAAGCCCCCAAGCTTAGGATTCTAAAGGTCTACAAATCATGGCAAGAAGAGATTATATACACATCAGATATCCAGCATAATTCACACATACATGGAGTATTCACAAAGCATACAATAATGAATACACATGAAACACGAAGCATACACATCATACACAAAGTAGATATAGAGCATACATGAAGTAGGAACATGAAGACACGCAAGTATATGCACGAAGCAAACATGAAGAATACAAGAGAATGTAAGTCAAGTAACACATCATATATATGAGTAAGGAAAGAAAAAAAAACATAAAGAGAACATGACATGGACACTAGCTTGCCTTGTTGCTAAGGGTCATGTAAAGATGTTCTTCATGGATCATGAGCTAGTAAGGACCGTTGAATTACTAGGTGATCATAAATGTAAAGTTGCATGAAGTACATAGGATATCAAGTTGTGTTATGCTAGGTGACTCATGGAAAATAAACCACAGGAAAAATCACAAGCTAGTAAGGACCATCAAATTACTAGGTGAGTTCCATGTCACGTGGAGACATCACAAGCTAGTGAGGACCGCTGAATCGCTAGGTGAACTCCATGTCAACCATATCAAGGATTTAATGCCAATCAAAGCATGATGTTTGTTGGGTAACCCTAGTAAGATGTTACAAAGATGATCAACAAGTATTCCAATGGTAAGACCAGCCACATGGGGCATGAACAATGCAAGACGTATAGCATGATGTATGCCCCGACCTTAAAGTGATTTCTAACTCCTATTAGGGAGAAATTGCTTTAAGGTATAATGAGTAATCAATTTAAGACAAGCACGAGAGCTTTATAGAAGCTACATGCTTAAAAGACATGTGTTCTCAAAAGTTGCATCACAACAAGGGATTTCCCCTAGTGCAAGAAAAGTGCATAGTTCCAAATAAATCAGTATATAGATAATATAATCACAAAAGGGATCTACTCGACTGGCATCAGTATATGAATGATTATATTTATGAAAGGGACAATCATTTTCAGAATTGTCATCATCCACAGTCAATATAACTATAAAGACAAAGGAAGAAATATCACATGAGAATGAAGAGATCACTAAAGAGGATGCTAAATCATCCAATGAACATAAAGTTTAACAAATTGGAAGTTATGACATATGGAAGAATGAAGATACATAAAGAGGAATGTCACAACAGGTTTGGTCCCTTTGTATCCTTGCACCAACAAGAGTGTCAAGGGTCATTCAAAGAGAGCTTACCAAACAAAATACATATCAAGCAGCACAATATGGGGGTAACAACACATGCAATCATAACAAAAAAGAGATAGAGGCCACACTTGCAAGTCAACCTAAAACAAATCATCCTCCTCCCAATATTTCTCATCATAAAGGGATGGAGGGCAAGATGACAGAGGGACTATAGAAAGTACAATGCAAGGTACTAGAGCCATACCAATTTCACCATTATCTTCTGAATCAATTTCAGAATAAGGCACAATAGGTGAATTAACACGGGTCATTGTAGGTTGTGCATCAATATCATTCTCATGAGTAGACGAAGCATCAATAGATATATCCTTAAAATTCATCAGTGGCTAATGCTTGTGAGGAGGAAGGTTCTCTTCCCCTGTAGCAAGTTGGCGAGCTAAAGCACGATGTCACTTCTTATGTTCTTTTTCATTTTGATTTCTCTTTGTTTTATTTGTAACATTTGTGAGGGGAACTATGACGTCTTCCAACGTTGGTTTCTTTTCTTCCTTTGCTTGAGGAGCATGAGGAGGAACAAAAGGAACTTCCAAAGGTTGGGAGGCCATGGGGGAAGGGTCTCTTAAAGAGGGTTTCTCTTCTCTCTCAACCTGCAAAACAGGTGGAGGTACTAAAGCATCCCCAAGTGATTGAGATTCCATGGGAAATAGGTTCTACGCAACTAAGTTATTTCTACTAGGCTCCAAAGAGGCAGGGGAAAAAAATCCTCAAATTGCAGAGAGGTTTGTTTTGTGATGGGAGTATGTATCATGGTCCTAGATAGGATGGCAGAGGTGGAACTGCAACATAAGTGCCAGAAGCTTGAGAATGAGAAGGATCCTTTAATTTGGGCTTTGGTTCATTCAACTCCTGCGGGGTAGGGGGAACTACTGTCATGGCCACAGAAGATCAAGAGTGTCCAAGTGTATTAATGGATAATTCAGTGATTTTCTTTGCTTTAAACGTCTGATAAGATAGAAATAATAGGTCATTATGAGGTTGAATAGAACCCTCTGGTTGAGGCTAGAAATGATCAAGCAAAAAGTGTCCATGATGAGCCAAGGGTCATAACCTACTGTGATGTAAAACATCTACCTATCGTTGGAATGGAAAATTTAAGCATTTATGAATCGTTGATGGGACCACTTTCATAGAATTAAGCCATGGGTGACCCAACTTCACATGAAATAAGTTTGAAGTAGGAATGATAACAAGAGACACATCTGATGTTCTTGTCCCAACCTTGATAGGAAGAGTCAAGGCACCACGAGTTGGATGAATAGATCCATCATGTGCTCTAATCAATATTTCAGATGTGTTGTACTTATCTCAATGTAATTCATGCATAAAGAGGAATGCTTCAGTAAGTACATTAACCATGCATACAAGATCAATGAGAACTCCCCTTATGGGTTTGTCATTAATCCTAGTAGTGATGTAGAGAGGTCCCTCAGGTGCTTGAATGGAAGCATTGTGAGGTGTGAAAGAGATAGCAGGTTCAAGTTCTACTCACTCTCGACGAGGGAAAGCATATACCATACCAACCACACTATCAAAGTCTCTATGTTGATGATTGAATGATATAGAATCAGGTGTTGATTCAATGTGTGTTTCTATAATGTTTTCTAGATGATGGGGTAATTGATTTGTGTAGATTTGCAAATTTTGATTTGGAGGAGCAACCTACTTATTCCCTTTGTCATTTTTACCTGCTACTTGGATAACTTTAGAGTCAATGAGGTCTTCAACTTCATGTTTAAGATGCATACATCATTATGTGTCATGTCCAGAAGTACAATGAAATTGACAAAAGGCCTTTACATCAAAAGAAGGTGATTGCATCTTATTAGCATCAATCTATCGAATTCGTGGAAGTTTGATGAGGTTATTGTTTAGAAGCTACAACATTACTAAATGAAGAGATTCTGAAAGTTTTCAAAAATGTCATATTTTTGGTTTTAACTTGTAAGGGGTCTGAGTAGGTGTTGTGGCCGCTACTTGTGTCTGAATGTTGTTTGAGGATGAATTGATTTTTATGAATTTTTTATTTTTCTTTTTGAATGAATGATAATGTGGGGCAGCGGCTTTGGATTTACCAATGGGAACCAATGAGGTAGTGTCCTCATGCTAACTAAGTAATAGTTGATAATCATGGAGAGTCATGCAAAGGTGTGTAAAAGAGCTATAACACATCAATAAAATCTTATCATGAATGTGAGGTTGTAAGTTTCCAATGAAAACCCATTATAAATCGACATCTGGAATAGAACAAGGTATTTGTGAGAAGAGGGCTTGACAACACCCAATGAAATCAGTCAATTTCTTCTTCACTCCTTGCTTGTAATGAACCAAGTAAATCAAGGAGGCTTGAGGTCCAATGTTTTCTTGGAAGTGTTGTAGAAATTGATTGATAAGTTGGAAAGAATTTATTAAATTCGCAAGAGCAAAACCAATCCATGGTCGTATATTTAAGTGACTGAGGAAAAATTTAGCTAAAATAGCATCATCAAAGAGGAAATCACTGCACAAAGTTGTAAAGGCCAACACGTGACTATAAGTGTAGTAGGATGGAATAGAAGGCTGAGATTAAACTTGACTTATATTTGCTAATTTTTGTTGTAAAGAGCTAACATTCTGCAAAATTTGATTAATGACGGGATCAGGTTGTGGAGTAGCCTGAGCAAAGCTAGGAAGAGGTATTGACATTGTTTGATTAGATTTTTAGTATGTAATATTTGACTGAGCTTGACTAACAATAGGAGATGAGATATTTGAAATAGCATTATGATATGTAAAGGGGACAACATTATAGTTGTGTACAAGATTCTCATTTGAAACTCCAAGACTTGTGTTAGCACTACTACTGGGATGTGTAGTGGTGGTGATAATAGAAGAAGTATATGTTGATGTAGAAGATGTCGTTATGCATAATGACATCCGTGTCCCTGTTTGTGTTTGAGGGGACACATTAGTGATCATTTTCGCACAATGTTGTTATCCACTATGTGAGCTAAGCTGCTTAAAATCTCTATACCTTCTTGACCTTCAAGTAACAAATTTCTTAGACCTTCTACAAGAGGCATAGCTTCCTCAGCTAAGTGTTATTTTCCCACAAATTGTTGAAAATGAGCCAACTCAATGTTTAGTTTTTGAATTTGTGTTTTAGGTACATGAGCCACGATGCTATCTATGTCTATGGAGTCATGAGAATTTTGTACTTCAGATATCATAGGTAAAGTAGGCATATGATCTAAAGGTGATTAATTTCCATGTGTAAGTAAGTTAGCAACATCAGATTTTGATGTGGGAACATCGGAGCTATTTAAAGCATTAGAACCCATGTGTCCATAGCTTCTCCTCACAAGGATGTTAGATTCAGGACACCGGGTCACAAAACTCATAAAAAGACTTCACAAGCTTTATTACACATAAAGTGCACTTATAGAAGAAGGTGTTGATTGTACAGATCAATATGTGGATGATGTGATAGAAGAAAGAGTTTTATTTTAGCTTTCTAGATAAAGTAATGCTTCCAAATGATTAACTATATGTCACAAATATATGCAATGAATATCCAATCAAATTAAAAGTAATCAAAACAATGAAGGTGTATAAATGCTTGATATCTAAATAGACCTTTTACTAATCAGATTTGGAACAACAAGTAGATCAGATCTGAATAAAAATGGTTGAAAGAGTTCAAAAGTTATTAGGTTCACCCAAAGTGTTTGATTTTGGTAACCCTAACTATAGAGGTCAATAAATGTGTTGCTTTCTAAATTAAATCTATGAGATAAAAGTATGTGTGCAACATAAACATATATTTAGATTCATCAACTAATTAAAAATAGTTATAGATCCGAGCAAAGAAGGATAAGTGTAGCATGTCAGGGTCACTAGAATGTTATGTTAAAAAGAAGGATATCTAGTCTAACATACCCAAGACTAGATCTAACTTCCTTCTACATGAACATTGGGACACAAACCGAGCTTAGCTATAGTCCTAATAGGAGAGCCAAGCTACATGGGTTATGCCCCTTTGTTCTATTTCTGAAGGATTGAATTAAGATGACTTAGATCTAGGGTTTTATGATGAAAATATGCCAAAACAAAGAAATTGTACCTTACGGATCTGAAGACCCAAGAAGTTGGATATGGAATGAATAGAGTAGAGCTATCAGATGCTACTATCAGAAATTAGGGCAGATTTGGGAGGGCAAAATTGAATGAGTGCAGGTGTCCTAGGGATTCAGGCCCTCTAAAAGGGCTTTCCAAGAGTCAGGGTTTATATTCGTCAATCTGCTCCTGGATCTTCCATACCTACTCCTGATCTTCTAGAATCTACACAAACACAAAGGGGAAAAGGTTTGGGCCATTTTAGGGGCTTGCCTTAGTAAAACCCCATGAATGGTGTTTCCACCTCCACAATAGCCAAGATGATGATGAGAGAGAGTGTGTTCTTGGAGGATAGAGGGAAAATCAATAATAAAAGCAATGCTATAATAAAGTACCTTTACCACAACACAAATCCTAGTGGGATGACTCAAGATCACCACAAGGATGGAGATTAAGGAAGGAGCTTCCCTTAAAATCTGCAATGAATGTTAGAAACTTGCAATGGAGAGCATCACATAAAGTTGCATAATCTTCACAATAGAGATTTCATCACTTGAATATAATTTGAAGTCATAATGTTGCTTAACCTTTTTCATCTAGTTCGGATTAGAGGAATAAAATTCTTTATATACACATATCAATTCATTTTCAAGAAAACCTTTCAAGCAAAGATGACAAAGTGTAATACCTGGAGTAACAAGGCTGACATCCAAGGCCACTCAAACTTTATTTTTTCAAATGTCTAGGACACTAGCGCTTGGGCGCTAGTGTCTAGGTGTTTGAGGTCCTTTCAGGACTTGTACCCAGATAATGGAACCTGGAACCAGTTTGTGCTTCATAATCTAGTCTTCTCTCAATAGGAGTTTGTATATCAATCCAGAAGGGTGTTAAACTTAGTGTAAATCGCTAGTGTTGACAATTACAACATAACACTTAATTAAATTGCTGCCATAAAATCTATAGTTGATGATGATGATGTCCAAGCTATTTTATTAGGTAGTATGCTTTCAATATTTGACAATATTGTATTTACTTTAAACAAACTGAATCCAAGCTTAGAAAATGTGATATCTTCCTTGATTGATTAAGAGAAAAGAGTCACTAAAAATCATTCAATTGCTGAAGAAACTACTTTATTTGTAAATAAGTCTAGAAATTCAACAAGGAAGAATAAAACTTTCAGATATTTCTATTGTAATCAAAGAGGACACATTCTTCTAAATTGCATTCAATGTGCCAAGGATCTTATCAACGGAAAGTTAAAAATAAATAATACTTTGACTACTACTAAAACCAAGGGAGAAAGATGTGATTTTGCAATACATGATCAAGACTCTCCTCATAATGACAATGAGGAATATCTATTTTAAGGTGTAACAGGGTTATATTGGAGGATGGAGGCACCAAAGGAAGGAGGTCTATTATCATTCTGAGCTAGCTTCTTACTCAGAGATGATACTTTGTATGAGAAGCACCAGTTTTATTTTTGAGTCCATGGAGCAAGGGGGCATTTTTTTTGGTTTGTGGATAATTCAGTATGTCTCAATCCATAGACTTGGTGAGTTGTACCTATGGATAGTTGAGTATGTCTCGATCCATAGCTTTGCAGGGTTGTATTTCTAGATAATTGAGTTTGTCTCTATCCACAAAGGAAGGAGAGTTACTGTGGATAGTTGAGTAAGTCTCAATTCATAGTTCGTTGGTGTTTGTGGTATTGTGAATAGTTGAGTAAGTCTTGATTCATAGTTGGTTACTATTTTCTTGTGAATAATTGAGTATGTCTCGGTTCATAGGTATTTTGAGATTTAATAGTCAGTATATCTATTGGTGGATTAGATTCATGTGTCTTAGCTGAGCAAGGAGAATTGGTGGAGGTGCTTCATCAAAGTTTCCAGAAAGGCTATTGTGTTCAACCCTTGCAATGTTTCATCATTTGCTCAGATTGATGTAATAAGGGGGGATGTTGTTATTTATATTACATCATTAGTCTATAGTTAGATAAGTAAATAATAAATAAATTAGCATGCAAATTTTTGTTTATAAATAATGTTAGTTAATAGCTATTGTAATGAAGAAAAAGTGAATAAATCACTTTTTGCATTACATTACTTAAGATGGAATGTAAAACATGAACTAACTAAAAATAAAGTACAAATTCCAAAACCTAAATATAAAGCAAGAAAGAGGAAGGAGAGAAGAAGCTAGTACCAAAGCTAGAGAGTCTTAGCCTCAGACACTAGTGTGTCGCAAGGATGTCTCCGCATAGCACTGTCATCCTGATAGTAATAAAACTTCACAAATCTATACAATATGATCCAACTTAGGTTCATAACCTCATCCAATCTGTATAGAAAACTAGAATGAGTACCCAACATCCAAATTCAGTAAGAAATCAACAAAATAACACATTTAAATGACATAAATTTATTAACAAGAGGAAGAAGAAAGATTAAAAATATCTCATGCATTTGAATCTTCTTCTTCTCTTACACAACACAGAACAAGAAAAATGGTTTGAATCTTCTTCTTTTGACCTCTACGATAGCCAAATAGATAGATAAATAAAGATGTGTGTGAATTCTCCTATCCCAAATGTGCTTGGGAATGGTAAGAGTTGTGATTGTACGAATAGTGACAACTAAAATGAAGGAAAATAGAAGGGATATGAGGATCCCAAGGTGCTCGGCGGCAAAACAAAATAAAAGGTTGCAATAACAAAGAATAATATGTCAGAACCAAAGAAATACTTGCAATAAAACAAGAAAAATGACAGTATCACCTATGAGGGCTTGAAGAAGCCAAAGAGAGCAAGATAGTTGAGAGTAGAGTGTTGCAGCAAGTTGTAGAAAGTTGTAGAAATTTGTAGCATGTAAGAAGTTGAAAAGGAACCAAGGGAGAGCCAAAAAAGGAATGTAATAAAAGAAAGATAGATTCACAAAATGAGAAGAGGAGGGAAAAGGAAGGAGGAAACGATGCATTTGGAATATTCCCGAGACATTACCAATGACATGAGAAAAGAAACAAGTGGTGATGAGACTAGAAATGTCTCATCTAAATTCATCTCTATTTTCTCTTAAAATTAGCATTAAAAGTGGATTTAAATGTAGTTTTACAAACTATTAGATTATTTAAAATAGAATACAGATATATATTGGTTTGTTTCTTAGAAGTCTATTGCAATTTAATTGCTAACATTTTCTAATGTTTATTGAAAAAATAGAATGCAATATGTTTAAAAATGATGCAGAATTAGTCTCGAAGTATTCCAGCCTCTTTCAGTCAAATTTGAAGCATTCTAAAATCACTTCCAAAGCTAACTTTGAAAGTATTCCAGATTGATTTTATCCAAAGGTGTTTTCAACTCATTTGGTTTAAAACCATGGATTTGATTCTCTCAACCTTTTATTTTCTAAAAAGTTGAAGATAAATTGTTTTGGGAAAATAATAAAAGTAGCAAAATAAAACCTTTTTCCCTTAAAAGGATATGTATGTGTTGTCACTTTTTTTATTGCAGAAAAAGTAACCTTGGGGGATTTTTCCTCTTAAGGTTCAGCTCCCGGGTCCTTTAGAATGCATTTAGAGCATCTTGCATGATTTTGATGACTCCCGATGAGAAAACCTTGAAGTTTCATGGTAATTTGGACTCAGGGATGCACTTAACATAAATCCTACCTGAAATGGGGGGGAGGACTTAAACACTTGCACCCTAATCCTGCCTTGTTGATGGGTGTTTTAGCACACAACAACGCAGGTATGATTGTTGGTATCACACCTCTCTTGAAAAGTATCCTAACCTAGGTAAGACTACTCCAAGGTTTCTACAGCTAGGTCTTATCTTGCTTGGAATCTCTCAGTTGGAATGTACTAGTTGTTCCTAGAAGGGGTCTTACATGTAGTTGACAGATTTAGATAGTTTAAATAGCAATTCATGCAAACCCTTTATGATTTTAGGGGATAAAACAATGTAAAATGCTGCTAAGAATCTAAACTAACAATTGTTTTTAAAGAAAATGTAAAAGGAGATAGGGTTTTAAAGAGATCCTAGGTGACATTCACAATGAGAAGACTACTGTAGGTAGATAAATGTTCTAAAATTTAACCAATTTTCTAAGTTACCAAACTAAACGGATGTTACAACACTGTAGAAAATAATGCTATCTTCAATGGAGACTTAAAGATTTTTAGATCACATTCATTCATTAAATACCCAAGTAATGGTGCAATTTAACTTATGAAATGCAATTGAACTTGGCATAAAATGATCAACCCAGGCTAACTTTGTACAATCACTTACAGTCAACAAGCAACTAAAAGTATGAACTAAGAACATTCATCAGATACATTTAACAAATCATTAACATTGCAAAAGCACAACTAACTAACTAATGGAGATCAAGAAGCGAACCATGAAACCAAATAAGTAACACAATGGATAAATTCTTAGGAAAACTATAGAAACTTGCTTTGTATTAACTTCAATTGGTAGAGCATCAACAATTCGGCATAAAGAGTCTTCTCTCCCTTTATGAAACATGATGAAGTTAGCTCAGAGGTCATTGACTCTGTCTAGTCTACATTCAACATCCAACTCAGTATCTTCAAAGACTATTTTATGCAACTTATATTTGCATCCTTGCACATCGTATGGAGCCAGATCATCACAAGCCATTACAAGGCAGTCCTTCAGGGTGTCATTTATTTCATAAATGAGAGATAATATATTTTCATTTGCCACTTTGTAGGCTTCCCTAATACTGTCAAAAACTTGCTTTCTCAGTGTTATCTGCTGATACCATGTTATTACTTTCTGAAGTCTATCTCCTGTCAACATATTTTTAGACAGCAATGTTTGAGCAGGAAAATCTCTGATTGCTTGTACTTGAGGGAACACCTGAGAATAATACTCATCAAAAGGGTCACATTCCTCATGCAAGTCTTTCCAATGGTCTCTTAATTTGCACAAATTATTATGAAGCTTAGCTGCAAAATTGATGGCCTCACCATCCTTTTTGACACACCTTAATCATCCACTTCTAAGTTCCAGTGGCCAAAGTCCTAACTTTATCAAGCTTGGATACTTCGTCTTTTGATAGCAAAGTAGGAACAGTCCTAAGCTCACCTTTAGAGTCTACAGGATTTATCAAAAATTGCAAACAAGCTCTGAATTCTTCATTTTGTTGTTTTAGCTCCTTCTTAGTGAGTTCATCCTTATCTAATTGTTCCAGGATGGAGGAGACAAAGCCCTTGAACTCATCAACTTTTTGACTCCTTGTAGCAGGTCCTAGGTTAACGGTTGTTATGGTGTAATCCTCAGCTCTAACCTATTCTTTTTCTGCATTGGCTGGTGGGACAACTACTTGTGCTATTCGGGATCCAGTTGCATCTTTGTAGATTCTAAATTACACCTTAGCTTTCTTCTGCTTCCTCATCTTTTGTGATTGTGACAGAATAACACTTAGATCTAACTTCATAATTTCAACCTGAGGCTCTGGATATGCAATTCTGCTTTGTAGCTAGTCAGGTGCCGAGGAGGAAGACTCTTTAGACACACTGGGATTCTCATTGTCTATGCTAAGTGGCCCTTCAAGCAACCTTTATTCTTGTTTCAGTTCCTTATCCATATCCTCCTCTTCATCTACTAGACTTCTTCAGTTTACTAAAGTCTCCTTTTAAGCAGCCTCCAAGATTATTTTAGTTCAGTTCTTCTTTAGAGGACTATCAGAAATTTCTATTATTTCAGTGTTTGTTGCTTCAACAAGAGGCTCATCAAGTATATCCTTCTCTGGTTCTTCAAATGCATCCTTTTTTGGATCTTGGTCTTGAAGGCTCAATTCAGCACATACATTTTCTATGCCTCGTAGCAGTGGCACAGCGAAGGGAGTTGAATCTTGGTTTATGGCAGCTTGGGAGATAGGGGCAGCAAATGATAGGGGTGTTGCAAGTGAAGACAATCTAACATGTGTTAAGTTGTAACAGGTGACAGACCCCAAAGTCAGTGGAATGGAAGAGGTCGGCAAGACGGAAGAAATGACAATGGGTGAAGTAATGGAAAAGGTAGGCACAAGAAGAGAAGGTTGAAGAATGGAGATAGGAGGCAATGCAAGGGAAGTGGAGAGTGAAACAAAAGATATGGAAGGCAAAGACATGGTGGAGATGGAAGAAAATGAAGAGGCAGCAATAGAAGAAATGGGGTTGCTCGAGGTGCTTGAGTTTATTGCCAACGGACAGGACGCTGTTGAAACAACAATTATTGGTGAGGAAATGGTAGAGGTATCTTCCTAAATGATAGTTGCAGGAGTAGCAGAAGTAGTGGTAGAAGTAGCAAGGGAAGATGTAGCAGTTGAAACAATAGAAGAAAGTATAGCAGTACTTACAACTAGGGCAGCATGGGGTGGAGAAGTTGGCAGATTGGTGTTGTCAAGAGTTGCAGCAGTGATAGCTTCCATGGTTTTGCTAGTACTTTTCACTTTAGCCTTCTTCATTTTCAAACCCTCTCCCAGCCCATTGGGCATATCTCTCTTTTTTGATGCCCTTGTTCTAGTGGCAGGGGGCATGTCTTTCTTATGTACCTTAGGAACAGCGCTTTTCACCTTCTTAGCCTTTTCTGCTAGGGGAACATGTTCTTCACTATCTAATTTCTTAGCAAGCTCTTGAGCTGGCTCTGCTCCATCTGTTATCTCTAGTGGTGCATCTTATTCTCCTCTAGATTCCTTCTTAGACTCAGGCTCAATGTATGTAAACTGTATTCCTTGTCTTTCCAAAATAGTAATATGACCTCTTACCCAAGCCTTAATTTGATTGGCTCTTTCATCAGAACATCTAAGGAACTCTCTTCAGCATTAGCCCAATTGGGCAAGGGGATTGGCTGGTGGTACTATGCCTCCTAGGCTCCTTTATGCATCACATTTTCATCATCCTCCAGTTGATCCGTGATTGCTATAATGTGAAACTTTCTTATGAATGCCAAGGATAATCTTGAATGGGCTCTCTTCATTACTTCATAATCATCTAAGCAGTTAGCCCAAAAATCTTTGAAGTGCATCTTATGAAACAACTTCTTGCTTACAAATCTTTCCATTACTCTATTCGAATCAAAATGATTTCTCTTTGTGTGGTAATGGAGGTTGAGTAGTTGGAGCTCTATGTCTGAATGCTTAGTTGCCCCTAGGGAAGCACATGCATAATTCCTGTTGCCTAACAGAATACGAAATTAAACATTTGTCCTATATAGATGTTTCAACTTTTCAACACAAGTTATTAATTACCTTGATAATTCAAAAAGGACTACTTTATCTATAGGATATCGAGGTAGTCTATAGGTTATTCCAGTGAAACCTTGAACTCTTAAATAAGTGAACTTCTCAAACTAAATATACCACCTTCCATACTTTGTGATTTCATTCATGGCCTTAGTAGATATCCTAAGGGTTGTATTTCCTTGTAACAATCTAGTTATATACATGGTGAAGGCATCATTTACTCTCTTAAAATGAATAAGAGATTGGGACAATGTTAATTGGGTAAAGTACTCATAGACTTTAATCTGATGTTGTTCATCATTTCCCACTTCTCCTACTTTAGATAATCCAGAATACTCATTCCTTCTTGCTAGTGCATAAACTACATAAGAGGTCCATCTGAAAAATTGCTTGTCTTTGAAGTCACTGAATGCTTCATGTATGTTATTACTTAGTATATGTGCCCAATGGAATTTGGTGCCCTTTAATATCTCCTCAATTACAAAGAACATCCACCCTTCAAAGGTTAATGCTGTGGACAGTCCAAATATTCTGCTTAGCAAGGCTACTAAATCCCCTATCTCATCATGAAAGTCACTCCTATACAGGACCTAAGGAAGTTTGATAAGGGTAGACCTCTTACTCTTCACCCACTGTTCATTCATCTGCTTCCTGCATCCATCTACATCTTTCTTGTATGTGACCTCTGCATTTGCTTTGTCTGGCATAATCATCACTGGATGCAATGGGATCCCAAAGATTTCAGCTAAGGATGGTGGACTTAGGTTTGCTAGCACATCCCCATTGGTAGTCTATATAGTCCTAGTCATTATATCATACCTATCTGCATAGGCAACTATCAATTCTGCACATTGGGCTGATGTAGGGAAGGCAACAGCTTCTGCAATCCCACTATCTTTCACTTTCTTCACTTTTGGGGTTGGATTAGGTCTAAATGCTCGAAGTCTAAAATTATCTAAGTCAATGTGACCTAGTTTAGTGTCTCCTATGTTCTTCCATCCAGTGGAGATCTTTGTTTTGGTGGGGATGCCTTTGAACTCGTACCTCATGATTTGGGCTCTTGCAGTAATTTAACCTGCATGACCAGACCTCATAAGTTTTGATGTCTTTTGAATGGTTTTCCTAACTCCTAAGTTTAAAATCTATGATTATTAATCCAACTTCTGCATCACTAAGCTATGTTATACTAAGTGATATCAATAAACAACCAACCAAGTTACCAATGCATGCCTATGAAACACATGAGTCTAAAATTTACCTGTCATTTCAATTATTACATGATCAAATGATGAAACAATGTTACCTTCTATTCTAATACATGCAATAAATACTCAAATGCTGCAAAATCCTAATTGAAATATGTAAAACATCATGATTGCATAAACAGAGCCTTATTTCACCTTAACAGACCTTTCACCCTTTGAGATTTCTCTCAAAACCATCATTTTACTGGTTTTGTGCTAATTTGAGGGTCAATCGACCTGTGAAAGACAAAGAAAGGATTTAGTGGTCAACCAACCTTGCGAGGAATTTGGAGTCGTCCAACCCAATGGTCTATTTGCATTTGGTCACTTTTGCTGTTATAACATTTAGCGGGGTTTTGGCGCATGTCTGACTTGTGGGAGTTTCGAAGATGACTGACTTGGATAAGTCATGCAGGTCGGTTGGTTGAGTTTTTGGCGCAAGTCGGTGCAAGAGAAATTCAGCACTGAACGGCTTCATCATCTTTTGCGTGGGTTCTGACGTCATCTGACCTAGCAGGGGTTTCAAAGATGACTGACTAAGTCAGTGAAGGGGCATTTTAGCGCAAGGTCAGAGGGAGTGAATTTCAACACTTAATTGCTTTATAATATTTTGTAGGAGTTTTAGGTCTCGCTAACCTAGCAAGTCTTTTGATGACGTCTGACTTAGTCGGAGGAAGTGAGTTTTGGCGGCAAGTTGGACGGGATGGATTTTAGCGCAAACTAGACTCAAGGCTTTCAGTGGAGATTTAGATGTTATTTGAACGACTTGAATTTGATTACAAAGTTTGAAGTTCAGTCGAATGCATTTTTAGCGCTAAATCAATGGGTTCTATTTTGGGTGCAGAATAACTAGGTAAGTTGATAAGTCTTGAACTTGTTTTGGAAATTCATTACTGAGAACCTGAATCATAATGCTCTATTGCTTGGATTTAGACACAGTTAGGTCCCCTTTGCATTTTGAATCACTTAACCTAGTTTTGAGCTAGGGTTTTCATTAGGACAATTTTTCAAAAAACACGGGAAACCCTACTTTACTTCATCGATACTGACTTAATGGTCATGAATACATTTGATGAAATCTTGAAATTTAACTAAGTGCAAAACCTCACATTTTTTAAATCCTCACTAGCAAATGAAACCCTAGGTATAGAGAACCTACCTAGTTTATAATGGTGAGTGCTTGACGATGGCGAGTAGGTTGTGACACTTTTCACTGAAATCCACAGACAATCTATTAATCCGCTCCAAATTCCTTCTGAAGAGCTCCTCGATCTATCTCCAAGTGCAAAATGAGCTCAAAATGAAGTAAAAACGTGTTTTATTCCTCCCATTAATTTCCATAAATGTAGAGTATAAGATGTCAGTCGATCGTGCAACAGGCTAGGATTTTAGGATTTGCACCAAAAAGGCATGTCTCTGACTTTGCGCGGGTTTTAGGATAGTCTGACTTAGCGCGACTTTGACAGATTGCTGACTAAGTCAGAGGTATTGAATATCAGCACTTGGTCAGATGAATATCATTTTAGCGTTGTGTTAGATGATCATTAGTTTAGCGCTAAGATCAGTTGGTCAAAGCTTAGTGTTATCTCTGAAAGTTGCACCCTACCAATTTACAGAAATTGGTACTCTAGAGGAACATGGAAACACTCCTATGGCTATGGGTCACCTAGAAACTGGAGTGAATCTCTAGAGAAGGTTGGCTTCCTAACTTTATGTCACCTAAAAACTTACTATTCTATGGCCTTGACAAGGAAAAGGGTAAGAAAGCTATGCTCTAAAACTAAAATTTAACTCTAAAGGGTGATACACCTATCTTAATGAGGAACATGAAAATATCAGTCCAAACACTTGTTAAAATGACTGAAAAAATCTCTTGCACAACTTATCAATTATACCTCTACATAAATATTTCACAAGCAGGTTTGTAAATGCAGAATTCTTAAGAGGAAAAGTAATTTCACACTTAATGGTAATGCATATCTAGACACAACTTGCAACCTGCATAAGTATTTTCTGCAAAAAAGGCTCTTCTCAAAGACAAAAGTTAAGAGGAAATAAACTTACTTCACAAATAACTCTATCAAATCAGATAATGAGCATAGAAATGTATAAGACAAATAGGCACAATCTCCAATCAATGACCTCCAAGGTTTCCACTGTATTTCATATCAAGTAAACTCGTAAAAATGAGTTACAAATTTTGCCAAAATTTTGAGCAAGGATCACAAAATCACAAGTCTCTCCAAACTGCATAATCAGAACTCAATACAAAAAAGTCACAAAAGTGACTATACCCCCCACTATCCAAGTGGTTCCACCATACCAGGAGCTAGAAAACAAATTTTGGGGTCGGATGCCCACAAAAAGCCTAAAATATAGGGCCTATATCTCCTCTACAAAGGCTCATAATGAAGGAAAAAGTCCATCATGACCTAGTCAATCATAATGACTCATGAAAACAACTCAAAAAGGACTCTAAAGCCAATAAAATCACTCCTACATACTCTCCAACAGTCAAGTCAATCCATAATTGTTCTCAAGACTTAGTCAATCTCCCTCCACTCCAAAGAAAAACAAGAAGCTACATATTTGGCATGTGTCTGCCAACTCCTCCACAATCCAAGCACATGCTCTCAAAGCCAATAAAGTCCTCCATCACTCCCCTTTACTCTCCTTTGCAATAAAAGTAACAATAACTCCTCAAATGATTTATATGGTTATCACTTAAAGTCTATTATTTTACATTATATATATCATGCAAGGAAAAAATAAATACAAAGGAAAATGGCACCGAGGTGCTCACCCTAGTACAAAGGAAGAAAAAGACTTAACAAAGTCATAACATGCTCGGACACCTTGTGGCATTCACCTAGGCATTACATATTATAAGGTCTTGACCACGAGCTTTTTAAATGATATGCAAAAAAGATAAAAGACAAAAAGAAAAGCTTATCGGGTCTTTAGGGTTATGAAACCCTAAGACACAAAAACAATTTTTTGAAGCTCATTTTTACATCTTGCATTTCTTGTCATTTTGCTCTGCCCATTTTGCGCTGCCATGAGGGTTTTGTCTGAGCTTTTTGTAGATGAAATCTACTATTTTTGAAGGTATCTCGACTATATTCCTCCATGAAAAGATTATGTAGCTCAAGGTGAGTTCGATGAAGTTGTTTATTTGAAGTTATACTTTGAAACTCCATTATTCATGCTACTTTTTATTATTGTATAAGTTGGAAGTCTCTACACTTTTCATGGTTGTAATGAAGGACTTCATTCTCTGCATAAATGATTGTTTTCTCAGGTATAAAGTTACAGAAAGTAGCAATATATATCATTTCTGTTTAGAAACATTCTTTTGTTTATGATTTTTTCCTGTATAAGGTTTTGATAGTTGAAAAATAATGAAAACAAAACTCATTTTCATTAGGATTTCTAACTACCCTCGATCACTTTTTAGAACGACAATGGAATATACAACAATGTTACTTTAAAATGGCTTCAAAATGATTTTAAAAGCACTGTTACTTTTCTGGTAATGAAGAAATACAGTGAGTTCCTTTTTTCTAATATTTGACTTAGGGATTTAAGAAAACAAAAAACCTTCATTCATGTACTGAACTACCATAAAAAATAACAAGTCTTACTAGCTTTTTCTGCAAATATAAAGCATTTTCAAATGAAGAACAAGGGTTTACACAGAACAAACCCTCTCAGACCTCCTGTAGCATTTTGAAAGGCTTTTGTAACTATCTCAACATACTTAATGTTATTTCTGGCATATTTTCCTGTACCTGTCATGGTAGTTTTCTGAAATGCTCCTGTGAAAAGAAATAATGAAAGGTTTACTTTCTCTAAATATTCTGATGGCTTTTCAAACCTCATACATTATTTGTTCCTAACTTTGTTTTCTGTAGCTAAATCTTCTATATTTCTATTCACTTTGCACATATATGTTGTAGCATTCATCAACTTGGCATTACTTCTCTGTCAAAAACTGCCTCCTGTCATTGTGCTTGAGAACTCCTCTATGTATAATATTTTCATGGTATCTTGTATCAATGAATTTTTGTGGAATTCTATATTATGTATACACTATTGTTCTTAATTGATTGTTGACTGCCCCCTATTGGCATGCAATCGTTCTGAGCATAAGGTATTGTTTCTAGTTTATCTCTAAAAATATGGAGTTCTTTAACAATCACTTAATTGTTTTGAACTACCTGATGCAGTAGAGACTACTACAATCATAGAGATGACTGTCCCTATCCCTCTAATGCATGTATCACTATCTTTTATCAAGATTACCTTAGTCATGCTTATGCCTCAAATCTACTGTCCATTGTCTTGAGATGCTCTTGTTCCTTCTATTATGACAGTACCTTCCTATCTTGAAAATGACTGTGTTCTTCCTTTATTGCTCGATAATACATCCTTGTATACAAAACTATGTGACAATCCTCTCCTCATTGTGTCAATCTGATGACTATTCTATTGCTCTGTACTTGAATGCTGTGACAATTACTATCAAGTGAGACTATTCCATTTCATACTTTGTGACTCTTCCAAAGACAGTGATTGCTCTACCCTTGATGATGGTTATCATGCATTATACCTTCTCTTACTACCTTTGATAACTGTTATGGATGCCTCTTTGATGATCAGCATTTCTTCCTTATGACCATGAACACAGACATACTAGATGACTGTCAACAATAGTCTATTACTGCTTTATGAATGAAGATGACTGTCTTCCTTACATCACTAAAGGCTATCTTTGATAGACTGATCTACTGTTGAAAATTGAATATGACTTGTTTATTGACATATATGATTGCCTCTTGACAAGAATAGTGATATCCTTTTCAAATGACTGTCTTATCTACTGGTTCTCTACAGTGTTGCTCCTCTTTTCACACAGTCTATACTCTGCATGACATTGACTCCCATTATGCACTCTGTCATCCTTGCATCTAATCAATACACATGAAATACTCTGTAATGACTATGAGTTGGGCTCAACCCTTGTGGGAGCCACATTTTCTCCACTCATAATGTAATCTATGAATCACACAGAAACATAAGTAGACCTGTATCTGCACATGAAGCAAACTTGCTAGAAAATAAATGCATATTTTGAATGTGTTTGATGACTTGATTGTTCTCTAGGACATCAAAGGTATGCATTGCTTATTTAATGCATTCGAGGATCAGTTTGTACATGCATAGGTACTTGTTCATGTCAGGTTTGGGACCATTCATTGCTTAGAGCATTGCTCTAACATCACTATTTTTGCCAGATGTAGGAACTAGGAGCAACATGGAGTTTGGAAAGACAGAAACAACTCGAGACAGCAGCAAGACGACACATCAAAACCAGTCATTCTAAGGTAATGACTGGCCTCTAACCTTACATGCACATTTATTTCTATTTGCTTATTCATGTACATATTTTCCTTCAATTCCATTGAATAAGAAAAGTTAATCTCATGGCTTGTGTGAGATAATGTACATTTTACATTCAATAAAGATTATTTCTTTGTTCAGAAAAGATTTCTGTAAATCTTTCTTATATTACATACACTTGGATAAATGCAGTAATTTTATAAACATAATATTTTGAATTATTTCATTTATACACTTGAATGTAATGTAGGAAAGATTAGATGAAATGTACCTTTTAAGTTTTGAATCAAAGCTATACCTAACTGAGCTGCAGCGAAAATAGGTAATACTTAGGTTGGTGGAAAGTGAAAATGATGCAAAAGTCGTTTGATGGTGATTTTAACACTTGGTCAGCAGGCCAAATTTTTAGCATAGAAATTAGTTGGGCATGAACATAGTGCTAAGTCATTTGATCTAGAATTTAGCGCAAAATTTAGATGGAGGAGTTTTTAGCGCAAATGATATTCAAACTTGATTTTGATGAAGGCAGGCATTTGGACTTAGCATATTTTTGCATGACCTAATGGTATTGATTCTCTAGCATGGCAATAAATGAACTTTGACCATTTTTGACAACTTAGGAGGTGAAAACCTAACAATTACTCTAAACCAAATCTTTAAAAGAGGGGGTCCCCATTTTGTGAAATGGGGCATGTGTGTGAGGCACAACAAATGGCGACTTTGCTAGGAAATTCTCTGGAGCATTTCAAAGATAAAATTTTAGTTTGAACCCAGAATCTCTGTGTTTCCCATGTGTTAGACAAGAAAACATGATATCCTATCAAAGAATCAAAGCTCAATAACTGGTGCAACCATCCATGTCCTAAAAACCTAAGTGTGTGTAGTTGTATTCATTCCCATCCCTTAGTGACTAAGCTTATCCCAGATGCTTTACATTAAGCTACGTAATTAGTACATGCCTTCTGAACTACCTAGACATTGCCCTACTACCAGCGAGTGTCTATAGCCCCAACGGGTTTGTCTCATAATTCCACTCAAGCAGAGCCCCACTACCAGTCAGGCATCCATAGCCCTGGTAGAGTTTACTTGATTGTCCATCTAACTGAGTTATGGTATGTGATTATGATTTTTCTTTATATTTCTTTCTTTGATTGATGGATTGATATTTCATTGAGCTTAAATTAGTAGAGGACAATGCAATACCACTACCTCTGTGATAACTCAGCTAACTGGGTGTGGACTTCCGATGGTGGCAAAGGTGGACCTTGGATTTTTCACTTAATGCAAGATCGCCAGGACTCACTTAGCTACTTCAAGATTATTAAAAGTGTGAGAGATATATGGTTAGAAAATATTTCAGGCGTACTGACTAACAACTCCTTTCCAATGAACAAACATCATACTCCTTGGTATAACAATGGAACCCACAACAAGACCTAAGCAAAAACTTTGGCTTCTCAAAGAAAGACTACAGATTATTTGCCTAATAAAGAAGTGCTTGTAGGTCCGTATAATTGCCACCACATTCTAGAAATAAAGACCCCACGTTAAAGTAAGCGCAACAGGCAAAAGCAAAGTGAGAAAAGACAATTAAACGAAGTGAAAGAAAAACACCTAACAATTACAGCAAGTGAAAATAGGAAAGCAAACTAATCTAACAGCAACCTAGCTATGTACACTAATAGGAGGCAAGGCTACCTCTCAAGCCTGAAAGTAGTGCTTTAGGAACTGTCCATTAATGGGCAATGTAAGCTCCTCACCAGTAAGGCTCTTTAGTCGATACGTGTTATCACCAAGGATCTCATAAATCTGATATGGACCTAACCAAAGTTTATCGAAATTACCATGTTCACCTTTCTTCTCATGGGCTTTATCCCAATACAATACTAAATCTGAAATGCGGAAGGCCTTGACCTTGGCTCTCTTGTCAAACCATCGTTTCACCACCCCTTGGTGTTTGGCAAAGTTTTCTATGGCAACGTCGTGTTTCTCTTCAAGGTGCAGTAATTGGGCTAACTGGAAGACAACTGATCATCTAACTCTAGACAATCTTGCATGAATCGGAGCACAAGGATTCTCAAATGACTAGGAAAGATAGGCTCAGTTATGTAGACTAAATGATAAGGAGATGTTCCCAATATAGCCTTGTGTCTAATTCTATCAGTCCATAAAGAAAATCTGAGTTGAGTATGCCAATCCCTGGGGTTTTTGTCTAGTAGTTTCTTAATTACTTCAAGCAGGTTTTTGTTTGTGGATTCAACTACCCCATTCCCTTGAGGATAGTAATTAGATGAGAATTTTAGAATGATCCGATAATCAAATGCCCAGTTAGAAAAATATAATGATGAAAAGGCAGGACCATTATCACAAACTAAAGAAAACAGATAGCCAAACCTAGTAATAATATGTTTCTCAACAAATTCAATGACTACCTCTGTGGTACATTATTTACAAGCTATTGCCTCAGACTAATGGGTGCAGTAATCAATAGTGGTCAGAATATACCCATGGCCTGCAGAGGAGGGTGGATTGACCATACCGATAAAGTTGAGTCCCCACTGTGCAAATGGTCGTACCTCCACAACTAGTTGCAGTGGCATGGTAGCATATCATTCTCTTGTTGCAACTATCTGACATGTATGGCATGTTCTCACATGTGAATAAGCATCTTTGAATAACGTAGGCCAGTAATACCCCGCTCAGAGAATTTGATTGGTAGTTGAATGAGTTGATTTGTGACCTATCCTGAACTTCTCATGAAAACTGGTCAGAACCTGGGTTACCTCTATCTTGTCTAAGCATCTCAGATAGATCCCTTCATGATTCTTTTTATATAGTAATGATCCCTTTCTTATATAGCTGTTTCTCTTCAGTCTAAGTGCTCTTCTTTGAACCAAATTCAACTGAGGTGGGCAACGCTGATTAAGAAGATAAAATATGATGTCTCTGTACCATTCATCCTTGGAGATGTCTTCTAACATGTATTGCTGGGGAACTAGACCTAGTCCCACCTCTGCCATTGACTTGGTCAATGCCTGCCCTCTAACCAATTTCATGGGTTGTACTTCTATGTCAAATTCCTATGAAATGGTAACCCATTTTCCTCTTCTTTCATCGAGCTCACTTTGCATCAACAGTGCTTTAACTGCTACATCTGGCACTATGGCAATTACTTGACTTCTTAGGATGTAATGACGAAACTTCTTAACTGCCTTCACCAGGGCGTATGCTTGTTTTTCCACATTCAGATACCTTAGTTCTGCATCTTTCAATGGAGTGCTCATGAAAGCAATGTGTCTTTCGTCATTGACTGCTCTCTTCTGTGTTAACATGGTTACACAAGTATGGTCAGAAGTGAATGGGAAGATATGAAATGGCAGCGTATAATTTGGACTTACTAGTACTGGAGCATTGGCTATTGCTTGTTTGATTTTTGTGAATGCAATTTTAGCTTTCGGAGTCCAATCCATTTTGGCATCTTTCTTCAACATGGCATTAAGTGGCTGAACAATTTTAGCAAAACCAGTGATTAACTTGCGTACAAAGTCAAGATCTTACCAAACTAAGACTTAAGTTCCTTCTCGCTAGATAGAGGCAGTATCTTGAGGATTGCCTGCACTCAGTCTAGATCAATAGATATGCCCTACTCGAAGATTACATGTCCCAGCAACTTTCCTTCAGTTACCCCAAAAATGCATTTCTTAGGGAGTGAGATCCCATAGTCTTTGCACCGTTGCAACACTTTCCTTAAGTCAACCACATGATCTTCTCATCATTACAATACACTTTCCAACTAATCCCTTAAAGGAAACATCCATTACATGTTGGAATGTGGTGCCTGCGTTAATCAACCCAAATGGCATTCTGCAGTATGCGTAGATTCCCCATTTACATGTAAAAGACATCTTCAGCATGTCCTCGTAATCAACCATCACTTGGTTGTAACTCGAATATCCATCTAGAAAATAAATCATCTGAGAGCCATTGACAATCTGCAGTACTTCATCTAATGATGGTAATGGATAATTATCTTTTTCGGAAGCTCGGTTCAAATTTCAGAAGTTGAACAGTCTAATTTCTCCATTTTTCTTCCAGACTGGGACTAAATTTGCCACCAAAGCTGAATGTCTGACAAGGAATATTATTCTTGCAGACATCAATTTCTATACTTCTTTGAAAATTAGAGGTTCTAACAAGGCATTCATTGGCTACTATCTTTGTCTGAATGGATTCACCCCTAATTTGAGCGATATGGTATGAGTAATGATTGAGGTATCGTATGTCTTGAGGTCCTCATAACTCCATGCTATAACTTCATGATAATCCCTCAGTGTATGGATGATGCATGCCTTTTCTTCTTCAGTACTGGCCTTTCCAATGAACACATTCTTAACTTCTTCTATTGTTCTTAGATTGAAAGGATCGCATTGTCCTCCAGGAGATTCTCCTTTTCTCTGGGTTTGAAGCTTGTCCGAATCGAACAATCATTCCAATTCTACCATTCCTCATGGAATTGTATTAGTCTTTAAATTTAGAACTCCTTCCAAGTCCATTTTAGCAGGCTCCACTTCTTCCTCATCTATTATTTGGGCAGTGAAGATGTTTGGTGAAGTAAGGAAATCAATTATGTGCTTATCGTCCTCAAAGACTTGAAAATTTGTGACATTATCCAGTACTAACAGGGTGGCAACAAACTCGACAGTAAACTTTTTAAGCCTAACATAGCTATTGGTTCCAGTGTGCTTGTAGTCTATGCCAAAGCATCTGCAACGTGGTTCTGTCTTTGTGGGATAAGTTGGATGTTGAAACCATCAAAGCACTCGATTAGATCCCATACTCGATTTTTGTATCTGTTTAATCTATTATTGTTGCAAGAGTACTACTTTCTTACTTGTTGGACAACCAATTTTGAATCACCAAATACTTGAATAACCCAGACTTTCTTTTGAAGGGCCATCAACAATCCTTGCACCAACGCATCATATTCCGTCACATTATTTGTGCAAGGGAACTGCAACCTATGTGATGCCAAAAAAGAACTTCTAGTGGGGCTAATTAGTTCAAAACCTACCCTAGATCCTTGTCTACATCTTGATCCATCAAATCTCAGAGTCCAGAGACAAAAATCCTTACTGCTGTCATTCTGCTTCACTTGTTTCTTCTCATCTGATTAAGGTTTTGGCTCCGTCTTTGTTGTAATGCTTAAGTTTTCCTTCGGAACTATAGGGATATTTAAATGCCTCTGCACTTGCTCAACTTCTTCTTGACAAAGTAGGCATGTAAACTCAGAATGAGAAGCATCATGTATACAGCACTAGTTTGGCAGCATCAATTCTTCCATCTAAATCTGCTTTCCTACAACTGCTTGATCACTTATAAATTTAGCCACAAAGTCGCAAAATCCTTCAAATATCCCTGGCTCATCATCTTCCGAGGAGTTCCCTGAGTCTGATTGTACATATGCTTATGTGCTTTCTGGCTTTTTTACAAGAGGAGGATGAGGAAATCTATTGCATCTTAGCATAAGAATATCCTCTACTTGATCAACATGAGGAAGGTAGACTCCCAAATCCACTTTTGAAAATAACATTTCGTTAGTCTAATTATACTCTGTAATCATATGTTTCATTTTAGGCTCCCTTTCAATGTGGATCTAATTCACTAATCCCTTCCATGGAAACCACATGTGGGATAAGTCTGTTACCATGTAACCATTCAAAGTTCTAGACCAATCCCGACTTAGGAGCATACCATATTGATCTGGAATATCCACTACCTAAATATCTATGTATTGCTGTACTCTAGAATCAGAAGCCAACTGCAATTGTATAATGTTCAATTCGCCCATCACATTCACTTTAGTTTTGTCTAAATGTGTAACTTTCTTGGAAGACTTTGCTGGAGTCAGACCTAGTGCCTTGTAGACTGACAAAGGCATCACGTTTGTGGAAGCACCAGAATCTACTAAGCAATTGTGAATATTCTTCCTGAATATTCTAAGTGTCAAGAGGAAAGGGGGACTTTCTCTCTTATCCTTGTACAGGGTAACCTTTTGTTCAGCATTGGTCACATGAACTCTTTCCTTACCTTTATCAGTGCTATCCTTTATGGGAGTTTCTTTCTGAGGACAATCTATTTTAATGTTGGCCCCCATATCTTGAAAGAAGGTTGTCCTAACCTCAGGTACCTTCAATAACTCATAAACAGACAAGCTAACTTTCATTTTCTTGAGCTCCTCTACAACATATTGTCCCATCTTTGCTACATCAAATCATTGAGAACTTTCAGCAGTAGCCCCCTGATGCATTGACTAAGGCATAGCCTTTGGGGGTTCAAGATTATTGGAAGCTTTTGGGTCTGGTGGGATCTGATAGTTATTCAGGGGAATGGAAGTGGTAAAACGCCCCTTAGGTTTGCTACTCCTTAAGTTATATGGGGTCTTGTTATATTGCTGATAAGCATTCACTTCATCAAGCCATTCTTCCTCAGGCTGGTTATCATCTTGAAATGGAAATGTGTAACTATCAAGAACCAGAGCAATATCATACCTTTGAGATGGCACAAGTTTATACACTATTGGTGGATTCTCCTATGTTTCAGCATTTTGGATCTCCATCTGGAAGATGCTGGATGCTATCTGAAATTTTGGACAGTCTAATTCTAAATGAGCATTGGTATTATGCAATCTGCACCATGTGGACAGTGCTGCTTCTGCCAACATCATGCAGCCAGGTGGACGAGTATCATTGTTCTGATTCTCCAATGGTAATGGCACTCCTCCATTATTAGGCCTAGTGTTCCAAGACCAATTTGATCGCTGCTAAAAATTTTGATTCTGATATTGATTTTGATTCTAGAACTAATTTTGATATTGATTCCTTTGCTACAGATATGCATTTTGATTCCTCAGATGGGTGACCTCTGTAGTGAGCTTTTTCATCTTCTTATCCAACTCTCTAATATCATCTTTGTCTTCCTTTGCCTTAGTTGTTTCAATAGATTAAAGAAAAGGCATCTGGGCTGGGGGTAATTCAGCTACTAGATTTCCTAGATGAACCACTAAAGCTTGTGTTGCAGCTGGAGTCAAAATTAGGTTCATTACAGGGGTATGATTGGCCAAGGCTTGGTTGATCATAGGTATTTGATTTGGCATTGCTACCAGACCCATGTGGTTCAGCAGACCTGTGGCTGTTTGTCCTAGCTGAGTGTTTACAGTAACTACTTCGATGTAGGCTTGAGCAAGATTAGCTGGAAGTAGATTAGCTCTTTGCACAAACATAGATGTAAGTCTGTCCAAAGCTGTATAATAAATTGGTAGTGTTGCATCCTGACCTATGACATAAGGGGCATGCAAATGACTAAAAGCCTTTTGGAATCTATTATTAAAAGAACTTATCAACTCACCTTCACCTTGGTGAATTTCCACAAAAGACCTGTATAGATCTGTTGGGGTAGTTGGCATCCAGAAACGGTCTAAGAATGCAGTTTTCAAAGCCAGCCATGAACGTATGGAAGCTAAGGGGGGATTTGCAAATCGGTAGTATGCCTCGTCCTACAAAGAGTAAGGAAACAACTGGCATACTACATCTTCGTGCTACACCTAAAGCATAAACAAGTTACTCTCAAAGATTTTGATATGTTCATCTACAATCCTATCTGGATCATTTACTCAGAACTTGGAACAGAACTTGTCAGGGTTTTTGGGCTTGTCATGGTAAGCATTAAACTGGAACGGGGACTGGTTATTTCCCAAGAAGAAAGCCATGGATGGAGGATTGAGAAGGGTTGTAGCTACGTTCCTTGGGACTGATTGAGCTCTCGGTGCTCTTAGTATCCCTTGATCCCTACTCGTTATCCTGAATTCTATCAAAGATAGTAGCTCTTCTCCAGCTGAGATGGATTTGGTATGTCTCTGTCTAGTCACCAGACTTGCTGATTTTTGTGGAGGGGAGTTTAGCTTGGTTCATCCCTCCTTCTAGAGCCAATTCTATTGATGGGTGTTTTAGCACACAACAATGTAGGTATGATTGCGGGTATCACACCTCTCTTAAAAAGTATCCTACCCTAGGAAAGACTACTCCAAGGTTTCTACAGCTAGGTCTTAGCTTGCTTGGAATCTCTCAAGTGGAATGTACTAGCTATTCCTACAAGGGGTCTTACATGTAGTTGACAGATTTAGACAGTTTAAATAGCAATTCATGCAAACCCTTTATGATTTCAACAGATAAAACAATATAAAATGCTGTTGAGAATCTAAACTAACAATTATTTTTAAAGAAAATGTAAAAGGAGATAGGGTTTTAAAGAAATCCTAGGTGACATTCACAATAAGAAGACTGCTGCAGGTAGACAAATGTTCTGAAATTTAACCAATTTTCTAAGTTACCAAACAAAATGGATGTTACAGCACTGCAAAAAATGATGCTATCTTTAATGGAGACTTAAAGATTTTTAGATCACATTCATTCATTAAATACCCAAGTAATGGTGCAATTTAACTTATGAAATGCAATTGAACTTGGCACAAAATGATTAGCCCAGGCTAACTTTACATAGTCACTTATAGTCAGCAAGCAACTAAAAGTATGGACTAAGAACATTCATCAGATACCTTTAACAAATCATTAACATTACAAAAGCACAACTAACTAACTAATGGAGATCAAGAAGCGAACCATGAAACCAAATAAGTAACATTATGGACAAATTCTCAAGAAAACTACAGAAACTTGCTTTGTATTAACTTCAATTGGCAAAGCATCAATAATTCAGCATCAAGAGTCTTTTCTCCCTTTATGAAACGTGATGAAGTCAACTCAGAGGTCACTGACTCTATCCAGTCTGCCTTCAACATCCAACTTAGTATCTTCAAAGACTATTTTATACAACTTATCTTTGCATCCCTGCACATCGTATGGAGCCAGATCATCACAAGCCATTACAAGGCAGTCCTTTAGGGTGTCATTTATTTCATAAATGAGAGATAATATATTTTCATCTGCCACTTTGTAGGCTTCCCTGATACTATCAAAAACTTCCTTTCTCAGTTTTATCTATTGATACCATGTTATTGCTTTGTGCAGTTTATCTCCTGTCAGGATATTTTTAGACAACAGTGTCTGAGCAGGCAAATCTCTAATTGCTTGTACTCAAGGGAACACCTGAGAATAATACTCATCAAAAGGGTCATATTCCTCATGCAAGTCTTTCTAGTGGTCTCGTAATTTGCACAAATTCTTATGAAGCTTAGCTAGAAAATCGATGGCCTCACATCCTTTCTGACACACCTTAATCATCCACTTCTGAGTTCCAGTGGTCAAAGTCCTAACTTCATCAAGCTTGGATACTTCATCTTTTGACAGCAAAGTAGGAACAGTCCTAAGCTCACCTTTAGAGTCTACAGGCTTTATCAAAAATTGCAAACAAGCTCTAAATTCTTCATTTTGTTGTTTCAGCTCCTTCTTAGTGAGTTCATCCATGTCTAATTGTTCCAGGATGGAGGAGATAGAACCCTTGAACTCATCAACTTTTTGACTGCTTGTAGCGGGTCCTAGGTTAATGGTTGTTATGGTGTAATCCTCAGCTCTAACCTATTATTTGTCTGCATTGGCTGGTGGGACAGCTACTTCTGCTATTCAGGATCCAATTGCATCTTTGTACATTCTGGACTGCACCTTAGCTTTCTTTTGCTTCTTCAGCTTCTGTGCTTGTGATAGAATAGCACTTAGATCTAACTTCATAATTTTGACCTAAGGCTCTAGTTATGCAATTCTACTTTGTAGCCAGTCAGGTGCTGAGGAGGAAGACTCTTTAGACACACTAGGATTCTCATTGTCTATGCTAAGTGGCCCTTCAAGCAACCTTTGTTCTTGTTATGGTTCCTTATCCATATCCTCCTCTTCATCTGCTAGACTTCTCTAGTTTACTAAAGTCTCCTTTTGAGTAGCCTCCAAGATTATTTCTGTTGAGTTCTTCTCTGGAGGACTATCAAAAATTTCTATTATTTTAGTGTTTGCTACTTCAGCAAGAGGCTCATCAAGTATATCCTTCTCTAGTTCTTCAAATACATCTTTTTTCTAGATCTTGCTCTTGGAGGCCCAATTCAATACATACCTTTTCTATGCCTGGCAGCAGTGGCATAGCCAAGGGAGTTGAATCTTGGTTTATGGTAGCTTGGGAGATAGGGGCACCAAATGATAGGGGTGTTGTAAGTGAAGACAAGCTGACTTGTGTTAAGTTGGCAAAGGTGGCAGATCCCAAAGTCAATGGAATGGAAGAGGTCGGCAAGACCGAATAAATAACAATGGATGAAGTAATGGAAAAGGTACGCACGGGAAGAGAAGGTGAAAGAATGGAAGAAATAGGAGGCAATGCAAGGGAAGTGGAGAGTGAAACAGAAGATATGGAAGGCAAACACATGGTGGAGATGGAAGAAAATGAAGATGCAATAATAGAAGAAATGGGGCTGCTCAGGGTGCTTGAGTCTATTGCCAACGTACAGGAGGCAGTTGAACCAGAAAATGTTGGTGAGGAAATGACAGAGGTATCTTCCTGAATGATAGTTGTAGGAGCAGCAGGAGTAGTGGTAGAAGCAACAAGAGAAGATGCAGTAGTTGAAACAATAGAAGAAAGTATAGCAGTACTTACAACTGGGGCTACAAGGGGTGGAGAAGCGGGTAGATTGGTGTTGTTAGGAGTTGCAGCAGTGATAGCTTCTGTGGTTTTGCTAGTGCTTTTCACTTAGCCTTCTTTGTTTTCAAACCCTCTCCCGGCCCACTAGGCATATCTCTCTTTTTTGATGCCCTTGTTCTGGTGGTAGGGGGCATGCTTTTCTTCTATACCTTAGGAGTAGCCCTTTTCACCTTCTTAGCCTTTTCTGCTAGGGGAACATCTTCTTCATTGTCTGATTTCTTAGCAAGCTCTTGAGCTGGCTCTGCTACATCTGTTATGTCTATTGGTGCATCTTCTTCTCCTCCAGATTCCTTCTCAGACTCAAACTCAATGTATGTAAGTTGTATTCCTTGTCTTTCCAAAATAGTAATCTGACCTCTTACCCAAGCCTTACTTAATCTGATTGGCTCTTTCATCAGAACATCCAAGGAACTCTCTTCAGCATTAGCCCAATTGGGCAAGGGGATTGGCTAGTGGTACTGTGCCTTCTAGGTTCCTCTATGCATCACATTTTCATCATCCTCCAGTTGATCTATGACTGCTATAACATGGAACTTTCTTATGAATGCCAAGGATAATCTTGAATGGGCTCTCTTCATTACTTCATAATCATCTAAGCAGTTAGCCCAAAAATATTTGAAGTGCATCCTATGAAACAACTTCTTGCTTACAAATCTTTCCATTACTATATTCGGATCAAAATGATTTCTCTTTGTGTGGTAATGGAGGTTGAGTAGTTGGAGCTCTGTGTCTGAATGCTCAGCTGCCCCTAGGGAAGCACATGCATAATTCCCCTTGCCTAATAGAATAGGAAATTGAACATTTGTCCCAAGTAGATGTTTTAGCTTTTCAACACAAGTTATTAATTGCCTTGATAATTCCAAAAGGACTACTTTATTTGTAGGATATCGAGGTAGTCTATATGTTGCTCCAGTTAAACCTTGAACTCTTAAATAAGTGAACTTCTCAAACTGAATATACCACCTTCCATACTTTGTGATTTCATTCATGGCCTCAATAGATATGCTAAGGGTTGTATTTCCTTGTAACAATCTGGTTATATACATGGTGAAGGCATCATTTACTCTCTTAAAATGAATAAGAGATTGGGACAATGTTAATTGGGTAAAGCACTCATAGACTTTAATCTGATGTTGTCCATCATTTCCCACTTCTCCTACTTTAGATAATCTGGGATACTCATTCCTTCTTGCCAGTGGATAAACTACATAAGAGGTCCATCTAAAAAATTACTTGTCTTTGAAGTCACTGACTGCTTCATGTATGTTATTACTTAGTATCTATGCCCAATGGAATTTAGTGCCCTTTAATATCTCCTCAATTACAAAGAACATCCACTCTTCAAAGGTTCATGCTATGAACAGTCCAAATATTCTACTTAGGAAGGTTACTAAATCCCCTATCTCATCATGAAAGTCACTCCTATATAGGACCTAAGGAAGTTTGAAAAGGGCAGACCTCTTACTCTTCACCCACTGTTCATTCATGTGCTTCCTGCATCCATCTACATATTTCTTGTATGTGGCCTCTGCATTTGCTTTGTCTGGCATGGTCATCATTGGATGCCATGGGATCCCAAAGATTTTAGCTAAGGATGGTGGACTTAGGTCTGCTAGCACATCCCCATTGGCAGTTTGTATAGTTCTAGTCATTATATCATACCTATCTGCATAGGCAACTATGAATTCTGCACATTGGGTTGATGTAGGGAAGGTAGCAACTTCTGCAATCCCACTATCTTTCACTTTCTTGGCTTTTGGGGTTGGATTAGGTCTAAACACTTGAAGTATGAAATCATCTAAGTCAATGTGACCTAGATCGGTGTCTCCTATGTTCTTCCATCTAGTGGAGATCTTTGTTTCGAGAGAGATGCCTTTGAACTCGTACCTCATGATTTGGGCTCTTGCAGTAATTTAACCTGCATGACCGGACCTTAGAAGTTTTGATGCCTTTGAATGGTTTTCCTAACTCCTAAGTTTAAAATATTTGATTATTAATCCAACTTCTGCATCACTAAGCCATGTTATGGTAAGTGAGATCAGTATACATCCAACCAAGTTACCAATGCATGCCTATGAAACACGAGTCTGAAATTTACCAGTCACTTCACTTGTTACATGATCAAATGATGAAACAATGTTACCTTCTATTCTAATACATGCAATAAATGCTCAAATGCTACAAAATCCTAATTGAAATATGTAAAACATCATGATTCCATAAATGCAGCTCTTATTTCACCTTAACAGACCTTTCATCCTTTGAAATTTCTCTCAGAATAGTCATTTTACTAATTTTACACTAATTTGAGGGTCAACCAACCTGTGGAAGATAAAGCGGGGATTCAATGGTCAACCGACCTTGTGTGGAATTTAGAGTCATCTAACCCAATGGTCTATTTGCATTTGGTCACTTCTACTGTTATAATGTTTTGCGGGGTTTTGGCGCATGTCCGACTTGCGGGAGTTTCGAAGATGTCCAACTTGGATAAGTCATGGAGGTCGGTTGGTCGAGTTTTTGGTGCAAGTCAATGCGGGCAAAATGCAACGCTGAATAAATTCATCATCTTTTGCACGGGTTCTAACATCGTCTAACCTAGCAGGGGTTTTGAAGATGACTGACTAAGTTGGTGAAGGGGCATTTTAGCACAAAGTCGAAGGTATTGAATTTCAACACTTGGTCAGATGAATATCGTTTTAGCGCTGGGTCAAATGATTGTTAATTTAGCGTTGAGATTGGTTGGTCAAAGCTTAGGTCGATGGAAGGTGAAAATGACACAAAAGTTAGTTGATGGTGATTTTAGTGCTTGGTCAGTGGGGTGAATTTTTAGTGCAGAAATCAGTTGGGCATGAACACAACGCTAATTCAGTTGATCTAGAATTTAACACAAAAGTCAGATGGAGGAATTTTTACTACAAATGATATTCAAACTTGATTTTGATGAAGGCATGCATTTGGACTGAGTAGATTTTTGTATGACCTAATGGTATTAATTCTCTAGCATGGCAATAAATGCACTTTGACCATTTTTGACAACTTAAGAGGTGAAAACCTAACAATTACTCTAAACCAAAGCTTTGAAAGAGGGGGTCCCCATTTTGTGAAATGGGGCGTGTGTGCTAGTTACAACATGCCCTATTTTAGGTCAGGACCAATTTCAAAGTGTCAATTTGTGACCGTTATTTAGGTCCTATGCTGACACGGTAAGTTTGAATTACAAAATTCTTACTGGGAATGTTTGTAGTTGCACATAGAAGCATGATTAGGTTATCATTTGTAAAATAGATGGATATTGCGAACTTGTGACTTATGTTAAGGTGATTCAAGGCATTCATTGTATGTTGCAGAGTAGAATTTGTGTTGTGCTTGTGTTTGTATTTGCAGATTTAGCATCCATCTCCTCATGGCATGAAAAGCATCTTCCTTCCATGAGATCTTCACTACAAGGTGATATCAATTATGTTTTCTATCATTTATCATTTGGATTTTGCCTCTATCCCATTGGGATACGAACTCTTTATCTGACAACAGTGTTTGGAAGACTTAAAGGTCTCTCTGGGGCTTGACTGAGGCAAGCCTCTAAACACCACAACCCCCTGTTACAGTTGGCTATGATTGGAGCCACCCAGGATCTAGGACTTCATGAAAGCACAAGAGAGATCAACTGAAAGAATGATGCTATTCTATCATTGAATGCAAAAGAAGGATTATTTGGATTACTTAATACATGAAGAGAGCCTTGCTTATAAAGGCAAGATGAGAGCTAGAGAGGTGGAGCGAAAAGTGGAGATATTCCAACAACATGTGCCAATTAGAGGATGATAGCTAATTGCACATGTGAAGGATAAGACAACTCACTCCAACTATCAACAACTCAACACACAAATAGACTTAACTAGACACAACTAGACATCTAGTAGACTCACTAAGTCAACTTAACATGTGTGATATGTGTGATGTGTGAATATTTTTTAACTAGTAAATAGTTAAATAAGATGATTTATCCACACTAGGGTAAACTGGTTAGGTGATAACCCTGTTCACACCAACAATCCCCCTTAAGTGCAACTTAGGGAGTAGCTGACTAAAGCAATATGGAAAGATGGATGGGTCCCGACTACTAGGCCATGTTAGGTACCCATGTACAACAAATCTCAAGTGGAGAAAAGGAGAAAACCTCATGGGACAAAACTCCTCTCCAAAAGTGAGAATGCATGAACATGAAAGTGAAAGAAGATGTGATAGTAGGAGGACTCAACATGACCCCCCAAGGACAACTTCGATCACATATATACAATCAAATACCCCCCCATAGGAGAGCAAATGTGAGACTATGGGTCCCCCCCACAATGAAGTAGCTCCTATGCCGATGAAGAATGTCTGAAGAAGAACACTAGAAAGTGTCCTGTACCTGCAAACAACATTTCTCCCCTTAGGAAGAAACAAGTCCAAAGGCTGATGTCTAAGAAACTCCATCTCAAGGAATAAGGGAAATAGCCTCATGAGGAAAAGTATATTGGATGTCAAGGAAGGTACACACAACACATTATTGAAAGTGCCCTCTCCAACATCAATAGTTCCTTTACCAGATGCATGCATGTATGTATTGTTACCCATCAAGATAGGTGTCGAAGTGCATGACTCAAATGAAGAGAACATCCCTTGTGAAGATGCCATATGATGAGAAGCCCCTGAATCAAGAAGCCATCTCTCTGACTGAAGACTTGTAGAAGCAAAGAGTACATGTCCTTTTCCTTTGTCTGTCCCATTTGCAATACCTGCTTTCCCTGTATGTGTAGATGATGATGGTGTCAAAGAAGAGGATGGACTAGGTGATGATGATGGCATTTTGATATTGTGCTTTTGAATAATGTGAGTCAACTCATCAATTTTCTTCTCATAACACTTATGCTCATCATGTCCTAGTTTCTTGCAATATGCACACTTTGGTCTCTCCTTCTTAGATGATTCCTCCTTGGGAGAGGATGAGGACTTAGGTGATTTGGTTGATTCCTTTGCTTGCTCATTGTTTTTGAGATCCTTAGGTTTCTGTTTCTTGCCTTTGCTAGTTGAAGCCTTTTGATCCTTAGAACCTTGATTAGCAAGAAGAGCTTGATTCCTAGGAGACTTCAATGTGCCCATGTGTACTAACTTAGTTTGCTCCCTTGTGAGTGATGCAGCAAACTCATCAAGTGAAGGCATTGTGAAAGTTTTCCCAAGTGCATCCATTGTAGCATAGAAGGTAGAAACAAAAACTGAATAGTCAGGACCAAGCTTGGCAAGGATTGAAAGAATCAATTGAGTGTCCTCTTTCTCAATTCCACATTGTTTGAGCTGCAATCTAAGTGATTTTAGTTTTGTGAAGAAGTCTTGGCTGCTTGCAAAATCGGTTGGATTCAAACCAATTAATTTATTCTCCAATTTGAAACCTCTCATAGTATCTTGTTTACCAAAGAGTTTTTCTAAGGTAGTCCACACTTCATTGGGTGTAGTACAAGATTCAATATGAAAAAGAAGATCAGGAGAGATAGACAAGCATAGTGTTCCATAGGCTTGATCACATCTATTATACCACTTTCTCTTTTCTGCAGCTGCTGTTGGTTCAATTTCTGTACCCATTGTTACTCTATGAATTTTCAAACTTCTTAAATGAATCTCTATTTTAGTTTTCCACTCATGATAGTTATATGGTGTGAGTAGAGGAAGTTTGTGTGAATCCATGATGCAAGAGTACAAAAAAGAACACAAGACACCCCCCTATTACTCAATCAAAGAGATCACCCCCCCAAAAATGAATGATTGTGGCACTTTATACTTAGTGCGATTTACAATTGTCCTCAAGGGACCAAATTTGGGAAAGCATGAAAATCTCTCAAAACTGAGATTCAAAGGAGATTACAATTGCTCACAATGATTAACCACAACAAATAAATCCCTTCAAAACAAGTTTCACTTCCTCAAGTGCCAAAATGCCCAAGTTATCACTCAAAAGCCAAAAAATTGACAAATGAAATAAAATGAACTTGGATCAAAATCTGAGAAAAGTGCATTGATGGATTTGAAGAGCTCCTGAATACTTTTCTGATGCCACAAGAATCGCAAAATTGGAGATTGTGGCAAGAAGTTGTGAGCTCGGAAGCAAAAAATGAAGATCTATTTTCAAACTATTGCAGCAGTCACCTGTAGTAGAATTTCAGAAAAATACTGACACAACTGCGAAGTGCTCTTTGTTAGCTTTCCAACGATATCTCATTTGCCCGATTTCTCCTCCATGGGCAAAAGTTATGCAAAAATGAAAAAAAGCCCCTATTTAGGGCTTTGAGGGGCAAAAATGGCCCCCTGACGGAATATTCTTGGAATATTCCCTTTTGGCGGAAAAAGAAAATCTCCCCTCCTCCCGGAAAGGCAAAAAATGACAAAAAACCAACTGATTTGTCAAAAACCACTTGTTTTGATGGGCAGTTTTTAGGCAGCGTGGGTTTGTAGAGGTTGAATCCCCCTGTCAAATCGTAGAAACCACTCACCGTGTGGTCACAACCGCCGATAATTGTTTACAACCACTGAGATTTTAGAAAACACCTTCTGGATTTATTGAAACTGCCGAGTGTATTCGAAACCACGAGAAAGCACGTTTGACTGGTAAACTGCCAGTGGTGGAGGATTTAAATCCGACTTTGAAGATTGCTGGAAAACAAGTGCCAAAGATTTGATGTCACCGTAAATGAAGGTGGCCAGGGATATTTGTATCCTGGTGGTTTTGGTTCAGCAGACCACCAATGGTGTAAGGTTCTATGGGAAATATGACTCGCTGCCAAGAATACACTTCGCTGGATCGACCGCTAGTATGAATGCCAGATTTTGGTGATATAAACGCCGATGCCAAAGTGGTCCGCCGGAAGAATAGTTTAGACTGTCGATGGGTTGCCGATGAAGGAGAACAAGTCAGCAGTCACTGCCGTGTTGGTGGTCTCAGGATATGCTCACCACCGGTGGAGGATTATATCCTCGCCGAATAAACCTTTGAAGCTACCAATGCCACCAATATGAAGATCTGCCTGTGTTTAAAGATCCGCAAAGTATGCAAACCGCCGCTGGTTTTGATTACTAGCCAGTGATTGGTGAAGATTTGTTATCACCTGCGAAGAGATTATCGTGGGCAGTTTTAATAATCATGCAATGTGATGCAGAGACCACTGTGCATCCAATGACCGCTTTGATGATTAGATCTGCTAGTGGCTGTCTTCAGAGGCCGCCATACAAGGAGAACACCGTTGTTTAGGGTCACTGGCTTAGAAATGGATGCCGCAGACTTACCACAGACCGCCAGGATTTGAAGATTGACCCTGCGATGTTGTGGAGAGATGCTGGATTGTTGTTATATGCAGGTCACCGTGGAATGATGCCTATTGACTGTTGATGCCAATTGACAAATTGACTGTTGACCTTCGGACAGAGGCTGTAGAGACCGAGGGTTTAAATCCGACTGGGAAGATTGGCAGAAAATGTGGATCGCCGTGGGGTCGAAGTGTCGAGCTAGTTCTGCACATAAAACCTGGTGCTCGCCAGATGCTGCGAGTACCCTGCAGCAGATGCAACAGGGTACGATGTACCCTATACACAAAAACAAATACTCCACAAAAAACAATGAATTAAACCCGCAGATGTAAAACAAAGATTTTTAATTACCCACTGGTCAAAGATGTTGTACGCCCAAATTTGATGATCCCAGTGACTGTACAGACAAGATTCTGCAGAATATGTCAATTGTGACAAGGAATATTCCCTTCAGCAGATCCACACGGCATCGATAAGCAAATTTTTTTTGCCTTTTGGTTCAACTTTGTCCAATTTGGACAATTTTACAGTCGATCCATACTGATTTGGCCGCTCCAGGCACAATGGCGATGTCCGATTTGGGCCAAATTGCTCTGAAATTGCTGGTACCTCCCGGATCACGCCACGAAGCTCCAAATTGAAGCCCTCGTCAATTTTGCCTCCGATGTCCAATTTCGATGAAACAAAAGGCGATCTTGACTATTTCAGCTGCTCTAGACGCAATGGTGAAGTCTGATTTGCAACAACATGCACCAAAATGCACCTACAATACAAGAGCAAGAAGGGGAAACCCTCACAAAACTGATGTTTCTATCAAGTTTTTCTGATTCTCCAGGTCATCAATTTGATGCAAGAGAAGAGCATACTCAACCATCAAGATCCACCTTGAATTTGCACTCAAGATCTCTCAAAAATTGACTATCACAAAGTGATTCTTCCTAGAGCTCTGATACCATGTTAGAGTTGGCTATGATTGGAGCCACCCAGGATCTAGGACTTCATGAAAGCACAAGAGAGATCAACCGAAAGAATGATGCTATTCTATCAGTGAATGCAAAAGAAGGATTATTTGGATTACTTAATACATGAAGAGAGCCTTGCTTATAAAGGCAAGATGAGAGCTAGAGAGGTGGAGCGGAAAGTGGAGATATTCCAACAACATGTGCCAATTAGAGGATGATAGCTAATTGCACATGTGGAGGATAAGACAACTCACTCCAACTATCAACAACTCAACACACAACTAGACTTAACTAGACACAACTAGACATCTAGTAGACTCACTAAGTCAACTTAACATGTGTGATATATGTGTGATGTGTGAATATTATTTAACTAGTAAATAGTTAAATAAGATGATTTATCCACACTAGGGTAAACTAGTTAGGTGATAACCTTGTTCACACCAACACCCCCAACCCATTTTTCTGTGATTGTAGGTTATAGGCTGTGAAAGCATAAGAAGTGGAGTTGCAGGAGAGTGGTACAGACTATCAGAATTGTAGATCAAAGAAGAAAACAAGGACTTGGACTTGGGCACCTGCTCATTAGTCCTCCAGATCCCACAACTAGAAAATCTCCCAAACAATAGGAACAAGTTGCAAACAAAATTCCCAGATCTTGACAAAAACTGTGGCACTAGACTAGGGCGCCCGCTCATTAGTCCCCATCTTTTCCATTTTCTGAACTTCAAAATTTGGTATGCATTTGATTGTCATTTGACATCTCTGTGTGCGATCATTTTTTGAAATTTGTCTGTTTGTTCATAAATTCATATAATTAGGGTTTTGAGCATAATTGGGCTTAATTAAACAACAAAATAATACAATTCCAATCTTCCCCTATGTTCCAAGTGACAAGAAGTCTGTAGTAGATTCCTCTACTCGTTTGAATGCCCTTGAATGTTTAGTGGTGAAAGGAGCATCAACATAAACCATCAAAATCAAACCTTCTTCATATTTTACCCTAAACATTTTGGTGAACCCATGTTTTTGAACTTTTTGGCACCTTGTTGAGTGTTGTACTTCAGATTTACATTCATTCATTTCATTGTTCATCTTATTGCATTTGGAAAATTAAAAAAAAAATGAAAAATTGGAAAATTTTGAAATTTTTTTTTGGCATTTTTAGCTTACATTTTCAAATAATTTGAATTAGTTGCATTTAATTTCAATAAATTTATGTCATTATCATCAAATCTGATTTAAAATACATAAATTATTTATTCACCATTCATTTAGATTGCATTTTCATGCTTAAATTGTTGAAAATTGCTTGAAATTGTGCATTTTTCCATATAACCTAGTTTTGCATTAGCTAGGATTTGTAGTCAAAATCTTGTTTCAGATTTTACTACCCTTTTAAAACACTTATTAGGATTGATTTCTAACCATAGTGTTGCATCATAGTGGTTTGCTTGCAAAATTTCATGCCTAGGGTTTGAAAACTTGATTTTTCACTAGATTTGGCCTTATGGACTCACTAGATTTGCATCATAGGTGTATTGTAAAGGATTTTTCTACACTAATTAGTTGTTATCAGGGTTATTATCTTCTTCTCCTCCTAAAATTCTTTACAACACCCATTTTATTGGATCTTTGTATTGAAATTTGGTGAAAATTTGCATATTTTCGCTATATTTTCCCTAGGCTTTGACCTAGATTTACACTCCAAGCGTGTTGTGATGGATTTTATGGCTTTAGGTGACTGAAATTACTACTATAATCTTCTTCACCTCTTAATATTATTTACAACACCCCTTTTATTGGGTCTTTGCATTGAAAATTTGTGAAAAATTGCATATTTTAGTGTATTTTCACTAGGTTTTGACTTGTCATTCTAGATTTGCATCAAAAGCGTGTTGTGAAGGATATTATTGATTTATTGGACTGATATAAGACATATTATTTTCTTCCCCTAATCAATTTCCTTACAACACCTTTTCTTTCACTTATTTGCATTGAAATTTTTTTTGAAAAAATTAAGCATTTTAGGTCATTTTTACACATAGGTTTGCACTTGTCTTTTGCATAACTTTTGAAAAGATTTTAAAATCTAATTTTACATTGATGTTACAATAAATTTCACCATGGAATTTTCATCTCATTTCTCTTTGGTATCTTTACATGCATATATCAAAAACTTCAAGAGTTTCTACAAATTTCTTAATTTGAATCCTCATGTTCTCACTTACATACAAGCTATGTATCAGAAGGATATATTTAAATGTTCTTCATTTGAAATCCTTGACTATGTATCTGATTATGACAACTTAATATCTCTCATGAGTACATACCCTTGGGTAGTAGAAGATTTAACAAGACACATTGAGAATAATGAGTGTGAAACTCCTCTTAACGCATTGGAATTCATAGCTAAAAAATGTGATGATGACATAGAAAATGATTCCTCTTCATTGACACATTCTTAAACATTACCCTACCCTCCTTAGAAAAATGAAACACCAGTGGATAAAGGGCTCCCTCTCAAGAAGAATTCTTCATGGGTGGAAAAAGACTATTCACCTAACAATCATTTGGTGCATGAGACCTCTACGGATAATCCATTAGACCTTCCACCTTTGATTGAAAACTCAAGAAACTTCTATGAGAAGACTATGGATAGTTCTATTGCAAGTATGGGTCTAACCGGTGTTGTCATTGATGTCAACATACTCATGTTGCATTAATGAGAAGGATTGGATGAGTTGTGTGCGGAGGATATTGAGAAAATTGGTTTCAATCAGGAACAATGAAGAACAGTGATGACAACAAGGTAAAAGTCCAAGATAGGTTGAGGATCAGAGGATGCGGTTTAAAGGGTTTGTATATATGAGTCTTGAGATGATCCAGTCAAGTTTTCAGAGTTCCAAATGAAGATCTAAAGAAGTTATGACTGCTCAAGTAGAACCTACTCCGGTAGGTGTCTAGAGGTGACAGAGTGACACAGATAGGTCCGGTGAGGTCCGGTAATGCATTATCCCATTCTGCGGATTTGAGGAAGTGTTGAGAATGTCCTTGTGAAGTGTAAAGTAGATTGGTTTGTGGCTTGAAGGTCTGAAAGAACCTATTCCTTTGTGACAGTGATGACAGACTGTGTTCTTGAGGTTCCGGATGAAGGAGAGAAGGATTCCAGTAAGCAGATGAAGTGCGGATGTTGTTGGTTATTCAGGAAAACTTGTGGTGATCTATGGATCGCTTCCAGTTCATGTTGGTGGTCCACATTGAAGTTAAAGTTTGTACTTGAAGAATAACCACCGGATGTTGGTGTTCTTCCTGAGACTGGCCGACCAAATGTATTACACGTCTTGTGGATGTTCTTGTAGGTGTTTGCCGACTTAGATGATTATTCCTAAGTCGATGTCTTGTATAAATAAGGGATTGTGAAGTCATTCCAAAGTGTGTCTTGTGGTGATGAGAGTGTGGTAGAGAGGAGGAGTGTGAAAGGCAGAGTAGAAGTATTGGGCTTAATGGAACTGATTCAAGCATGGTAAAGATGCTATTATCCAGTTCATAAAGGTGATACTTATTTCTTTGTAGACAGTGTGTCTCTTGTAGGCAGTAAGCCTCTTGTGAGCAGTGTGCTCGAGTAATGAGCGCTAATTGGCATGTGCCATTTGTTCTTTCTATTCTTCTAATAGAGAATACATTCTTGGGTTAATCACCCCGTGGTTTTTCCCTTAACTGGGTTTTCCACGTCAAAATCTCGGTGTCTTATGTGTTGATGAGTTTCTACCTTTGATTTGAATGCATTATGTTTCATGTTTAATATACTGCTAATCACCAAGAAGATTTAAGTGTGGAAATTGGAGAAAGTTTTGCACAACTGATTCACCCCCCCTCTCAGTTGTGTGCCCTAAGTATAACAATTGGTATCAGAGCCAAGTTCCTTTAAAAGGAGCTTAACCACTTGAGGAGATCTAGGATGTCATCTTACAAGAAGGATAGTCCAAAGTTTGATGGAACCAACTTTGCTCTTTGGAAAGGTCGCATGAAATGTCACTTGCAGTGTATGGGAATGGCGTACTGGTCCATTGTTACAAAGGCGTACGTACCTCCACATGGTGGTCCGACAACCCTAAATGAAATCACAGATGCTAAAAATAATTTGCGAACCAAAGAGGCTCTTCTAAGTGCATTATCTGACTCAAAGCTCTCAAATGTTATTGACCTACCAACTGCTTTTGAGATTTGGAATAAACTGGAACTTTTGCATGAAGGAGACCAGTATGTTAAATGTGCAATGTTACAGAGTCTAAAAGGGAAATTTGAAAAACTGAAGATGAGAGATGATGAAAATATTACCAATTTTATGCTAAGAGTGAATGAGCTGGTTTGTGGAATTAGAAATGCTAGTGGAGTCTTGGATGAAAATGAGATTGTTGGTAAAATTCTCAAATCCCTTCCTGCCTCTTACAAAATCAAGGCTACTGCCATTGAAGAATTTAGAGCCCATACAACTGTCACAAGAGATCAATTGGTTGGGAAATTGGCTGCATTTGAAATGATAGAGTTTGGAGATGACCCCCCCAAGACTAAATTTGCATTCAAAGCCAATGCCTCTGTTAAAGGTAAACAAAGGTTTGATCCGGGAGAGAATTCTTCAAGGAAATTGTCATGGTATGAAAAAGCAAGAAAAGATCTAGAAGAAAAAGAAGTAAAAACTGCTCAACTTGAAGCCCTTATTGCAAAGAGGTTGCCAAGAGGATCTGGTAAGTATGAAGGAAAATTACCTTTTAAGTGTTTTAACTACAATAAGATTGGTCATTTTGCCTCAAGGTGTCCGGAAAGATTTTCAAGGCAAAATCCTAACAAGCCAAGGTTCCAAAAGAACTGTTACTATGTACATGAAGATGATGATAATGAAGAAGTAACAGATGATGAATCAGAGATAGGAAACAAATCCAGAAATGAATGGGTGTTCATTATCATCAAGGAAGAAGATCCAATGTCCTCTGTATCTGTCAATCTTAAGACTATGGAAAGAGCTCTGGCTGCCCAAATTGAAGAGAAGAATGATTGGGTCATTGACAGTGGATGCTCTCACCATGTGACAGGTGACAAAAAATAAGTTTGTAGATTTGAGAGGTATGATGGAGGAGTGGTAAAGTTTGGTGACAATTCTGCTTGTAGAATCAGAGGAAGAGGAACTATTTCTTTTGATGGAAGAAACAAAACTGGTAATGTACTGTATGTTGAAGGTTTAAAGCACAATCTTCTCAGTGTTGGACAGTTGGTGGGCAAAGGCTATGATCTCTGATTCAAGGATGGAAAATGCAAAATCTTTAAAAGTTCTAGAACAGAGATTGCATCCGGTACTCAAACTAAAGGTAAAATCTTCCATTTGGTTGGTACTAATAAACGCTTCTTATTTGTTCAAGTTGATCAAAGTTGGTTATGGCATAGAAGGATGTGTCATGTGAATTTTGATAATATCATCAAGATAAGCAATACTCAAGCTGTAAGAGATCTTCCAAAATTGGTGAAACCTACTAACAGCTTGTGCAAGGAATGTCAGTTGGGTAAGCTGGGCAGAGTCACATTCAAAAGCAAGGAATTGTCTTCTACTGGATTACTGGACTTAGTTCACACTGATCTTTGTGATCCAGCAAGAATCAGGAGTATTCAAGGTGACAGATACTTCATGCTGCTAATTGATGACTATTCCCGGATGATGTGGGTAACCTTTCTAAAGGAGAAATCAGAAGCTCTTGAGAAATTCAAAATATTCAAGGCTATAGTAGAAAATGAAATAGGAATAAAGTTGAAATGTCTGAGGTCTGATAGAGGTGGAGAATTCACATCTGGTGAGTTCATAGAGTTCTGTGAGAAACATGGAGTTAAGAGATAATTGTCTGCTCTGAGGACCCCATAGCAAAATGGAGTAGTGGAGAGAAAGAACCGGACCATCCAGGAAGCATCTAGGACCATGATGATGGAAGCAAATGTTCCTCAGATCTATTGGAGAGAAGTTGTCAACACTGCAGTCTATACTCTCAATCAAGTTCAAATCAGAAGCAATACCGTTAAGACCCCTTATGAACTCTAGTTTGGCATTACTCCTACTGTAAGATATTTCAAAGTCTTTGGTAGCAAATGTTACATCAAAAGAGATGAAGATCTAGGCAAGTTTGATGCTAGAAGTGATGAAAGAATATTCTTGGGTTACTCTACTCAAAGCAAAGCATATCGGTGTTATAACAAGAGACTAAGAAAGATGATAGAAAGTACAAATGTGAAGGTTGATGAGGGAATAGAGAAACCCTCAAGGTTTTATGAATATGATGAAGATGATTAGAATGGTGTTCTAGTTCAAGGAGTTCAATCCTTTTCTAAAAGTCAGATTCAGACTGATCCGGTAAATCAAGAAGAAGAGATAGGTCTGAATGAGCCTGATCAAGAAGCAGAAGTGCAAGAAACTCCCAAAGTTCCAAGGTATGTAACACTGAACCACTTTGAAGATTAGATCATAGGTGACAAAAGCAAAGGTGTGCAAACTAGAAGGAAAATTGCTCAAAATTTAGATGAATATTGTCTGATTTCAAAGATTGAACCTAAGACAATAAATGAAGCCTGCAATGATGAAAACTGGACCAAAGCAATGGAGGAAGAGTTGATGCAAATTGAGAAAAATCACACTTGGGATCTTGTTCCCAGACCTAGAAACAAGAATGTGATTGGAACCAAATGGGTCTTCCGGAACAAACTAAATGAAGTTGGTAAAGTAATCAGAAATAAAGCCAGATTGGTCTGCAAGGGCTACTCTCAAATAGAAGGAATTGATTTTGAAGAAACTTTTGCTTTGGTGGCAAGAATTGAAGTAGTCAGATTATTTCTTGCATTTGCTACCTTCAAGGATTTCAGGGTGTATCATATGGATGTCAAATCTGCTTTCTTGAATGGTGACTTAGAAGAAGAAGTGTACATTGAACAACTAGATGGATTTCAATTATCTGAGCATAGTGATATGGTCTGCAAGATGAAGAAGGCACTGTATGGACTAAAGCAAGCCCCAAGAGCCTGGTATGAAAGATTGGATAAACATCTCTTGAAGATTGGTTTCAATAAAGGTACTGCTGATAGTAACTTATATTTCAAAATTGATCATGAAAACATCTTGATTTTTGAAGTATTTGTTGATGATATCATCTTTGGAGGAAGAGACAGTATGTGTAAAACCTTTGCAAATCAAATGAAAAGTGAGTTTAAGATGTCAATGCTTGGTGAAATGAATTTCTTCTTGGGTCTGCAAATTACTCAAACAAAGAAAGGAATCTTTATTTCTCAGACCAAATATGTGAAAGAATTGTTCAGGAAATTTGGAATGGAAGATTCAAAGCCAATGAATACTCCCATGGCAACCGGATGTAAGTTGAGCAAAGATGATGACTCTCCTAAAGTAGACCAGACAAAGTACAGATCAATGATTGGAGGATTGTTGTATCTCACTCAAACTAGACCAGATATAATGTAGGATGTTGGTCTTGTTGCGAGATTCTAGGCTGGTCCTAGAGAATCTCATGTCATGACAATCAAAAGGATTTTTAGGTATCTAAAAGGAACAGTTGAGTATGGTTTGTGGTATCCTAGAGATCATGATTTATCTCTTCATGCATATACAGATGTTGATTGGGCAGGAGATGTGGATGACCGGAAGAGTACCAGTGGTGGAGCTTTCTTTTTAGGAAAGAGATTGGCTTCTTGGCTAAGCAAGAAACAAGAGGCAATATCCATGTCTACAACTGAAGCAGAATACATAGCAGCAGCAGGTAGTTGCACTCAAGTTTTGTGGATGAAGCAGATGCTAAGAGATATTAAAGTAGAGTATAAGGAGCCTATCACAATCTTCTGTGATAATTCAAGTGCAATAAATATTTCTAAGAATCCGGTGTTGCATTCTAAGACTAAGCATATATCTATCAAGTTTCACTTTCTGAGAGAGCAAGTGAACAAGGATGAAGTCGGACTGGAGTTTGTGCCCTCCAAGGATCAGATTACAGATATCTTTACTAAACCTCTTCCCAAGGACTCTTTTGAGTATCTCAGGGAGAAGTTAGGGGTTATTGCCCCTCCTGTGATGAACTAGGATACACTAATGTGCATCAGTCCGGTGGATATTACAGTCATATCTTGTGATCCGGATTGATGATGGGGAGCTACTACTTAGGGGGAGCAGCAAGTATGATTCTAAAGTATTGGAGTTGCAAGTATGAGCCCTTTGCCATTGATGTCAAAGGGGGAGAGAAGACATGTGAAAAACAAGTGGTTGATGATCAAAGGGGGAGTAGTAAAGGAAGAAAGGGTATATAAATAGTTGTTGTTGATAGGGGGAGTTATGACGTAAGGAGAAGTTCTTGTCTTGATGGTTTTTCACATCATATGTTGCCATCAATGACAAAGGGGGAGATTGTTGCAAGTATGGGTCTAACCGGTGTTGTCATTGATGTCAACATACTCATGTTGCATTAATGAGAAGGATTGGATGAGCTATGTGCTGAGGATATTGAGAAAATTGGTTTCAATCAAGAAAAATGAAGAACAGTGATGACAACAAGGTAAAAGTCCAAGATAGGTTGAGGATCAGAGGATGCAGTTTAAAGGGTTTGTATATATGAGTCTTGAGATGATCCAGTCAAGTTTTTAGAGGTTCGCATGAAGATCTGAAGAAGTTATGACCGCTCAAGTAGAACCAGCTCCGGTAGGTGTCCAGAGGTGACAGAGTGACACAGATAGGTCCAGTGAGGTCCGGTAATGCATTATCCCATTCTGCAGATTTGAGGAAGTGTTGAGGACATCCTTGTGAAGTGTCAAGTAGATTGGTTTGTGGCTTAAAGGTCCAGAAGAACCTATTCCTTTGTGACAGTGATAACAGACTATTTTCTTGAGGTTCTGGATGAAGGAGAGAAGGATTCCAGTAAGCAGATGAAGTGCAGATGTTGTTGGTGATTCAGGAAAGCTTGTGGTGATCTGTGGATCGCTTCCAGTTCATGTTGGTGGTCCGCATTGAAGTTAAAGTTCGTATTTGAAGAATAACCACCAGATGTTGGTGTTCTTCCTGAGACTGGCTGACCAGATGTATTACACGTCTTGTGGATGTTCTTGTAGGTGTTTGCCGAGTTAGATGATTATTCCTAAGTTGATGTCTTCTATAAATAAGGGATTGTGAAGTCATTCCAAAGTTTGTCTTGTGGTGATGAGAGTGTGGTAGCGAGGAGGAGTACGAAAGGCAGAACAGAAGTATTGGGCTTAATGGAACTGATTCAAGCATGGTGAAGATGATATTCTCTAGTTCATAAAGGTGATACTTATTTCTTTGTAGACAGTGTGTCTCTTGTAGGCAGTGAGCCTCTTCTGAGTAGTGTGCTCGGGTAGTGAGCCCTAATTGACATGTGCCATTTGTTCTTTCTATTCTTCTAACAGAGATTACATTCTTGGGTTAATCACCCTGTGGTTTTTCCCTTAACTGAGTTTTCCACGTCAAAATCTTGGTGTCTTATGTGTTGATAAGTTTCTGCCTTTGATTTGAATGCATTATGTTTCATGTTTAATATACTGCTAATCATCAAGAAGATTTAAGTGTGGAAATTGGAGAAAGTTTTGCACAACTGATTCACCCCCCCTCTCAGTTGTGTGCCCTAAGTCTAACAAGTTCTATTCTACCTAACAACACCATACCTTCCTCTCATCTCAATGCTCTCCCTGGCCAAGATGTAGCATTAGTGGATGAGAAAAGGTCTCTCACATTAAATCCTCTAGGGATAGATGTTGGGTATAATCAAGAGGAAAACAATTTTAATTCAATCTTCATTAATGGATTTTGTAGCAATATTCCTAAAATGATTGTTCGAGGGGCACCTAGTGCACCCTCTTGCTTAAAGCTAGTGATTATGGTTCAAGGTAGATCTCCCGATTACATCTACAAATATGCACAATGAAGCATTCAAACAAGTCAAGGTGTTCAAAATGTGCCACAACATCCCATAATTGCTCACACATACAACACCCATAATAACAAACAAAGTAAGCAAGCACCGCATGTGTCTGTCTCTCTTCCATATTCTCATCCTATGCTCCCTCCACCACCCCATCTTACTCATAAAGGTGGTCAAGAATATGATCTTGTCGAGCAACTCCACACTACTCCAGCTAAGATCTCTCTTTGGGATGTAATACAAACATTGCCTACATACCATGGAATGCTCTAGGAAGCTTTACAAAAGGTGATTGTCCCACCTACTGCTAAGCCTAATGATGTAGCAGCTGTATTAGATAGTATGCATGTGACAAAAATGAATATTCTCTTTCAACCACATGAATTACTGTCAATTGAAGTTCAAAACCAATATGATCCACTTCTGATCTTCATCACAATAAATAAAACATTGGTAAAACGAGTTATGATCGACAATGGATCGGCTCTTAATGTTTGTAGCATTGACCTACTACACAAAATCAAGGCTGACACATCAAAAATCAAACCAAATAAACTTAGCATTCGTGGCTTTGACAATCATAGTAGTCAATCACCATGTACTATAACCTTACCTATAAAGGTGGGTCCTGTGATTGTATCTACCCTAGTTCATGTCATGCCCAGCTCTTTATCTTACAACATGATTCTTGGTAGACCTTGGATTCATGCATTGGGGGTGGTTCCTTCCACCCTACATTGTTCAATCAAATTTATATTCAAAGATAAACTTCATACTATTCATGTTGATCCTAAACTAGATAACTGTTTATATATTGAAATACCAAAACAAGTTTACAATCATATGAGCTTAAACAATTTATGACCTGATTCATCAATGCTTCCTACCATTAATAGTGTTCTGCATGACTCTACACAATCGAATGCACTCTTTGGTGATGATTGGGGCTCATTAGATTTTAATCCTTGCGGTATAGGAGAATATAAAATTAATATCCTTGACACATCAAAAATAGCATCGATCTCATCTAAGCAATCTTTTGAAGCACCTAAGAAACCCAAAGCCCCCTTGGTAGAAAATAAATAAAATACTCTCACTTATACTACAAATTATGAGACCTAAGAGGCTTCACTATCCCCTAAAGCAATGACATCCCTCTATGGTCGAGGATTTAAAATCCTTTATAACAATTGTGAATATGTAGGTAAGGATGTGGTGTAAATCAACAAGGGATTTGAGTACCTATAGAATCTGCTTTAAGACATTACTCAAGCAGCATTGGATATAATCCTTTTAAAGAAAAGAAAGCCTCTTGTCATCCTAAACTCAATGTTAATACAATTTCAATAGGAACAAATCAACATGTGAAATATCTTGAGACGATAGGCCACACTCGTAACAGTTATTATAGTTTCTCTCAATGGTGGCCTCCTCCTAGATTTGTATATTCTTAACATTGGGAAGTATCAGGTAAGTATTTCTAACCCTCCTCTCTCATTTTGTGTTTCCCCTGTGATGTGTTATGTGTTGTTTAGGCTTCTTGGGATGGCCCTTGATTCTCTTGTAGGGCCAGGATACCAAGAGACGACCTTTGTTGTGACCCTTCTATTTGTATCATCATTCTTCTATATTGCTTCTCCTCTATTTTTCACTATTGTGTGTTGTGTCTTATGGACATAGCATTGTGGTTGGTGACTTGGGGGCACCCTCCTATGTGACTATCCCTAAGACACTTGTTTCTCCTCTCTTGATTTATTGTTTCCCTTTAGCGAGAAATCAAAAAATAGATCTAGTCCATACATGAAAATGGGGTTGTTTTATATTATCTAACGCTTGGCTAGTAGAATCACTATGTGATCTTGATGGTGTCTTACTGCACTTACAAAACATAACAATACTGCTGCTCCATGCACTTTGTCTATCTTGAATCTTGCATTCCTCGATTCTCTATGTGATTGATCATATGCATTGTTGTTTATCATGATTATATGGACAGTAACACTTTTCTTGCAAGAATGTGTTTGTGGGAACATTTAACGATCGTAAAGTACATGTCACCTCCGAGGGGCATGGGCTTTGCGAGAGCTCATGTTCCCTAGTTTGTTTTCTACCTACCTTAACATGCTTGATATCAGTACATGATATCAACCACCTTAAGGTGGGGGCATATATAAGGTAAGCTATCTGTTTTAGATGCTAGTAAAGTGTGCTTGTTTTCAAGTGTAGTCTTAAAGACTAGTGGTGATGAGCCTCTCCTGCACTCTGATATTTGTTTGTGAATATTGAAATCTATTGCAATCATTTAAGCCCTCTGCAAAGGCGAGATATCGCGTATATCCTTTTTATCTTAAGCCATCTACGAAGGCGGGGATGGCGTATATCTCATGGAGAGTGCACATCCCATCATTTTCAAAAAGTCCTCTGCAGAGGCGGGGAGCAGTTCTATGACTAACTCAACCCTTAAGCCTATCTTCGGTGATTGTTGTGGTGAAGCCCAATCTTTGGTGTGTGCCTGTAATGTGCCTGAGATGGCGATGAACCTAGAAATAGGAACACTCCATCACTTGTCTGTTGTGTTTTCTCCGTGTCTTCCAAGTGTGTGTGTATTGTGTGTTTGTTCCCAAGCATAGTTTAAAGACTGGTGGTGATGAGTCCCTCCTATGCTTTGGGATTTGTATGGCGTACTTGTTTTGTATGGCATGCTTGATTTGTATCACATGTCTGTTGCCCCATATGCAGTTTAAAGACTAGTGGCGATGAGTCCCTCCTGCATTATGGGTGGTGTGTTTACTTGTACTTGCATCTACATTTCATATATATAAAAATGAAAAAGAAAAAGAAAAAAATCATTGTCTTCACTGCATTCACTATGTTTTGCATGTCTTCAATGTTGTCTTCTCCGTGTTTTGCATAACTGTAACTGTCTTCTCCATGTTTTGCATGCCTGTTATTGTCTTCTCTATGATTGGTGTGCCTTCTCCGTGCTTAGTGTGTTTGCTGTGCTTGTTGACCATACTTTAATGCATGTATTGGCCTTACGTTTATACATACATTAAAGTAGGAGCTAAATGTTATGTCAGAAAAAGTAACCTTGGGGGATTTTTCCTCTTAAGGTTTAGCTCATGGGTCCTTTAGAATGCATGTAGAGCATCTTGCATGACTTTGATGACTCTTGATGAGAAAACCCTGAAGTTTCATGACAATTTGGACTCAGGGGATGCACTTAACATAAATCCTACCTGAAATGGGGGGGGAGGACTTGGGCGTTCGCGCCCTAGTCCTACCCTGTTTTACGTCAGGACCAATTTCAAAGTGTCAGTTTGTGACCATTATTTAGGTCCTATGCCAACACGGTAAGTTTGAATTACAAAATTCTTAGTGGGAATGTTTGTAGTTGCATATATAAGCATGATTAAGTTATCATTTGTAAACTAGATGGATATTGCAAACTTATGACCTATGTTAAGGTGATTCAAGGCATTCATTGTGTGTTGCAGAGCAAAAGTTATGTTGTTCTTATGTTTGTATTTGCAGATTTGGCATCCATCTCCTCATGGCATGAAGAGCATCTTCCTTCCATGAGATCTTCACTACAAGGTGATATCAATTATGTTTTTTATCATTTATCATTTGGATTTTGCCTCTATCCTGTAGGGATACAGACTTTTTAGCTAACAACGGTGTTTGAAAGACTTGAATGTTTCTCTGGGGCTTGACTGAGGCAAGCCTCTAAACACCACAACCCCTAACCCATTTTTCTGTGATTGCAGGTTACAGGTTGCGAAAGTAGAAGAAGTGGAGTTGCAGGAGAGTAGTGCAAACTATCAGAATTGTAGATCAGAGAAGAAAACAAGAACATGGACTTGGGCAGGTACTCATTAGTTCTCTAGATCTCACAATTAGAAAATCTCTGGAACAATAGGTACAGGTTCCAGATGAGATTCCTAGATCTTGACAAAAATTGTGGCACTGGACTAGGGTGCTGTTGTGATGCTCACAACATGCCCCATTTTACTTCTTAGCAAAATGAGGACCCTTGCTGTTGTTGTGGCTTTTTGCTTGTGTGTGGGTCTGCTTGGTGGTAAAGGGAAAAGAGGTAAAGGTTACAAACCTTGTTGAAAATTTAAAAAATTAGCATTAAGTATCAAAGTAGAATAGGGGTGAATTCTTTGTCAAAAATGAATAAGGGTTTCTTTTTGAACCATTTCAAAATTCCCAATATTTTGCAAGACATGCATGTTTTTTTGTAAAATGCATTATAGGAGGGTTTTGTATGTTATATGTACAAGGTTGTTTGTATGTGGAGTTGTTGTATTAATCGCATAGAATGGTTGGGTTTATGAATCGTGTATTTTGTATGCATGTTGTTAATGTTTTATTATTTACATACAAGTCGGACCTGATGTAATTTGGAAGTAAAATGGATAATTGGTTAAGTCCACAAGTGGTATCTCGGGTTGTATGTTTAGCGAAAAGTAAAGATACAAGATGATATTCAACAAGATATACATGTCGCAGACACGAGGAGAATATGAAATTTTGTTTTATTAATATATGTTTCAGGTTTGCATCTTTCGGTATACATACAGCGTGGATGTCAAAAGGGAATTAAATCGAATGTAAGTGGTGTATCATACCTTACTATATATTGAAAAGATGCATTCACTTTATATACATGTGTGGAGCCGAAAGGTTATGCAATATGGTTTATAACAAATGAGGAGTCCGGGATGATTATAAAAAGGTGTTTGCATGTATGGAGGCTTGTATCTAAGAGTGGATACAAGTATTGTTGTTTCGTCGATGATATAAGTGGAAAGGTAAAGTGGGTCCCACAGGTTGTATCTTGGGGTTGTATATTGTACCAACAGATGGATATACAAGAGCATATACAAAGTGATATACAAGCAAAGATGTAAGGAGCCACAATGCAAGGCGGATTTGAAAAAGAAATTAAATAAAGGTAAGGATTTGTATGTTTGCGGGATTGTATGTTAACAATATACAATCCCGATATACAAAGAAATAAAAGACATCGCCGGAGAGATAAAAGGTAAAAAAGGGCTTGTATGGGTTGTTTGTATGTGCGCTTGTATCTATGTCACATACATTGCAATATACAAACCAAAGATACAAATGAGGATATAAAGGAAAAGGGATAGCATTGTTTATAGCTCATTACATATTGGCTTGTATATTGAAAAGATGCAAATGAACATACAAGGAACAATATACAAGGAAAGATACAAGAGAATGTGATGTATGCAGAAAGTAAACTAACAGACAGAAGGTTTAAAATAAAATGTTGAAATAAGAAGCAGAAGCCGTAGGTGTATTAATTGTTGTAATTAATGCTGATCTAATACCAAAAATAGTAAAATTTAACAAGTTACGATAAATTTAAAGTTGTTTTTCTTTTAGATTTGCATTGCTAAGATTAAAATTGCAGAGAGAAGAGTTGTTAAAGAAATTAAGCAAAAATTTCATTGCAGGACGAAATTCCAGAAGCAGGAACAGAGTGGAAAAATGATAAAGTAAGTCAACGTTGTAAGGTTGAGCTATCGAAAGATATAGGTATTTATCTTAAATGCTATTACAGTTCAGTTAGTTAAAATGCAAAGTAAATTCTAGTAATTTCATTTTGAAATGTAACAAGCATTGAATTACTGTGTTTAATTGTTAATTAGCTGGGTTGGGTTAAACAATGTGAAAGTCAAAATGGGAAAAGACAAATGGGGGTTAGGGTAAAATTAAAAAAATAGAAAATTTGTAGTAAAACCCTAGGTAAGAAGGTAAAATGGCAAGTTAAGAAAAAATTCATTTTTACAGGATGGCCCCAAAGCAGAAAAAGGTGGATACAAGAGGTGAAGTTAAAAAAGAAAGGAAGCCATGCAAAGAAACAAAGGAGGAGTTGCCAATACATAGAGGGTATCCTTCATTGATCAGTACAAGTGGAGTAGGGATAGACACCAACATAGGGAGCGATGTTGTGAATGATGTTTTGCAGAAGATCACAACAGCTGATGCTACACCTAACATGAGGTGTATATGGGAGAGTCGATTATACAGGGCTGTAGGTTTCCCGTTAGCTATGGAAGCTAAATATTTATGTCTAGATTGCATATACTTCTATGACCCAGCGACCAGAAAAATAATGTTCCATGATAGGCTCATTGCAGACTTATCCACAGAGGGGATTGCAAGAACATTTGGTCTAGAAATACATGAGAAAATGGTAGATATTGATATAGATCAGTATAATGAAGATTTCAATAACAACGAAAGGGATTGTAGAAGCAAGATCTTCTATAGTTGGTATAGTGCAAAAAATAAGCCCAAGGCTGTGGCAAGAGTACACAAGAATCTGCAAAGAATATACTTTAAAGAAGAAATATATTTGATGATTACAATGTTAAGTAGACTGGTGGGATTGAGGGATGGCACTAAGTGTGAGCCTTGGATGTTCATTGTTATCCAATTCATGAGGGAAGCAAAAAAGGAACAAGGACAAATTCACTGGGCTAAGGCTATAAGCATAGCCATATGGAAATAGGCAATGTTAAGAAAGCAAAAGATGATGTCTTTCTAATTGTCCTCGTATGTATGATATTCATGTGCAGCAATGGTTCAACCCTACATACATTGGATTGACAGAGTTAGAACCTTAGGAAATGGTCCAGATCAGAAGCTGGTATATGAACATTATCCTAATTTACAAGAGGAGAATGCATTGAGGAAGTATGCTCTAGTGAATGATGTATTTTATACATACATGGTAAGAATTTTAAGAGAAGAGCCAGATAAAAGATTGTCTGCAGATGCAGAGGATACAATTGGCCTGCACAATTCTTGGTACATTCAATTCCAGCACTTCACTTATATCAGAATTGAGGGATTTGAAGGAAAACCTTTCATGTTTCCTAGGTATCCTTCCAACAAATTGATTGTTCTGGTGTTCTCAAAGAAGAATTTGAATGCCTTTAAGATGTACAAGAAGAAGTTTAACAGAGGAAATCTTAAGTTACCTTGGGCAATTGGTAGGTACTCATACTACAGTGAAGAGGTTGCTGGTTATTCAGAAAAGGAGTTGAGGTATTATGAATTTGAGGAATTTGAGTTGGCCTGAAGGTTTGATCCCTTTCATAGAATTGAAAATACAATTGATTCTAAATTCAAACATCAAATACATATTGAAGATTTTTGGTCAGACTGTAAGAATGATAAAGAGGTAAGAAAGAGAGCTCATAAAAGATCAATAGTTGAACAAATGAGGTCCATGGGAGATATCTATGTACCCCTGGAGGTTAAAGAAGATGATAAATTATTGCACCATAGTTATGAAAGTGCTAGGCTTGCTCCTATTGGAGAGCCTGATTGGTCACAACCATGGAACACATCTTTGGACACATTGTCCAAACCGGTCATCTTGTTTTTGAAGACATGGTTGAAAGATAGAATTGAGGAGCTTAAGGCTGAAGGAGTAGAGATTACATATCCAAAGAAGGGCAAAAAGAGAGTAAGAGAGCATAGTGATGATCTCCAGTGCTTTTATGAAAAGAAAAGAAAGATTGTGGAAGCCAAAATTATGGAGAAGGACAAAAATGCTACTCTGGTGGATCCTTATGCATTAGGAGTGACAGTAGCAGTATCATCTGGTACGTTTGTGGAGACAAAGTCATTAAGCCATGATATTAGTACAGAAGAAGCACAGGCCTCCAAAGAAATAATAGGACAGAAGGTTAAGAAAGCAATACTAGTGCGCATAGCCAAAGGAGAAACTTCAAAACAAAGTGAAGTTATAGGAGCACAGCAAGTAGGTGCTAAATTAAGTAGCAAACCTAGTGCATCTACCTCAATAGAAAAAAGACAAGTATATGCTAAGGTAAAGATAGAATTGGCTAAAGAAATGCTGCATGGGTCAAAAGTGCATAAAGCCAAACAAGTTACTAAGACTGTCAACATTGAAGATAATAGTAGTGAAAGTGAAAAGAGAGAAATGGATTCAGAAAAAGAAGTTGGCATGGAAGAAGAGGAATCTAGTGAGTATTTAAGTGAAGAAGAAGAGCAAGACACTCAAGTTGAAATGGAAGTTGAACAAGGTTCAATGTTGGAAAAGGTGCAAGAAGAATCAGGAATAGTAGATCTGTTTGGTACATTGGTTTCTCCTGAAATAATAAAGGATGTGCAAGATGTAGCACATAAAATTGAAGAATCTGAAAAAGAGAATGCACCTGAGGAAGCAGTAAAGGAAACATCTGCTCAAAATAAAGAAGAAACAGGAGCTGGTACCTCTGATGTAGATGAATTAAACATTCTGAACATGTACGGAGAACAAAGTGAAGAAGAAAAGAATATAGAAAGTAGAAAGGAACAAGGAAAAGAGACAAAAGAGGCTGATACAATGGTAGATTCACCTTCACATACAGAGCAAGTTAACATGCCTAAAAAGGTACCAAAGGAAGGTGAAACCATAGGATGCAACCAACAAACCTGAAGGCAAAGAAAACATAGAAAATATTGATGAAGATAAATCTAAAAAACAAACAAAGGATAGAGACATGACAAATGAAGAACAAGAAAATAAAGAAGAAGATCAAGAGAAAGAATCATCAAAAGAAGGTTCAGAGGAAGAGGATGAAGGTGGAGGGGATACAGAAATTGAAGAGGAAGAAAATGAGGGTGAATCTAAACGGCAAAATGATCCCATGGTATAGGAACTAGCTCCACAATAGCACCCTCCTCCACAATAGCAATGAGAACAACAACAGCAACAACAAGAGCAGGGAGAAGTAGAAAGGGCTCAAGAAGAGGTAATTAATGAAGAAAATACTACTGAAAGCACGAAAGAGGCTCCGGCCTGGTTAGGTGCAGAAATAAGGAAAGAAAAGGTGGAGGTACAATTAGTACCTATAGACATCAAAAGTCTATTAGGCAATACAACGCCAAGGAAAGAAAAGAGGAAGGCCAGAACCATGTCAGCAATACAAAGGTGTCCAGATGGATCCAGAACGTTGAACTTGGCCATACCACAAAAGGAGAAGGCAAAAGGAGAAATAACACTAGATGAATATAAAATACTCAATTTTGACCTAGGGCATACAACAAGGGAACAACACATAAGTGAATGGGAAGATATGCACTAGGCTACAATAGAAATGTTAAAAAGGGATAAGGATAAACAAGAATATTTGAAAGGACACATTGTCGAATTACAACAATTCATTAGGGGGATATTTGATCCCAATACTACAATACCAGAATTGCCTAGTGAAATAGGAATTGTGTCTAAAGATGAAATAAAAGATATGGAAGATAAGAGGCTTAAGGCCAATATTTTTGAAGAGTGGTTCAGGGCATTCGTGCAAGAAGGAGAAGAGGTAATCAAAAAAGCAGTGACAGGATGGGAATTAGCTGCAATAGAAAAGAATAAATGTAGTATACTTATATATAATGGTCAATTTAGAAAAGAAGAGTGCAGGTTTGAATTGGAACAACTAAAAGAAATTGAGGAGAGAGCAGATGAATTAATAAATGAAGGAGTCATTACTCCTTCGATGGAAAATCAAGTGCCACAAGCAAGGTTGAAATTAAGATTTGAAGATGATAATCTCAAAAGGTACATCACAACCACTCAGGGTTTAGAAGAAAAAGCAAACAACATGATCAGGATGCATAAAAGGATAGTTGAAAGGCTCTTAGATCATGAGTGCATGGAGATACTAGCATATGAACTTCAAAGAGCATTAACAGAATTCAAGGCCATTTTTGCACCATGTATGGAGAATCCAGAGGCATATTTAAGTAAACAAACGATTGATTCAGTAATGGAGGACAGTGCCAAGATGCAGAAATATAAAAAGAAGAGTGAAGGTTCAAATAAAGAAGAAAAGAAACTAAAAGAAGGGGTTACAATGCAAGAATATGTGTGGACAAAGAGTCCAGGGGGAAATCGCACCTTTATAGAAGGTGTAATTAATAATTTCAAAACATATTTGAAGGAGTAGGAAAGTGTAAAAGGGAGATAACAATACTGATAAAAGAATCAAGTAAAGAGTATATGCAGCCAAAGCCAACATGAAAGAAGAAGTCAAAGGAGGGGAATATTGTTTTGAAAAGATTCTATTGGCATCCTTTCAGGCAGAAAAGATACCATAAAGATATTTTGAGAAACGGTTAGAGACAAATGTACACCCTTGATCAAGGAAATATGAGTACTGATCATAGATTAGGTTTTGTAGCCGTAGCAGTATGAAGCTTCAAATTCTATATAAGAAGCTCTACTATTTGTATATTACTTACACATGGATTTTAGAATTGTAGCTTGCACTTATAATTTGTCAGAGTATTGAAATAGAGAAGATATTTCTTTTAGTTTATAAAAGGAGGTCGCCTATGTCTGCAGCAAGGAGTACGTGGAATGTCTGGTCTCCTTGATGTATCTGTAAAAATGTCTGTAAGTTGTTTAGTAATTTGATTAATGAAACAAAGGTCATTCTTACATTGTAAATCTTATATGACTTTGTGCTTTGAATACAAGTAAACTCAGAATTCTGTGTCTATTATAGAGTGTTTTCTGACTCTTATTGGTATCTGAAGTATTATTCTTAAAAGCTTGCAATCTCTGGTGTATGTTCATGAAAAAATGTTCAGGACTTTACATTTGAAGATTTGAATGTGTTGATTTGATCAATTTACTGTATGTTTTAGGACATGAGTAACATAACATTTAAATCTTGTTTTGAAGTGATACTTAGTTTGAGTTTCTCTAACTTTTCTCCAACAACTGAAAATAATTAGCTTAAATGCAGAAATCCTAAGGAAATTGTCCTACATTTGAAAAAAGCAAGAAGAATTTGTGTTAATATTTGGCAATTTTCATATTAATCTGAAAGACAGTCTATTTCATAGAAATTCATACAAAGCTTTGTAGTATAATAGTGAATTTATGCAAAAAGAATAAATACTTTGTTGATATTTGCAACAATTTGCATAATTTGAGTCCAGTAAGTCACTGATCATCTTAAATCAAGTAAGGCCCCTTGAATATTACAGTTTCACATCAACTTGCTGAATTGTCCACAAGGTCAAGACCTAACCATACAGAAACTTGGGATTAAGAACTCTTAAGTGATTTTTTCGTATCTTTCAAGACAGTTTAGGTTCATTTTGTGAATTTTAACTTTTGTTATGAATGTGTAAAAATAATCATCAACAGTTTTTGGCACTAGAAGGAGGGCCTGATTGGAGTTAAGGTAGGATTTGAGTAAAACTGGATCATAACAGCGGTAGGGTGACCAGGTCTAGATCCAATTCAGAGGATATCTTTGTTCAATTACCTGATAGAAGGCAGAGTAAAGGTCCTTTGATTTGGAATCCTAGAATATCACACATAGGAGGCTCATCTGGAATGCCTCTTGGATCACCTTTTAACATCCATAACATAGTGAGTCCTGGCAAGTCTTCATTTAGATCTTTGAATCTTGGTTTAAGTCCTCCTACAGGTCCAAGTCCTCCTAGAGGTCCTAGTCCACCTAGAAATCTAGGTACTCTCAAAGGTCCAAGCCCACCACAAGGCCCTGCAATGGCCTATTTCAATGTCAATTCTCCTATAACATTCAATGATTATCATGAGATGCCAAAAAATTGTGAAAAGATGTCCTAAATATCAATTGCATCAGGATCCAAAAGATTAGATTAGGATATTCAAGGAGGCATGCTTTAGGTCCAAGTTAGAATATGAGGATGTTGTGTGTAGATTATTTCCTTACACATTTAATGAGTAGGCTTCTAACTGGTATGTTAACTTGCCTAATGGTTATATTTCTTCTTGGGCACTTATGGAGGAGGCATTTTTGTCTAGGTTTAGGGGACCAGTCGACCCTTCTACCTTATATCATAAATTGGCTACAATTAAGAGAGGTGAAGGAGAGCTGATTGATAACTTTAATGATAGGTTTCAAAAGGATTATTCCCAATTAGTGGCTCCTTACATAGTGACTACAGATGTGTTATTAGCCATGTATTATGTCTCTCTTAATCCACTAACTGCTATGTTTGTCAAAAGAAAGGTTGATATAGATACTATATCCAAAGCTTATAAGGAAGTAGCCTCAGTAAACTAGGAAATGAGACAAACAACTTATAATCTATTTCTTAATGGAGGAAACCCTAGGATGCAAAGTCAAACACAACCTTGGAATGGAGTTCCTATGCATAATACTCCATTATTGAACCCAATTCCTACATACTCACTTGTGTATAATCCTTCCCCAATCCAGACTATAGTCCCTTATATTGGTAATAGTACCAATAACAATCAGAGTAATGGTCAATCATTCTTCCAACCTCCTCAGGATACATTTGTGGTAAAGGCACAAGAGGATAGGGAAGAGATCAAAGAAATTACTGCACACCTGAGAAGATTGACTACTAAAATGACACAACTGAGAAATGAAAACTTCTATGGTAGAAATAATCAAGGATATAGTCAAAATCCTAACCAAAATCATAACCAAGGTCAGGGTTCAAATCAAAACCAAAATTATAATCAAGGTCAAAATCAGAATCAGGGACAATCAATGCAAAACAGAAGACTTGCTATAGATAACAAGACCTGGGGTAATAACAATAGAAATTAGAATCAGCCAAGACCACCTAGGACATGGAACACAGGACCACATAATGGCACTCTAGCTTCTCCATTTGAGAGTTTGGATAATCAGGAAACAAAACAAACAACTAGAATTCAAATGGCCAATGTGTCATTGAAAAATTGGTGCAGGATTCATAATACCAGTGCACATGTTGAACTAGATTGCCCTCAATTTCATCTGGCGGCTAGTATTTTCAATGTGGACGTACAGGCTCCCACCTCTGAGTTTCTCATTCCCAAAGGTAATGAAATAGTGCCCTCAGGATTTGAGACTGCTTTAGTCTTAGAGACTTTTACCTTCGTAACTAGGGAGGAAGAAGATGAGCTGTTAGAAGATGAGCCTTACTTTTGTGAGAACCTATATCTTGAATCAACCTTAGTGTTGAATGTTCAGGCATGGTTTATTACCTTTCTATATGTTATTTGTGAGATTATTCTGAAAGTTTTGCTAGTAGCATGCTGTAGTACCTATGGAAGTTGGAGTAAGATCCTTGTTAAGGCCGCAGGATAGTGCCATTGGAAGGATAGTAAATCGACCAAAGTAGCAAGGAATATCATGAACAATAATTAGTAAGTCTTTTTCTCACTAATGGCATTGTGAAGATCAATGAATGCAAGTTCTGCTTTATCTGAAGTCTTACAAAATTATTTTCAAGATACAGATGATCATATTGTTGATGAGAAAGGCAATTTTAAGTTTCCAAATGTTAGAATTTCTACATTTTATCCTGAGAAAGGAATTAAAGCCAAAATATGTGACTCTGTTTGTCAGTCTGAAATTAACCTTTTAGTTTCTGGAACTGGTATTTGTCCTATTTATCTTCCATTCTTACTTCCAGAAGATGTTTCAAGATGGAGAGATAAAGGATTTTTCCATGTGCATTTTCCCCATGTAGATACCATAGTTCATCCTCATTTCAACTATGATATAGGTGCTGAATTTTTTGCTACATTGATAGATACTCGTTGTAGGATCTAGGATCAAGCTGTAATAGCTCAATTCAGAGGGATTTTAAGTAAAGAAAAAGGTGATGGTGTCATCTCTATCCAACCTAATTTCACATTATCTTTGTCTGACAAATTTATATCCTCTGCTTTTTGTCTACTCTTACAAGTAAATGGCATTTCTCTTATGCTTGGTTTTGTCTATGCCACAATTGGCGGTCGTTGTGTCTATCGCATAATGAATACAGTTTCTCCACCAGTTTCTTTTCCCATAGGGGCAGGTTTCCCACAAGGATCATCTAACCTCTTAGATTATGGTAGATTTATAGATCATACTGGTTTTGAAATTGGTTTCCCCATCATTGAAAAATTGCTTGAAAGACAAAAACCCCAGTTTGCTGATCTCCCTATATATAGAAACAGATTTTTAGACAAACCTCTATTCTAGTCTAGAAGAGTAGCTAACATTACCTTACAATCTTTCCCAGACCGGACTATATTAGAACAACCTTTAGAAGAAGATCCTTCATCCATAATCCAACCTCATGGCCCATGCTTGTCCAAGTACAAATAGGAAGCCATTTGTGGACTATAATCTAGAAGAATGCTCATCATCAGCCAGCAGTTCTAGAAAATTCCAGGTTGCTCAATCCATTAATCCTTATCCTTCTCGTTCTTCTTTTTCCTCTACATCAGACTTGAGCAATGACCCTGTCCTAGTTGAAAAGCTAGCTAGACAAGTTAGTTCAAGATTACATCTTCCTCCCAGAGAAGAAGACCAAAAAGATATAAAAAAAAGGGATTAAAATAGCTAAGATGCCTGAACATGCCTGTATGTTGAGAGAAGCATTGCCAGGATATGGCACAGAAAAAGGAGAAACTGAGGCACAAGAAAACAAAGCTCTTTTAGAATATGTTGCCCACAAATTGGAGAAAATTAGAAAATATACAAAGAAAATTAGAGTTTCCCAGAAAGGCAAGGACAGCTCTGAAGAAGAACCTAAAGAAGAAAAAAGGTCACAAAAGGGTGAAAAAACTATCCGACCTAGAATCCAAAAAGGAAAAGGCATATCTTTTGCAGAAGAAGCTGATGAGCCTGAAGAAATAACTTCTAAATCTAGAAGCAAGTCTGCACCCATGCCTACAAAGTTAGTTCTCCCCAAACAAAAAGAACATCTGATGCAAAATTCAGAGCATTTGAAAGATTGGCTTGAAGAATTGCATCTTGAAAAACCAAATGATCCTATATACATGGAGGAACTAGCTACAGCAATGAATTCTAAAGATGAAGTTTATCTTGAAGAGGAAATTTCTCATTCAGAAGAAGAAATAGATATTGGTCCTCCAGAAGATGACTTGGTTTATGAAGATGAAAACATAGAAAATTGGGAAGAATACTTTTTTGCCAGCCAAGAATCTGTAAATAATAGAATTGATGTAGAAATGAAAGATGCTTTGTCAGAAAATTCCAGACCTGAACATCTTAGGGCCTATGCTACTTCAGGATATATTCTGAATATGGATAAACTTGTTGATCCCTATGATGCAATTTGTACATGGTGTGATACACTTGAAAATTTCTTTAACACCAGAGGATCAGTCTGGAATGATGCAAGTAAAGTCTTATATGTTGTTAGATTAATGTCAGGAAAATTAAGAAATTGGTGGAATTCTTTGCCTGACAATGGAGTCATCACAACTAATCCAGAAATAGGAGAAGAATATGTCAAAGAAAAAGATTTGGGCAGAAATGATATATCAACAGAAGGATTTAGCCTGTTAAAAATGACATTAAGTGGTTTATTTACCGGATCCAGAAAGAATGAAGTCTTAGAAGCTGAAAAAATATTATTTTCCCTTCAGTTAAAAGATTTAGGGAAGCTTAGAAAGTACAATTTGGTCTTTGAAAATTTTATGATAACAGCCCATAAGCTCCATGATCCAACTACAAAAAAGTATTATTTAAGTTCTTTACCTTGTGGTTTAGGAGAATATGCTGAGGACTATATAATGAATAAATACAAAACCACTGTGGACAAATATGGATTTGTTGATCTGAGAACTCTGGTAACACATAAGTTGGATAAAGGTTGCTTGACAAAAGCCCTAAATGATAATAAAGACCAGCACAATTCTTCCTATAATATGAAAGATTATTATGATCTACCACCAATAAGCTAGTTGAAGGATTTCAAACAAGTAAGAAAATTTAGAAAAACCTCCTGTGGAAGGAATTGTGGTTGCAAAAGATGTAGAAGATCTTATGATGATGACAATATGGAAAGATCCATCTGCCACAAAAACAAAAGATATAAGAAAAAATATAGATTTGCTCCTATACAGAAAAACTCTTTTAAGAAAAGATCTCCTCCCAAATATTTGTTCAAGAAAAATAAGCATTCCAGTAGCAACAGAGCTATAAAATGTTTTATCTGTAAAGGTCCTCATTATGCTACTGATTGTCCCAAGAAAGGCAAACCTGAAAATAAAGTATATGCATTATTTTCTGAACAAGATGTAGATAACCAATGGGAGATTGTTCATAGTTCTAAAGTTTTTAATCAGCTTATAGATAATCAATATTTTGAATTGGTTGAAGTTTTACTAGATCAACTCAATATGGCTCGCGATAAGCACAGGAAGATCAGTTCTTCTAGCTCAGATGCTGAATCTAGTTCAGAATCTAGTTCTTCAGAAGATAATGGTACGGTGACTAAAGTAGTCAAAAAATCCATCAAGGATCTTGACTTCAAAATCAGCATGGCCAAAGCCAAAGATCCATACAGATTGCCTAGTTCCACAGAAGAAAGGAAAGCTACTGCTAAACAACAACTTAAAGATATCAAACAATGGGAAGTTCAAAAACATTCTTTACAATCTCAGCTCAAGAAAGGTAAAACCCCTTCTTCTAATGTCTCCAAGTTTGCATAATGTTCTCCTCCTAAGTCCCAGAAATCTACTTCCCATGGTTATGTGCATCCCAAATGGAAATCCCATAAAACCAAACCCTCTAGATCACCATCTCCTAGCCCTACTTTAGGTCTCTCAATGGACACCATGTGTCACAAAATTGATAGATGTCATGAAGAACTTATGATTTTGACTCACCAAATTGCTCTCCAACAAAAAGCCCTTGATAAACTCACTTCTGCCATGGGGGAAATTCGCGAAATCCTATTTAAAGTTGAAAATTCTAAAAATTCTGACAACCATTCCAAGAAGTCCTCTAGTCATTCTGAAAAAACCCCTAGATCTTCTAAATTTGAACTTGCTAAGGCCTTATTCATAGTTGAACATTGCACTTATATAAGGACAAATTTCCTTTTTCCAGGATATAAACCAATACCTATGGATGCCTTCGTAGATTCTGGTTCTTCTAGGAGTTTTACTAATACAAATGCTATTCCACAGCAATACTGGAAACCTAGGCCAAATCTTCCCACAGGCATTGCCATTAATGGCCAAGAAGTTCAATATGGTAGGTATGCCCAAGATGTACCTATAGAAATCCAAAGAAAAAAGTTTGCCACAGATTTGATTGAGTTAGAAGGTCTCAGAGGTGATGTTCTTTTGGGATTCACTTTCCTTACTAAATATCAACCTTTTGTGCTAAAAATTCATGAAATATCCTTGAGACATGAAGATGGTCAGATTAAGATTCCAGCACTTAAAGTAGTTAATCATAAGTTTACAAAGAAGAAGATAGCCAAGGTGAGCAAAAAAGAAAATATTCATCTGCAATCTCAAGAGCTTCCTCCTTTGTTGGAACCCGTCAAGATAAGGTTTGAGCAAGACTGCTGCAGTATGAATCCTTTGCAATTCTGGTCTAAAGATCATGAAGAATGTGGGATAAAGATAAAACTAGAATGTGCATTAGTCATCCCTTTTGAACCAGCTTATTTAATGAGTCCATCAGAAGTTAAAGAAATGGATGAACATCTACAAGAATTGCTTCAAGGGAGATTTATCAGAGATAGCAGGAGTCCTTTCAGTTGCCCAACTTTTCTAGTAAATATGAGAGCAGAACAAATAAGAGGTAAAAAGAGATTTTGTATCAATTATAAGCCTCTTAATGATATAATTCTTCCATTTAATTATCTAATTCCTTTAAGCACTGATCTGATAATGAGAGCAGCTTCAAAAAAGATATATTCTAAATTTGACTACAAATCAGGATTCTAGCAGATCAAAGTTAAGGATGAGGATAGGTATAAAACAACTTTTTCAGTCCCTCAAGGACTTTATGAATGGAATGTCATGCCCTTTGGTTTGAAAACTGCTCCTGCTTATTTTCAAAGAAAAATGGATAAAGCTTTGAGAAGTTTGAAAGATTTCTGTGCTGTATATATTGACGATATCATTGTTTTCTCTGATGATAATTCTCAGCATTTACAACATTTAGAAGCCCTCTACAACACTATCAAAGATCATGGAATCTATCTTTTTGCAAAAAAGATGGTTATAGGGCAAGAAGAAATTGATTTTCTTGGGTTAATTCTCTCTCAAGGAAAAATAAAGCTCCAGCCCCACATACTAAAACATATTGATGAATTTCCTGATGTTTTGATAGGAATAAAGCAGATTCAGAGGTTTCTTGGATGTCTGAACTATGTGTCTCCATTCTATAATGGACTAGCCAAAGACAGGAAAAAGTTGCAGAATCAGCTAAAAGAAGGAGCAAGCCCTTGGACAGAAGAATTAACACAAATTGTGCAGAAAATTAAAGCTAAATGTCAACATCTTCCCACTCTGCATCTACCTAAAGAAGGTTTCCCACTTATCTTATACACTAATGCTTCCGATGAAGTTTGGGGTGCTGTTTTGTTACAGGAAAGTCCTCTAAAAGGATCACAAATTTGTGGATATAGGTCTAGTACATTCACTGATATAGAATGCAGGTATACTATATATGAAAAAGAAATTCTTGCCATCAAGAAAGGAATCCAAAAATTCAAGATCTTTTTAAAACCTGCACATTTTATAGTCAAGACAGATAGCCAGCCTATGAGGTCTTTGCTTAAGAAGAAACCTTACAGAGAAATAGCACATGACCGCATTACCAGATGGTATCTAGATTTCATCAGTTATGATTTTGATATTGAATGGATTCAAGGAGATAACAATCCCCTTGCTGATAGCCTAACTAGAGAGATGTCAAAATTAGCCGAACCAGCATCCATGATGATTGAAGTAGGGGAAACTTTTACAAGGAAAGACGGTGTTGAAGTCCTCCAAAGCATAGATGAAAAGGGACAAGAAGTATGGATTCCTTAGCTCCCACTAGAAATAATCACCCCCATAATTGAAGTCTTTATTTTGAATAAATGGCTAGATGAATTAAGAGAAAAGATACGGGAAAATTATGAAAAAGGAATTCTCAACTCAGATGAGAATTATGATTTCCTGTATGCCTTTGGTTTAGAAGAGGCTCATATGGCCTTTTCTCTTAGAAATAGTTTGACAATGGATATCTGCATTACTTCACTTCTTCCAATGTGTTGGACATACAGGAACAAGAAGAATTTGCTGAAAGTTGCTAAGTTTGGTTTCATCAATAGTATCACAATTCTTCAAACAGAATTTGAAGATTATGCAAATATTTTCTTAGGGATTAACAACAGAATTTTGCAACTAGATATGTATGAGTTTTTTGAATATATTCAGAAAAATTTTGCTTGGTCTATTGAAGAAGGTTTAACTAGACCATTTGGAGTTTTAGTTCAACCTCATAATTACTGCATTCCTCGAGTGGAATATTATCCACTTACTCATAACTAGTTTGCAAAAGCGGTTCTTAATGATTTGATTCCTTCTTTACATTCAGCATTAGTGGCAGCAAGAACTAAGATGGACATTGCATACCTTGATGAGATAGAGAAAATAATCTATACTTTCCATCCAAGGGAAGATGACATGGAGATTATTTACAGACCAATTCCTAGAGAACTCCTTCCACCGACAGAATTCCTTGACTAGCACTTGGGTTTGTCAGTGTCGTGTAGTCGGCCATGTTAAGATTCTGACAACAGGACGCAACCCTATCTCAAAAAGGTAAATCCCCATATCTGCTTTTGGGTGTAAAGCAGGTCGTTCCTCGCATACGGTGTGTCTAATGCGAATATTTTTTTCACTGTTGTTAGTGCTTTTGGATACAACTGCCTAACAGCTATCCTCTCCAACAGTGTTAGCTACGTGTCACTTTTGTTTGGTCAGACTTCTAGTCTATTTTAAGGTTTTGAAGTCCGCTTTTTCCTATAAATAAGCACTCCTCTCCTCATTTGAGGCATTCGGAGTTGAGCTTAGAGTCTAAGAGTCTTAGTGGTCTACAAGAGTATGCTCTTGTTCTGCACTTAGAGCAATCTGAACAATCATAAATTGCTTTAGTATTTTCAATTGTATCTCATGATCATTGTGTAAGCTTATCTTGAAAATCAAATAAAATCTGTGCTTTAAATTAGAAGATGAGCCTTACTTTTGTGAGAACCTATATCCTGAATCAACCTTAGTGTTGAATGTGTTTCAGTTTCCCTTTGAAACTGAATATGAAGTGTTATATGAAATAGAGGAGGTACATGCTTTTCAACAATCTAACAAAAATCATACCAACAATTTGAGAAATAACACTAGGCCTGGGGGTCCTTTCACTACTTCCACACCTCCCAACAATTTCAATACTCCTCCCAATCAGCATGCCAGTAATAACCCTGCAATACTAAAAGTGAATCATCATGTGAATGGTGGGACAGTAGCATCAAAAGTCCAAACAAGGAAAACAGAGACAGTGGAAACAATGGGGTTAATGAGTTACTTGTCTGAAGAGGTAAAAAAATCAAGGTCAGTTTACCTTTATGTGAATTGTTGAAAAGTCCAGGGGTCAAAAATGCTTTCATAAAGTCCTTGGATACATCTGTGACAAGCAAGGTCTCTGCTGATATAAATGCTCCTAGTAAAGATCCATAGTCCAAGGTCAAAACTAAGAAAATTGAACAGCCTTCCAACACTAATGTGGTCATGTATGCAGATAAGAGGGAAGCCCCTCCTTTCTTGTTAACCATTAGGATGTTGGGAAAAAACATACATAATTGCATGGTAGATTCTGGTGCATCAGCCAATGTAATGCCTTTAGGGATATGCAAAACTTTAGGGTTGACCCATACCAAATCTGTCAAGGTTGTTACACAATTAGACAAAACTGAGGTCAATGTGATAGGAGAATTAATGCATATTCAAATGTAGTTAACCTCTGATCCTAGGGTGAGTCAGTTTATTGACATTTAGGTAGTGGATATACCTGTGAATTACATGATGTTATTAAGTAGAGACTGGTCCAAAACGTTAAATGGATATATGGCCACTGATTTTTCATGCATGTGGTTACCTTGGAGAGGTGTTCCAAATCAGATCAGGATAGAAGCTGAACCTAGAATGAAACACATGATTACAATATATAATAGGACTAACAAGATATTATATGCTTCTATTGAACCTGGTGTTTATAGAGTCACTAATAAGGGAGTGCAAATTGAAGAAATCCTGATGCTGAATTTTGGAGAAAAACCTGTCAGTAAAGAAACAGTACTGTTCATTGAGTCTGATGTAAATTCTTCTAATGAGGAAGACAATGCAATAAATAATTTTGGTCAGATCATTAGGTAGGAAATAGAAAGGTGCATTGAACAAAAAATTCTGGTTCAGTGCAAGTTGTATAAAAACATGTGTAGAGTCCAGAATAAGCCTCATTCTGAAGAGAATTGTGGAATGTGTAGAGACATTATAGAATATCAATACATAAAGTGCACAAAAGGGATGGAACTGCATGAAGGAAAGGTTAATCTTAAGCAACTAGAGATATATTTTTAGGATAACATGGATGTATTAATTCTAGATTTATGAGAAAGGAACAAAGGACAAGAGTGTATGTCATTTTGATTTACAAATTGAGAATATAAATATGCAAGTAGGTCAAAATGAATCACCCATGAAGAAACAAGATATTATAGTACCTAGAAAGGGTGAGACTTGCCAAAATAAAAGGTCAAAGGAATAAGGAAGGCATGTGGACACTGAAATGTGATGGGTCTAAATCTAAACAAGGTGCAGGTGCCGATGTTGAACTGATAGATCCTAATGGTAGGTCATTTTTAGCAGCATATATAGGCTACAATTTCCTTGTACTAATAATGTAGCAGAATATGAAGCTTTGATTTATGGACTTGTTATGGCTATCAAGAAAAAGGTGAAAATGATTAGAGTATTTTTAGATTCTGAGTTAGTGGTCAGACAAGTGAGAAATCTATATGCATGCAATTATAAGAAGATGGTTTGTTATAGGCATAGCGTGTGGGATTTAATAGATTCATTTGATGCCTTTAACATAGAACATATCCCTAGGGAATTGAATCATAGACCAAATGCCTTAGCAGTTGTTGCTAGCACTTTGGAGCCCTTAACATTGTCAGGTCTAAAACAATTTTCTATTGAATTAGTGAGTGTTCTGAGCATACCAGATAATGTTACTCATTTTTAGGTATTTGAAGGGGATCAGCAAATTGTAGATTTTCTCACTTGTAATGAGGTGTTTGAAGCTCAAATCATTGATGAACAGGAAAGACCTGATGTGTCTTGGGATGAAGAAGGCATAATAAACTTGAAAAGTAATTTCTTACCTAAGGGGGTAATTGAGTTGGAAAAGATTTTCAATGTTGATGGGGTAGTTAGACAGAAAGATTTGCCCAAAACTGAAGGGGGAAAATGTGATCCCTATAACCTGGGAACAGAGCAAAGTCCACAGAATGTACTGATTGGAAAAGCTTGCTTTGAGAAGTTAAGAAAAGAAATTGTGGATGTTCTAAAAGAATACAAACATGTAATAGGATGGACATATGAAGATTTGAAGACATATGATGCATCCATCATAACTCATGTAATACCCTTGAAACCAGAAGTTAAACCATTTAGACAGAAACAAAGGCCTGTGAATGCTATTTTGGAACTTTTAATCTTTGAGGAAGTGAAGAAGTTGTTGTCTGCTAGGATAATCTTCCCAGTAAGACATTCAACCTGGGTAGCTAATTTGGTACCCGTAAGAAAGAAAAGTGGAGACATCAGGTTATGTGTTGATTTTAGAAATTTGAACATAGCTTCTTAAAAAGATAATTATCCCTTGCCTCCAACAGATGAAGTACTGCAAGCAGTAAATGGGGCTAAGATGATGTCTTTCTTAGATGGATTTTCAGGATATAACCAGGTCTTAGTTGATAAAGAAGATAGGTTGAAAACTACTTTTACTTGTAAATGGAGTAATTATGCATATAGGAGAATGTCGTTTGGTTTGATCAATGCAGGTACCACTTTTTAGCGAGCCATGGACATTGTGTTTCATGGATTATCAGGTAAATGCATTGTTATTTATATGGATGATTTAACTGTGTACTCTAAAGATGCATCCACTCATGTAGAAGATTTGAGAAGGGTACTTAAAAGATGTGAAAGGTACATGATTTCTCTTAACCCAAAGAAATGTTCATTCGGTGTAACTGAAAGAAAATTGTTAGGACATGTCATTTCTAAAAATGGGATATCCATTGATCCTGACAGAGTAGAAGGAATAAGAAAAATGCAACTACCTAACAGTAAGAAGGAATTAAAATCCTTTTTTGGTAAGATTAATTTTATCAGGAAGTTTATTACAGGGTTTGCAGAGATTGTGCAACCACTAAACGCCATACTTAAAAAATATGCAAAGATAGAATGGACACCAGTAGCCAAGGCCACATTTGAAGATATTAAAGAGGCCATTTCTAATGCTCCTATGTTAGCAAGTCCAAATTATACCAAACCATTTTTCATATATTCTTTTAAATCTACACATTCAGTCGCAGGTGCCTTGACACAAAAGGGAGAAGATAATGAAGAAAAGCCCATAGCATTCATGAGTGCACCTTTGAAAGATGCACAACTGAAGTATCTAGACACAGAAAGACAAGCATTTGCAGTAGTAAGGGCAGTTAAAAAGTTTAGACACTACATCCTACGAAGTCAAGTTAAGGCCACAGTACCAGATGGAGTAGTAAAAATGCTGCTAATGCAAAATGAGCCTGGAGAGAAAAGGGCCAAATGGATTACAATATTGCAAGAGTTTGATATGGAGATCATTCTAATGAAGTTGGTTAGAGGACAAGCATTAGTACAGACCATAGAAAACACAGATCAAAATTTGGTAAAGCAGCAGTAGGTATTAAACTCTAATGATGCATCAAGCTGGTATGATGATTTGAATACATTTCTGATATCAAGTAAATAACCAAGTAGGATGAAGTCTTCTCAAAGGAGAGCTTTAAATATTAAAGCACAAAGATACATGGTACAAGGAGGTCTTCTATTCAAGAATAATCATGAAGGTATATATTTAAGATGTTTAAACATAATTGAAGTAGATAAGGTATTGTCAGAATTGCATGATAAGTATGGAATTGCTCATGGTTCTCATTTAGCTACTACGCATAAGATATTAAGAGCGGGATACTATTGGCCAACAATGTTTAAAGATACAGAGAGTCATATTCAAAGTTGTCACATCTGTCAAACTACAGCAGACAAGGGAAGGAATTAGGCTAATCCATTACAGCCAGTCATTGAGTCTAGGCCATTTGCAAAATGGGGCTTAGATTTCATTGGAGTTATAAATCCTCCATCATATGCAGGACATAGGTTTATATTGATAGTGACTGACTACTGTACAAGGTGGACTGAAGCCACATGTTGCAAGTTCTCTACTACTAAGGTGGTTATCAAATTTCTTGAAGAAAACATCATAACAAGGTTTGGAGCTCCATATTCACTGGTATGTGATAATGGCCCTGCATTTTCTTCTTTGAAATTTTCTAAATGGGCATTCGAATATGGAATAGTTTTAAAATTTTCTTCAAACTATTATCCTCAAGGGAATAGTTTAGTTGAATCCACAAACAAGATTTTATTGGACATAATCAAGAAACTAATTGTAAAAAGTCCCAGAGAATGGAATACATTGTTAAAATATGCATTGTGGGTAGATAGGACTAAGGTTAAGTCAGCCTTAGGCAATGCACCTTATCACCTAGTTTATGGGACTGATCCCATACTTCCAGTGAATTTAAGAATACCTATCTAGAAGTTTGCTAATGAGTATTTAGGATTTGATGATCACAGAGAAGCTAGGATAATCTAAATGTTACAATTGGATGAGAAAAGAGATCAAGCCATTGAAAAATTTGCCAAACATCAAGCAGTGGTCAAAAGATGGTTTGACAAAAGAGCAAGAGTCAAAACATTTAGAATATCAGACTTAGTATTGTGTTGGGATAAAGCACATGAAAAGAAAGGAAATCATGGAAAGTTTAACAAATTATGGTTAGGTCCATTACAGGTTGCAGAGATAATAGGAGATAATACATTCAGGCTCAAGACCTTGACTAGAGAAGATGTGCCATTACCTATTAATGGCCAACATTTGAAACATTACTTCCAAGCTTGAGGTGAGGGTAGTCAGTATGTTATGTATTATAGTGTAAATAATGTATTATTTTTTGGGGTTTTGTTTTGTTTTTGTTTTGTTTTGTTGTGTTGGTCTGTGTCTTGTGTTTCCTTGGTAGGGATGTTTGTTTTAATTTGAAGTATACAGGAGCAGATTAACAACCACTGAAAATAATAGAAAATTTAGAATATTTAGGTTAATTATTTGAAACTTATGCATAACTTGTTGTGACTGTCATGAATGTAGAAAATGGTTTGGCTTGTGAAATTTTGTATTCAATAACTGTGGGTTGAGTATTCAAGGGAAGTTTCTCATAATGACGCACCTAAAATCCTTGGGTTTGTTGAACATACCAATGTAGGTGTTAGGTGAAAAATCAGAGGTCACCCTTGCTACCATTACAATTCTCAGCTTAATTTCAGCAAGTGATCACACCTTGCATCATGAAGTTACAATGCTAATAACTTATAAAGTCTTTATCTTACACAAAATATAAAAATATATAATAATAAGTAAATAAATAAAATGGATTTTACTAAAAATCTAGATTAAGCCATCTAAGTAACTCTACCGGGGCTATAGACGCTTGTTGGCAGTGGGGCTCTACTTAGGAGAATGTAACGATAACCTTGTCGAGGCTATAGATGCCTTCTAGTAGCAAGGCTCTATCCGGTTGGCTATGAGGGAATGACATCAACTATATAGTTTAATATCAATCACTGGTTTATTCAACTTATTTTCAAGATGAGGATTATTAATCACATGCACCTACTTAAACTAAATTGGGAGATTCATGCACCTTATTGAATACATTAGGTCCCAAGTTAAATAATGATCTACAGGAAAGAAAGTTGGAAGTTATGAATTTATTTCATTTAGTTTTCTTTAATGGTTTTAATTTAATTGTTTTGTTTGGTTGCTATTTGTTGTCATGCTCACAACATGCCCCATTTTACTTCTTAGAAAAATGAGGACCCTTGTTGTGGTTGTGGCTTTTTGCTTGTGTGTGGGTCTGCTTGGTGGTAAAGGGAAAAGAGGTAAAGGTTACAAACCTTATTGAAAATTGAAAAAATTAGCATTAAGTACCGGAGTACAATAGGGGTGAATTCTTTGTCAAAAATGAATAAGGGTTGCTTTTTGAACCATTTCAAAATTCCTAATATGCATAATACATCTGTGACAAGTGAGGTCTCTACTGATATAAATGTTCCTAGTAAAGATCCACAGTCCAAGGACAAAACCAAGAAAACTGAACAGCCTTCCAACACTAATGTGGTCCTGTATGCAGATAAGAGGGAAGCCCCTCCTTTCTTATTAACCATTAGGATGTTGGGAAAAAACATACATAATTGCATGGTAGATTCTGGTGCATCAGCCAATGTAATGCCTTTAGGGATATGCAAAACTTTAGGGTTGACCCCTACCAAATCTGCCAAGGTTGTTACACAATTAGACAAAACTGAGGTCAATGTGATAGGAGAATTAATGCATATTCAAATGCAGTTAGCCTCTGATCTTAGGGTGAGTCAGTTTATTGACATTCAGGTAGTGGATATACCTATGAATTATAGGATGTTTGTTATGCCCTTACTTCTATAGTGTATATGGTTATGAAGTCGGCTTGTGGCTATCTTAACTCTTAATTAAGTCATATTATCATTATTATATTGTTATTTAGTTGTTTAGGTCGGCCTAAGGCTTCTATAGGGCTATCTAAGTCGGCCTAGGTGATATCCTAGGCACAAATAGGTATATATAGGGGTAGTGAGTCTTATTAGATCATGATATTGTGTATTGTGTTCTCATTGAAGAATATTGGAGGTATCCCCCTCGAAGTGGATTAGGAGGTTGCCCCCTCGAAGTGGCATATTATTATCAAGTATTTGTAGAATATTTGCTATTATATTTAGATATTGTGCAAGTTGTTTCATTACAAGTGGTATCAGAGCATGATCTTGGCACCGTAGAGGCAAAATTTTTTCTCATCATTGGAGGCGATTTTGGGAAGAGCATAACTTTCCGATTCTAGCGAATTTTTTAAAGATTTTTAAAGGGTTTTTGAAGACAATATTAAAGAAGATACAGTCCAGATTTCAAAGGAATTGGAGAAAAAATAAGCAAGTTATTGCAAAATTAGGGTTTGCAACAAATTCGCTCTCAAGGCAGTAAATTTGCTAATTTCTTAGAATTTTTTCTGGGTAAGTGGTATCTTGGCCTTAGTAAGTTACAGTAAAAATTTCAGAGAATTTGCATTTCATTTGTGTGATTTATTTCAAAATTATTTTTTCCAATCATGACGGGTCCTTCAACAAGGGGCAAAAAGAATGTTACCACACCGGGAAAAACTCCAAGCAAGGAGGAGGTGGAAAATGAGGATGTTGATCAAAAAGAATATGAAAATATACTTGAACTTATTCATAAAGAAAATAGCAAGATGAAAAGTGAAATCTTGTCCATTATGGGTGAACAAATGAAAGGGTTGGCTAAGTCATGTGATATTGAGAAAATTCTGGAGATACTTTCCAAACATAAGTAGTCACAACACCAAGATGTGGAGGAAGAAGAACCAGAAGAAGAAGAAGAACAAGAAGAAGAAGAAGCAGAAGAAGAAGAAAAAGAAGAAGAACCAGAAGAAGAAGAAGAATAAGAAGAAGAAGAAGAAGAAGAAACAGAAGAAGAAGAAGAAGAAGAAGAAGCAGTAGCAATAGACAAAGAAGAAGAAGAACCAGAAGAAGAAGAAAAAGAAGAAGAACCAGAAGAAGAAGTAGAAGAAGAAGAAAAAGAAGAAGAAGAAGAAGAAGAAGAAGAAGAAGAAGAAGAAGAAGAAGAACTTCCTAGTCAAGCTATTCAACCAATGCAAGGGTACCATGTACTATTCCTCACCTTTTCCTCTATGGCACATCAAAAGGTTCAAGTAAAGGAAGAACACATTCATCACCATCAAGAGCTAGATGCAAAGGGAAGACACATCTTGGAGCTGAAGTTAATTTTCCAAACACAACTGAATAAGCTGAGGACATCAAGGAAATATCTTCTAGTTGAAGTTGCCACATGGGAAGATGAAGATTATATGAAGAAACTACCACAATTGATCAGCGTTGAGGACAACGCTTTTGTAAAGGTGGGGGGCATGTTATGCCCTTACTTCTATAGTGTATATGGTTATGAATAGTCGGCTTGTGGCTATCTTAACTCTTAATTAAGTCATATTATCATTATTATATTGTTATTTAGTTGTTTAGGTCGGCCTAAGGCTTCTATAGGGCTATCTAAGTCGGCCTAGGTGATATCCTAGGCATAAATAGGTATATATAGGGTTAGTGAGTCTTATTAGATCATGATATTGTGTATTGTGTTCTCATTGAAGAATATTGGAGGTATCCCCCTCGAAGTGGATTAGGAGGTTGCCCCCTCGAAGTGGCATATTATTATCAAGTATTTGTAGAATATTTGCTATTATATTTAGATATTGTGCAAGTTGTTTCATTACAATGTTATTAAGTAGAGATTGGTCCAAAACGTTAAATGGATATATGGCCACTAATTTTTCACACATGTGGTTACCTTGTAGAGGTGTTCCAAATCAGATCAGGATAGAAGCTAAACCCAGAAAGAAACACATGATTACATAATATAATAGGACTAACGAGATATTATATGCTTTTGTTGAACCTAGTAGTGTTCATTGAGTCTGATGTAAATTCTTCTGATGAGGAAGATAATGCAGTAAATAATTTTGGTCAGATCATTAGGCAGGAAATAGAAAGATGCATTGAACAAAAAGTTCTGATTCAGTGCAAGTTGTATAAAAGCATGTGTAGAGTTCAGAATAAGCCTCATTCTGAAGAGAATTGTGGAATGTGTAGAGACATTATAGAATATCAATACATAAAGTGCACAAAAGGGATGGAACTACATGACGGAAAGGTTAATCTTAAGCAACCAAAGATATATTTTCAGGATAACATGGATGTATTAATTCCAGATTTAGAGAAAGGAACAAAGGACAAGAGTGTATGTCATTCTAATTTACAAATTGAGAATATAAATATGCAAGTAGGTCAAAATGAATCACCATTGAAGAAACAAGATATTACAGTACAGGTAACAAAAAGGGTGAGACTTGCCAAAATAAAAGGTCAAAGGAATAAGGAAGGCATGTGGACACTGAAATGTGATGGGTCTAAATTTTAACAAGGTGTAGGCGTCGATGTTGAACTTATAGATCCTAATGGTAGGTCATTTTTAGCAGCATATAGGCTACAACTTGTACTAATAATATAGCATACTATGAAGCTTTGATTTATCGACTTGTTATGGCTATCAAGAAAAAGGTGAAAATGATTAGAGTATTTTCAGATTCTGAGTTAGTGGTCAGACAAGTGAGAAATCTATATGCATGCAATTATAAGAAGATGGGTTGTTATAGGCATAGCATGTGGGATTTAATAGATTCATTTAATGCCTTTAACATAGAACATATCCCTAGGGAATTGAATCATAGACCAGATGACTTAGCAGTTGCTACTAGCACCTTGGAGCCCTTAACATTGTCAGGTCTAAAACAATTTTCTATTGAATTAGTGAATGTTCCGAGCATACCAAATAATGTTAGTCATTTTCAGGTTTTTGAAGGGGATCAGCAAATTATAGATTTTCTCACTTGTAATGAGGTGTTTGAAGCTCAAATCATTGATGAACAGAAAAGGCCTGATGTGTCTTGGGATGAAGAAGACATAATAAACTTGAAAAGTAATTTCTTACCTAAGGGAGTAATTGAGTTGGAAAATATTTTCAACTTTGATGGGGTAGTTAGATAGAAAGATTTGCCCAAAACTGAAGGGGGAAAATGTGATCCCTATAACCTGGGAACAGAGCAAAGTCCACAGAATGTACTGATTGGAAAGGCTTGCTCTGAGAAGTTAAGAAAAGAAATTGTGGATGTTCTGAAAGAATACAAACATGTAATAGCATGGACATATGAAGATTTGAAGACATATGATACGTCCATCATAACTCATGTAATACCCTTGAAACTAGAAGTTAAACCATTTAGACAGAAACAAAGGCATGTGAATGCTATTTTGGAACCTTTAATCTTTGAGGAAGTGAAGAAGTTGTTGTCTGCTAGGATAATCTTCCCAGTAAGACATTCAACTTGGGTAGCTAATTTGGTACCGATAAGAAAGAAAAGTGGAGACATTCGGTTATGTGTTGACTTGAGAAATTTGAACAAAGCTTCTGAAAAAAATAATTATCCCTTGCCTCCAATAGATGAGGTACTACAAGTAGTAAATGGGGCTAAGGTGACGTCTTTCTTAGATGGATTTTCAGTATATAACTAGGTCTTAGTTGATAAAGCAGATAGGTTGAAAACTACTTTTGCTTGCAAATGGGGTAATTATGCATATAGGAGAATACCGTTTGGTTTGATCAATGCAGGTGTCACTTTTCAGCGAGCCATGGACATTGCGTTTTGTGGATTATTAGGTAAATGCATTGTTATTTATATGGATGATTTAACTATGTACTCTAAAGATGCATCTACTCATGCAGAAGATTTGAGAAGGGTACTTAAAAGATGTGAAAGGTATGGGATTTCTCTTAACCCAAAGAAATATTCATTCGGTGTAACTGAAGGAAAATTGTTAGGACATGTCATTTATGAAAATGGGATATCCATTAATCCTAATAGAGTAGAAGGAATAAGAAAATTACAACTACCTACCAGTAAGAGGGAATTAAAATCCTTTTTTGGTAAGATTAATTTTGTCAGGAAGTTTATTACAGGGTTTGAGAGATTGTGCAACCACTAAACGCCATGCTTAAAAAAGATGCAAAGATAGAATGGACATCAGTAGCCAAGGTCGCATTTGAAGATATTAAAGAGGCCATTTCTGATGCTCCTGTGTTAGCAAGTCCAAATTATACCAAACCATTTTACATATATTCTTTTGCATCTACACATTTAGTCGCAACTGCCTTGACACAAAAGGGAGAAGATAATGAAGAAAAGCCCATAGCATTCATGAGTGCACCTTTGAAAGATGCACAACTGAAGTATCTAGACACAGAAAGACAAGCATTTGCATTAGTAAGGGTAGTTAAAAAGTTTAGACACTACATCCTACGAAGTCAAGTTAAGGCCATAGTAACAGATGCAGCAGTAAAAATGCTGCTAATGCAAAATGAGCCTAGAGAGAAAAGGGCCAAATGGATTACAATATTGCAAGAGTTTGATATGGAGATCATTCCAATGAAGTTGGTTAGAGGACAAGCATTAGTACAAACCATAGCAAACATAGATCAAAATTTGGTAAAGCAGCAGTATGTATTAAACTCTAATGATGCATCAAGCTAGTATGATCATTTGAATACATTTCTGATATTAGGTAAATATTCAAGTAGGATGAAGTCTTCTCAAAGGAGAGATTTAAAGATTAAAGCACATAGATACATGGTACAAGGAGGTCTTCTATTCAAGAATAATCATGAAGGTATATATTTAAGATGTTTAAACATAATTGAAGAAGATAAGGGATTATCAGAATTGCATGATAAGTACGGAACTACTCATGGTTCTCATTTAGCTACTACGCATAAGATATTAAGAGTGGGATACTATTAGCCAACAATGTTTAAAGATACAGAGAGTCATTCAAAGTTGTCACATCTGTCAAACTACAATAGACAAGGGAAGGAATCAGGCTAATCCATTACAGCTAGTTATTGAGTCCAGGCCATTTGCACAATGGGGCTTAGATTTCATTAGAGTTATAAATCCTCCATCATCTATAGGACATAGGTTTATATTGACAGTGACTGACTATTGTACAAGGTGGACTAAAGCCACATGTTGCAAGTTCTCTACTACTAAGGTGGTTATCAAATTTCTTGAAGAAAACATCATAACAAGGTTTGGAGCTCCATATTCACTGGTATGTGATAATGGCCTTGCATATTCTTCTTTGAAATTTTCTAAATGGGCATTCAAATATGGAATAGTTTTAAAATTTTCTTCAAACTATTATCCTCAAGGGAATAGTTTAGCTGAATCCACAAACAAGATTTTATTGGATATAATTAAGAAACTAATTGTAAAAAGTCCCAGAGAATGGAATACATTGTTAAAATACGCGTTGTGGGTAGATAGGACTAAGGTTAAGTCAGCCTTAGGCAATGCACCTTATCACCTAGTTTATGGGATTGATCCCACACTTCCAGTGAATTTAAGAATACCTATCTAGAAGTTTGCTAATGAGTATTTAGGATTTGATGATCACAGAGAAGCCAGGATAATCCAAATGTTACAATTGGATGAGAACAGAGATCAAGTCATTGAAAATTTTCCAAACATCAAGCAGTGGTCAAAAGATGGTTTGACAAAAGAGCAATAGTCAAAGCATTTAGAATATTAGACTTAGTATTGTGTTAGGATAAAGCACATGAAAAGAAAGGAAATCATGGAAAGTTTGACAAATTATGGTTAGGTCCATTACAGGTCACAGAGATAATAGGAGATAATATGTTCAGGCTCAAGACCTTGATTGGAGAAGATGTGCCATTACCTGTTAATGGCCAACATTTAAAACATTACTTCCAGGCTTGAGGTGAGGGTAGTTGGTATGTTATGTATTATAGTGTAAATAATGTACTATTTTGTTGGGTTTGGTTTTGTTTTTGTTTTATTTTGTTGTGTTGGTCTGTGTGTTGTGTTTCCTTAGTAGGGATGTTTGTTTTATTTTGAAGTATACAGGAGCAGATTAACAACCACTGAAAATAGTAGAAAATTCAGAATATTCAGGTTAATTAATTGAAACTTATGCATAACTTGTTGTGACTATCATGAATGTAGAAAATGGTTTGGCTTGTGAAATTTTGTATTCAATAACTGTGGGTTGAGTATTCAAGGGGAGTTTCTCACAATGACACACCCAAAATCTTTGGGTTTGTTGAACATACCAATGTAGGCGTTAGGTGAAAAATCAGAGGTCACCCTTGCTACCATTACAATTCTCATCTTAATTTCAGCAAGTGATCACACCTTGCATCATGAAGTTACAATGGTAATATATTATAAAGTCTTTATCTTACACAAAATATAAAAATATATAATAATAAGTAAATAAATAAAATAGATTTTACTGAAAATCCAGATTAAGTCATCTAAGTAACTCTACCAGGGCTATAAACGCTTGTTGGTAGTGGGGCTCTACTTAGGAGAATTGTAACGATAACCTTGTTGGGGCTATAGACGCCTACTGGCAGCAAGGCTCTATCCGGTTGGCTATGAGGGAATGACATCAACTATGTAGTTTAATATTAGTCACTGGTTTATTCAACTTATTTTCAAGATGAGGATTATTAATCACATGCACCCACTTAAACTCAATTGGGAGATTCAAGCACCTTATTGAATACATTAGGTCTTAAGTTAAATAATGATCTACAGGAAATAAAGTTGGAAGTTATGAATTTATTTCATTTAGTTTTCTTTAATGGTTTTAATTTAATTGTTTTGTTTGGTTGCTAGTTGTTGTGATGCTCACAACACACCCCATTTTACTTCTTAGCAAAATGAGGACCCCTGTTGTGCCTGTGGCTTTTTACTTGTGTGTGGGTCTGCTTGGTGGTAAAGGGAAAAGAGGTAAAGGTTACAAACCTTGTTGAAAATTGAAAAAATTAGCATTAAGTACCAGAGTAGAATAGGGGTGAATTCTTTGTCAAAAATGAATAAGGGTTGCTTTTTGAACAATTTCAAAATTCCCAATATTTTTCAAGACATGCGTTTTTTTTTGTAAAATGTATTATAGGAGGGTTTCATATGTTATATGTACAAGGTCGTTTGTATGTTGAGTTGTCGTATTAATCACATAGAATGGTCAGGTTTATGAATCGTGTATTTTATATGCATGTTGTTAATGTTTTATTCTTTACATACAAGTCGGACCTGATGTAATTCGGAAGTAAAATGGATAATTGGTTAAGTCCACAGGTGGTATCTCAGGTTGTATGTTTGGTGAAAAGTAAAGATACAAGGTCATATACAATGAGATATACATGTCGCGGACCCGAGGAGAATATGAAATTCGGTTTTATTAATGTATGTTTCAGGTTTGCATCTTTCGATATACATATAGCGTGGATGTCAAAAGGGAATTAAATTAGATGTAAGTGGTGTATCATACCTTAATGTATATTGAAAAGATGCATTCACTTTATATACATGTGTGGAGCCGAAAGGTTATGCAATATGGTTTATAAAAAATGAGGACTTCGGGATGATTATACAAAGGAGTTTGCATGTATGGAGGCTTGTATCTAAGAGTGGATACAAGTATTGTTGTTTCCTTGATGATACAAGTGGAAAGGTAAAGTGGGTCCCACAGGTTGTATCTCAGGATTGTATATTGTACCAACAGATGGATATACAAGAGCATATACAAGAGCAAGGGTGTGTAATTTTTGATTCTACATTTAGCCCCCACTTTAGCAGGCTTATGACACTATGTGAATATGCATGCTAAACTTAAAGGATAGAACTGAAAGTAAATAACATCACAGCAAGATACCCAAAAGGATATTGTATAGGATGCAAAGCTCTTCAAGCAGAGGAACCAAGCCCTCAAACTGAGAACCTATAAACCAAATACATTAACAACAAAAACCTACAATACAATAGTGTTAGAGCATAAACCTGCAAAACCACTATGTCAGAGCATCACAAACATAGATATAAACAACACATACATGGAAGAGAAAAACATATAGCAAGGAAAGAGAAAATTTGAGTCAGCAAAGCAAAGGAGACCTTAATGTGAAGGATTGTCTCAATTACCATGCGTCATCCCCAAAATACAACAAAAACAAAGAAAACCAACAAATAGAGGAATTCTTAAATGGAGAAAGAAGAATATAGTGAGTCAATCGATTGCTTCAAGAAGAGAATGCATACAAATAGATAGGAAAGAAATCAATATGAACAAACAAGATTACATGACTCAGGCACTAGCTTGCTCTTTTGCTAGGAGTCATGTAAATGACAATACCCTCATGGATCACGAGCTAGCAAGTTGTGCTATGCTGGGTGACCATAGGTGTAAAAAGGTAAGCATATGAAGCACATAGGCCAGCAAGTTGTATTGTGTTAGGTGGCTCATGGGACTACATGGATCACAGGCTAGCAAGCTACATTATGCTAGGTGATTATGAAATACCAATGCCTCAGGGAGCATACCAATAACCAACACCTCAAAGAACGTTAAAATAAACAACACCACAAGGGGTGAATTGATAAGCTACACCTCAAGGGGTGCAAATAAAGTAAGTTGCATGTATGGATGCACATGTGAGGCTAATATATGCCCCCCCTAAAATATTAGCATGTATGATATGTAGATATTTTAAGGTGAAGAAAAGGGGAATAAAGAAGAGGGGAGATCCTTAGAAATAGTGCATATCCATAGAACAAGTTGTATTTGCCCCCCAGAATATGAGTGTGGACAACCATGAAAATGAATATTGTGTTTTTACCAAAACAAAGTATGGTTGCACATTGTTAGTGTGAAAAGTGACATTATCTATCTAATTACCTTTTAGCATGTCTAGGAGATTTCTATTCACACTAGCTTAAGCCAACTTTGGGCTTCTTACCTTTTTTTCTCACATCATGTGGTGAAGACATGTGTACTCACCTTTGTGAGACGCCTACTTCATGCAAACTTACCACTTGCTCAAACATGTGTCACTTGAGCAAGACAAGTGTTGCACCTACGGAGGGTTGTTCAACCGTTGTGTGTGACCTTCTCACCTCCTCATGCTTACCTATTTAAGAAAGACTTCTATGTACATTTCATTCATCTTTTGGAAATAACAATAGGTTTATTGTGTGCAAATAGCTTGTGGTTGTGTTGTTCTCAAAGTCAGCTGCGCTCATTTTGTAGACAACCCCTATGAATCTTGTTCGTTTCGTAGCCTACACTCTAAGTTTGCAAATTGAGACAAGTCCTCCTGGTCTCGTGCAAACTCATCTGACATCTTAGAATGGTTTGTGACATTCCCCTAAGTCAATTTCTCGAGATTCATGAAAATCGATTAGGTTATGAGCCTATCGAAATATCAATTTTGACTATTTTTGGGTGTTAGAAAATTTTTGTGTTAACATGCATGGTTGGTCAATTCGATTGCCAATGCATGTTTCTTATGTTTCTTCTTTTATTTGTAAGGGCAGTCATATTATCCGCCCCTACATCTTCCTTCATTTCTCATGCTAAGGAGGCATTTTTAACTGACAATGCATCTTCGTCTTCGTATTTATGAGACTCGTGTGTATTTATTACATTTTTAGTTTCTAGATTTGGAGAATTTTTAAGTTGTTTTAAATCTTTTTCGATTTGTGTTTTTCTTTGTTTTCATTTTGTCTACCTTATCTGAGCGTTGAAGAAAGCCTGAGGCCGACGCATTGAAGCGGATTCCAAAGATTTCAGCTTACCAAAGGTTTCATTTTCTTCTTCGTGCTTCTATAGGTAAGTCCTCTTTTATTCCTTCTATGTGTTTAAGGTTTCATAATGGTAATAAGTATTCTATGTCATCTTTTCATTTTGTTTAAATCTGTCCTCTTATTATCATTTCAAAACCCTAGTTTTTCTTTTTAAAATCATAAGCTTCTATTAAACCCTAGACACATTTTTGTTTATCTTTTCCATGAATGTGAAATTCTCCTTAGGGTTTCTCTGTGTCGTGTTATTCTTAAGGTTTTTGTTTTAGTTTTTTACGTTTTATTTTTATTGATTTGTGTTTTTTCATTTTTGGTTTTTTTATAAAGCCTTACCTTATGATATGTAGAAGTGGGTTTGATGCCCAATTTTACATATCGTTGTTTTGTTCTACGGTGGAGTCGGTCATTTTGACAGAACTAACCTTTAAAGAAAACATAAGCTTTTTCCATCCATAAGCAGTCATAGTACCCACCCAAACATGGATTTCCATTCTTACTCAAAAACATGTTAAGGCGGTCGATTTCACCAACCTTACATGTGATTTACCTCATGTAAATTCAAGGTTGCTAGGGCGGTAGAAATACCCGACCTTACATATGATTTGCAAATCAGACAGATGCTTAAGTGGTCAAATTCCTTGACTATGCATGAAATTCATTTTTACCATATGCAAACTTAAAACATGTTTGGGCGGTCGTATTGCCCACTCATACATATGAATAAGCTTGTTTTACTTTCCACATGCGATGGCGGCCATTTTGGCCAACCTTGCACACTGAGAAAAATCACTAACCTGCAGAGGTGATAGAATTAACTGCCCTTACACTGTACATGATAAAAAACTTATCCCTCATGTAGGAGTGGCCAAAATCGCCGCCCATGCTTGTCACCCTGTAAATTGTCCTAACACTGGGAAATTTTTCCTTTCATTACCTATTGGCCCGCTTTCACCTATTTCCTTGAATTACGCGCTCTCAAGCCCTTCAAGGCATGTTCCCATGTTCATGATCGTCAATTCGCAGTAATCCCAATTTGCCCATTTTTCCCCTAACTGTGAGTTCATGGCTTTTTGCAGTTTCAACAAACATCTGTGGTAGACGTTGTTTCTAGTTTTCTTCACAAAGTTGATGTTAGAGTCATCCCCATCAAAGGCTAAAATCATGAAGTATAAGTACCAAGGGGTTTTCCCCATGACTTCATTACAGTCTAATGTGGACAAGATCAGAGACACAAAGATTGGTCATGTGGACATGGCCGAATTTGTGGATAGAACAAAACAGCCCAATCATCCTTGGTATATGCAGAAGATTATTGACAGCAACATTCACTTAGTTGCCTCTTTTCCTATCGCTACCCACAATCCTAAATTTGTTCTCTAGGTAGCTAGTCACTATAATAGGGATACCAAGACTGTGTCTGATTCTCAAGGGAATGTGATCATGAGATTAGATGCAGAGTTCTTGATAAAATCTTTATGTGTCCTCCAATTGTAAATGTCAGTGAAATAGATTTTGCTTCAGGGCAAAAAGAATTCGATAAAGATGTGGAAGCTGCAAAGAAACATATCAACAGTAAGTGGTTGAAGACTCCTTAGAGTAATTTGTCTAGGTGGCCAAAAGACCTCCCGAGAAGTGACTTTGTCGAGGAGGTAAGTGATTTGATTACACTGCTGAGTCGGATCAGAGGTCTCCCTTCCTCATCTAAGTTTCATGAATGGATGTATACATACATTAAGGTGATTCTAAGGGGTCAACATAAAATCTTCTAGGGGGAATAGATCAGCAATGCTTGCATGATCAACTAGTGAAAGTTAATATAACTTTCAAGTTTTATATGTCTTCATATCTGGTGTATGCTGCTGCAAGCATGAGGAGTCTTCCTGGTTTAACTTAACTTGGTGATAGGAGATTGGTTCCAGTTTATGAGTATTATCCACAGATTACTCTAAAGGGATCAATCCATCATTTCCATAGAGTTAATGATGCCTTTTTTAGTATTCATGTGTTTATGGAATAATGAACTTGAGCAAAAAAGAGTATTAGATGAGGCCTGGGAAGTGCTTAACTCTTTTGACTATTTGTTTTTATAGTTTCCAACTTTCACTTATCTCAGAGTGGGATATTATCCTGGTTATCCGTATATGCTTCCATGATATCCTAGTGATAGAATTATTTTGATGGAACTGTGTAGGCAATTGATTGTTGTACACAATAAGCAGATGGAGCTGAAAAAGTTAAGAATTAAGTTTCCTATAGAAATTGGGAGGTACTTTGTTCAGTCAGCCACCAAGGCCAAAGCAGTTGAATCAGAAATACATCTGGTTACTATGAAGACTTTCAAGAAAAGAGGTCATTTTGATTTCAGAAGAGTGCAGGACAAGATCAAAAGGAGGTCAGTTTTCCATATGCCAATGGTTGAAGATATTTGGGCCGATCTCAGAACATAGAATGAGATCAAGAAGCTAGATTATTGCAGACTTCACTTGAGTCAGATTGAAGAATTAGGTCTTGTAGATATTTCAGAGGGAATGGAAGATGAAGGGGATGTTTTAGATCCCAAATACAATGTTGAGAACATCGAAGCCTTGCCTCTACTAGAGGTCAAATGGTCTGTCAAAGAGGAAACTTTAATCAGGAAAAGATTTCAGCCAATTATAGAAAATACAAATGTGTGGTTAGGAAGCAAAGGAATTAGTCTAAAGGAATTTCTTACTGAATTAGAAAATAAGATTCAAGAGAAAACAGGGAAAAAGGTAGAAAACCGAACAAAGAATAAAAGTGACACTCCTAAAATACATAAACCAAAAATCAAGTTTGTATCTAAAGGAGGAAAGAAGAAGGAGGTTGCAGGAACTTCTACTGTCATAGAATCAGGTGCCGAAGATACAAATGTTGATGAAATGGAGATTGAAGCTATTGAGATTGAACAACAAAATGTTGAGGAGCCTGATGATGTTGAGCAAGCAGAAATGATTGAAAAATCTCATCAGGAAGGTGACAGAGAACAAGACAAAGAAGAGAATGTAGAACAAGAACATCTTGGTGATTCATAGTAGCTTCCTCAGAAGGATCTTCCATCGGAATCACAAGTTTCTACACCCCTACCCCATGCTCCTATTTCTGGTAGTTTTCTGGTAGTTTCCAATGTTCCTATTTCACCTACTTTTGTTGTGTCTTCTGATAATACCCCTCCCTCTGTAAGAACAAGTTTTGGGACTATGTTTGATTCTTCTGGTTCTATTATGAGTTTATCTTCTCCATCATTTGATATTAGTGAACAAATTGTTCTGGAGCATTTTCTAGATGGTTCTAAAAAAGTGGTTGATACAAGTGTAGGTTTTACCCACACTAGTCCTATTGTTACTATAATAGGTGTGAGCATGGATCCAGCAAAACAAGTAACTGACTCTTCTCCGACTATTGGTTCCTCAACACTTCCTCCATGGATGTCTGCATACACTCCCAAGAGAAAGAAGCAAGCAATTTCATCGGATGAAATTGATATAGAGAAGTTACTTTTTGCTAAACCAAAGGCCCAGAAAAAGAAACCTAAAACTGTTTCTAGGCTTATTAATGAAAAAGGGGTCAAGTATACAGAAATTGCTAAGCCGCCAGATGATGCCACTGCATATACTTTTGATATGAATGATTATATTATTTCTAGAATTGAGTTAGGTTAGCTAACTCATGAAGGTATCAAGGCAGATTTTCAAACCACTACAAGCTCATTGCTTGAGAAATATGATGAGGTAAAGAAAGAAAAAGAGTAGTACAAAGCAAAGGCAAAACAACTTGCTGCTATTCTTCAGAAAATAGTAAAATCATCTGAGATCGTGGAACCTATGGCAGTGACTGTTGATGACCCTCTTATTCAAAAGGTTGAGAAAGTTCACGCCAGAGGAAGAGTGGTTGGTGATATTGTGGAACGATTGTTGGCACAAGGAAGAGTTCTATTGAAGACCACACTAGAAAGAAAAGGAAAGATGGACAAGGCAAAAGCTGAGCTAGATGACATTATTGATTTACTTTCTCAAGAACTACAAGATCATGAGGAAAGTTTAGAGGAATGGGTTGATATGAAGAAGATCAAAATAAAGAATCTGATAGCCATTGGTGTCATTTCAAACCGAGAGTCTTATCTTAAGACCAAGGAATCTATTGCCCATTGCATCAAAGTGATAAAAGGTTTACTTGATGACTTGTGCCAAGTATGTGAAAATAGTGAAGACAGTAATGTCTTGCTTCTACATAGATTAGAGGAACTACCATGCACTTTGACAGTTGGAGGCCACAAGTTTCTCTCAGCAGAGGAGATGATAGATGCTTTCGAGAAGATGGTGCAGCAGAAATTTGAAGATGAAGTGCCTACAGTGGTTTTGATGGATAGCCTTTATGATCATCATTCAACTTTTGAAAATCTAAAGGATGATCTTGAGAAACATGAGAAAGTAATAAAGGCAGTTAAAGATGCAGTTCTCAGGGCTCGTACCATCTCAGAGAATACAGCGAAGCCCAATGTATGTGAAATGGCGGCAGTACAAACTATGTATAAAAACTTTTTGAAGAAAAACGATGGTGGTAGTTGAAGTTCCTTTTCAATGCCTTAGTTTATTTTCAGTCTTGTAGATGTAATTTGAATTTTGTTATGGACATATTCACATGTAATTTTCTCAAATGAAATTACATATGAGACAAAAGAAGTCATAAGTCAAATAGGACTCATTTGTTTGAATAAGTCAAAGTAGTTAAAATTTTCCTATTTTTGCTCTAGGCTCCTCCCTATAAATAAAGAGGGCCTCTATTGTAATTTCTATCTTTTATCTATTGCAAAGAAACTCTACTAAATTGGAAAACATTTCAAGACTTTGAGCTTTTTATGTTTATCAAGTTTTCAAGTGAATATCAATATAAGTAAGTAGTTTGAGTAGCAAACTTTGAGTTGAATCATATTGTTTTATGATATCATTGTTCTTATTGTTGGCAAGAGACACTGTATGGCTTCATGAGTGTTGTCATTGATGGCAACAAAGTCCATACCACACATCCACAGCACATAGTATGTCTATACTGGAAGACAGATTAAAGAGTGTTTTGGTCCGGTGAGCAAGAACAGAGCATGCAACAAGGTCTGACAATCAAGTCCAAATCTCTCAGATGGTGTAACTCAGCAAGTTACAGACTTGGACAAGTGAAGAGGAGTACCATGACTACTACATTCCAAAGATTGTGCCTCCAGTGATGAATGAGTGAAAAGATATGAGCATCTAAGTGTTGGGTTCCTAACAAGCAGAGTAGACTGAGGAAGAACTGACCATCAGAGCATCAGACTTTAATCTGGATGAGAAATTGATTGTGATCAAGCTATTTGAGGAATCATACATGGTTGGCTGACATGATTGATGACTTCTATGTCTATGTCTTTGATACGCATCACATATTAAGCATGGATTCAGCCGACAGATCAGTGTCTTGGAAATATCTTAAGTATTCCAGTTGCCGACTAGAAAGATGTTGAAATCCTTGGTGTGGATATATATACCAGATGGATTTCGGTATGAAGGTGTGTGTGTGGTATGATAATGTGCAAGGAAAGGTAGAGATAAGTGTGGAAGCAGCAATACAAGTCTAGTATGTGACAGAATAGCAGCACTAAAAGCAGAGGAAGAATGAAGTGCATTAGATCAGTATATTGAGCCTAACCGGAACTGAACCTCAGCATATGTGGATGCCTCTCATTAGTTCAAACACCTAGTTACCTTCTATAAAATTTGTAGATAGTGAATCTCTTGTAGGCAGTGTGCCTCTTGTGAGCAGTGTGCTCGGGCAGTGAGCCCTAATTGGCAAGTACCATTTTGTACTTCTTATTCTTTTAACAGAGAATACAATCTTGGGTTAGTCACCCCATGGTTTTTCCCTTAAGAGGGGTTTCCACGTTAGAATCCTTGTGTTATGTGTGTTGATTTCATTTCTACTCTCATGATTATATATGCTTGTGTTTTGATATTGCTCAAATTATAAAAGCAAAAACAAAGTAGATTTATTAGAGATAACTGATTCACCCCCCTCTCAGTTATCTACCTTGTTTCCAACAATTGGTATTAGAGCTAAGTTCCTCTAAGCATAGCCTAACAACTTGAGGAAGATCTGGGAATCTCAATGGATATGTATGGTATGAAGGAACAACTTCAGTCTGCCTTAGATGATCTTGAGCAATCTCACTCTGAAGTCAACAACTTGAAAGAAAGACTCAAACAAGCTGATGATTTCAGAAATGAGCTAAAAGAAAAACTGAGTATCTCTATGAAAAAGAGAAAGGAACTAATTCAAAACTTAGCAAATCAGAGTGAAGCCAATGATACTAATGAAGATCTGAATGAGAAAAATAAGCTATGTGAGAAGCTATCAAAGGAGGTCATTATGGTAAGGCATGAGATGGAATCAGAGGTTATGAGATTCACCCAAGAAATTGAAGAGAAAAGGAAAATTGAAGATAATCTAAAACAATCTCTCAAGGAGAAGACAGATGACTGCTACAAAATGGACAGAATAATCAAGCATCTTGAATCTGATCTTGAAGAAGCTAGAGATAATGAAGAACAACTTGAGAATCAAATAGACACTCTTAAACAAGATCTTCAAACAACAAATGAATACAAAGAGAAATTCAAGATAAGCTCAGCTCAACTTGAAGTTCTTCTTGAAAGCCAAAAGGGGGTAGATGACAAGCGTGGCTTGGGATATGAGAAAGGTGAAAGCTCTGAATCCGGTCAGAAGAACTCTGGATCAGGAAATCAAAGAAACAAACCTAGAAGACCTTCGGTAAGGCAACCAAATGCTCAAAGATATCCAACCTTCAATGGATACTACTACAATTGCAACAACATCGGTCATATTCAACTCAGTGCAAAAGAAGAATGAATCAAACTAATTCATCCTTCTCCGGACAGTGTTTCAACTACAAAAGGTATGGTCATAAATCTCATGAATGCAGAAATATGCAAATTAACAATTCATTCAAAGGTAGATGCTTTGCATGCAATAGAATGGGACATATGGCTAATCAATGCAGATCAAGAGGATATCAGTCAAACATGCAAAGAAATGTGGTTTGTTACAATTGCAATAGATCCAGTCATTTTGTCAAATTCTGCAGAAATAAAAATCAGGATAAAAGGGGTCTGGTGCATCATAATCAAAATCAAGACAAGGAAAAAGGCAAAGTAAATGTGAATGAAGTTCAAAGGGAGATGAGCAAGATTTGGGTGAAGAAGAGTATAGAAAATGATGGGGATGGATCCGCATCAAGATCTGGTGTTGATATTCCTTCCGAAAACTAAACAGATGAGCTCTGGCTCAGGGGGAGTCGCAAAGAAAAACAAATTCCCCTAGCCAGTCAATTGGTGCCTAAATTTGGCACATGGAATGTTGCAGATTAAAGGGTTCTCAGAAAATTATCTAAATAACCCCTGGTAAAAATATGAAAGATCTGCATGGAGTTTTGCAAGAATTTAATCATCCAAGATTGATCCAGTTTGACAGCCATCAAGTAAAAGCAGGTTTTTCATAGACAAATCTAGTATGATACAAAATTGAAATATCTTGATCTACGAATTCATGGCATGATTGGAGGAAAGAAGATACATTGTCTGTTATCACTGAAAATGATTCTAAGTGCATCTCAGTGATTCAGAAGGATCTCTCTCAGAACAAGGCAATTGGATGACTTAAGTTGTGCATTTATTGCAAAAGGAAATTAGGGTTTACACAGAGATAAAAAGGGTTCTTTCACTCATCATTTGCACATTTGCATTCGAGAAGAAGAAAGGAAGAGCTCTGCATCAAGTTTTTACAACTTTCTCAAAGATCAACAGCAGAATCCAATTCAACCAACGACCTGTTCCGGCTCTTATTGTGAACCCTAAAAGCGTAAAAAGGTATTTCCATTTCTAAATATCTCACTCTAAATCTTTTGCAAAGATGGCTGCTCCAATGGTTGTTAAGATCACTGATAGGCCGTGCCCAAAGTTCAAGAAACACCCCTACAAATACCTAGAAGTTGATCCCTTAGGTGATTTCTCTAGCATTCTGCATGGGGTTCTGCACGTAGAAGATGTTAGGGTATACATCCACGCAAATATTAAGGAATTTGGAGAATCTAAGCTAATGGATATCTACCATAAACAATTAATAGATGAAACTTTTGAACTCAAACCTCAATACAAGGCCCTCAAGGATAAGCATTTTGCACATTGCATCCACTTTCCCTATTTTGCAGAAGATGAATGGGTCTGGTATGTTCTTAGCAGAATACATGACAATTTCATGTGGTTGATGAAGCCCTTAAAGATAACAAAAGATGCCATTAGGGTTGTAACCGGATTGCACTCATCCGATGGATTACCTGCACTCAAATCTATCAAGAACCAGATAGTAAGTGAAGCTACCAAATCTAAGTTTGACAAAAGAGCAATGACAATAGAAGACATCACAGATCCAGATATAAAATTTGCCTCTATGATAATTGGTTATAAAATCTATCATTCTAGCAGGGAGAATTTTGTGTCTAGAACTGCAATATATACTGCATATCAGATGCTAAGGGAAATTGCAGATTATGATCTATGTGACCTTCTCCTGAACCAACTATTAGAAAACTTGCAGAAGATCAAGAAGGACAAGAAGAACTCATTCAAGTATGGTGGCTTCATACCGTGTCTGTTCTTTTACTATATGAATGAGCTACCCGGATCAAGTGGTTGGGTATGGCAAAATGACAGACTGGTTGCCATACAAATCAGAGACTATATGTATGGGTTTGGTGATGCCAAGGCTCAAAGTATAGCACTCTAGGGATACTTTAAGAACTTCCAAAGTATGATGTAGGCTGGAGAAAGAATTCCTCAATCTATAGTTGAAAAATACAAGGATACAATGTGTTTTATGGTAGACATTGATCAATGCCTAATGGAGGCAGTTGAGCCCATAATAGTATGGATAATGCCAATGGGCTACGAAGTAGATGAGAAAATTCTGGAGCTGCATGTCCAACACTTGCTGAGTCAGCCTAAGGACCCTGAGGTAGAAAGGTTTGGAACCTTTGAAGAATTAAGTGTAAAGATACATGTTGAGTTGAGACAACCAGAGATAAAAAGAAAAGTGAGAAGGGAAGTAGAGGAAATTGCCAAAAGATATGGCATATCAAAAGAGGCAGTCGATGCAAACAAAGGGAAAATAGAAAAAGCTAAGAAAGAGAGACAAGAAGTAGAAAAAGAAAGTGTTCTAGTGCAAGCCTCCTCCCAGACTAGATCCTCCAAGAGCTCTGCACTTGCCACCTCTAAGAGCTCAAGAGCCTCAAAACTGGAAGCTAAGACATCTGGAAAGGGAGAAAAGAGAACAAAAACAAAGGCCACAAGGTCCTACATAAGTCAAAAGGATGATGAAGAAACAGAGTCTGACGAGGAAGTTAAGAAAATGAAGAAGAAGAAGAAAACATCAGGGGAATCCTCTACCGGCAAAAACAAAGAAGAAGGGGCAAAAGAATTTGTTGAAAAGCCCACTCTTTCTATTGATGATATCATCAAGGCAGTCATAGTGGATGGAAATATGCAACCAGTCACAGAATTTTATAATGAATATAGTGATACTGACAAGAGGATCTTGGAAGATGCTACAGTCAGGTACCTAAACATTTATAATAAAGCATTCATTGAAATCATTTCTCTAATTCCCAAAAGTCTAGAGAAGGTACTTGAACTCAGAAAAGAGAATGCCAAGGAAAAGGATTTAGAGATCCGAGAATAGATTGCAATTCATCTCTATCCTTACATTACTCCAAAACAAATGAACATGATCTTTAAAGACTGCAAGGATGAGTTCCGGAGCAAAGCAAGAATGAACAAACTTATGCTTGGAGAGACTGATTAGGTAGCAATAGAAACAGAAGACATCCTTTGGAATGCCTTCAAAAGATTAAATCTTTGTGTTAAAGAGGAAATAGATGAAGAACCTTCTACCATGGATGTCGAAGGATTAAGTGCATCAAAAGAAGAATCTACTGAGAAAAATATAGAAGAGTCAAAAGAGATAGATGAAGAAAAGTCTAAGGACTTGGATTCTTCTGTGCCAGAAGAGGAAATCCATGAAGAAGTTAACATCTCTACTTTGGATCCCCCTATAGACTTAAGTACTAAAGGAGAAGGAAGAGAAGAGAAGAAATTGAGTCAAGAAGAGGAGTTAAAGGGAAGATAAGAAGAACAAACAGAGAAGATCTCTGATGACAATTCTGAGGCTGCAAAAGGAAAGAAGACTCTGTCTCTGGCAAGAGACATTGTAGAAGTTGTGAAGAACTTCTTGACCAAAGAGATGATGGAGATAGATGAACTAGAATTATTCCAAGGACCACTAAATTTTGATTCCCTCTCTCCAGTCCAGACAATGAAGGTAGCATCTTTTGCTCAAGCTAAAGTAAAAGAAAAGATTCTAAAGTCTCACATGGAAGACACTGTATGGCTTCATGAGTGTTGTCATTAATGGTAACAAAATCCATCCCACACATTTGTAGCACATAGTGTGTCTATACCGAAAGACAGATTGAAGAGTGTTTTGGTCCAGTGAGCAAGAACAGAGCATGTAGCAAGGTCTGACAATCAGGTCCGGATCTCTCAGATGGTGTAACTCAGCAAGTTGCGGACTTGGACAAGTCAAGAGGAGTACCATGACTACTACATTCCAGAGATTGAGCCTCTGGTGATGAATGAGTGAAAAGATATGAGCATCTAAGTGTTGGGTTCCTGACAGGCAGAGTAGACTGAGGAAGAACTGACCGGCAGAGCATCATACTTTAATCCGGATGAGAAATTGATTGTGATCAAGCTATTTGAGGGACCATACATGGTTGACCGACATGATTGATGACTTCTATGTCTATGTCTTTGATACACATCACATATTAAGCATGGATTCAACTGACATATCAGTGTCTTAGAAATATCTTGAGTATTCCAGTTGCCAACTAGAAAGATGTTGAAATCCTTGGTGCGGATATATATACCAGATGGATTTTGGTATAAAGGTGTGTGTGTGTAGTATGATAATGTGCGAGGAAAGGTAGAGATAAGTGTGGAAGCAGCAATACAAGTCTGGTATGTGACAGAACAGCAACACTAAAAGCAGAGGAAGAATGAAGTGCATTAGATCAGTATATTGAGCCTAACTAGAACTAAACCTTAGCATATGTGGATGCCTCTCATCAATTCAAACACCTGGTTACCTTCTATAAACTTTGTAGACAATGAGTCTCCTATAGGCAGTGTGCCTCTTGTGAGCAGTGTGCTCAGGTAGTGAGCCCTAATTGGCAAGTGCCATTTTGTACTTCTTATTCTTTTAACAAAGAATACAATCTTGGGTTAGTCACCCTATGGTTTTTCCCTTAAGAGGGTTTTCCACATTAAAATCCTTGTGTTATGTGTGTTGATTTCATTTATGCTCTTATGTGTTTTGATACTGCTCAAATTATAAAAGGAAAAACAAAGTAGAGTTATTAGAGATAACTGATTCACCCCCCCTCTCAGTTATCTACCTTGTTTCCAACACTTATGTCATTGGTGTTATATTATATTGGATCATTACTGGAATTGTGAAGTTTCTTGGAAATTGAGAGAAGTGTTCTTGTTTTGGTTAAATAGACTTTGTGCTTTTTTCTCATTGCGAGATTTTGTGTTTACATTTGTGAAGATAGAATTGTTTAAAGACTTTGTGCTGTAAACTGTTGTGTTCAAATTAGTTATATCATATTGGGTGAAAGTGGAGACTTTGAGCTACATTTGAATTCAATTAAGTTTATTTGTGGGAAATAAGTCAAACAATAGAAGACTTTGTGTTTCTATGGTTTGTCTCAGTTCAGGAATTATTAAATATCATTTCTTTTGAAGTTATCATTTTGAAAGAGAGAAACATCTATTCTGAAAAAAGAGAATAGGATGCAATGAAAACACCCCAAGAATAGTTTTAGTGTATTTAAGTATTAAAAGTTGCTTGTTAGAAAGAGCTCATTATCTAGAGGGAACCTCCCCTTGCTGAGAGGAGAGACTTAGTCTCATTATAGTTGTGGTAATATAACCATTTTGTCGTTGGTTAGGTAAATGACAAAATATTCACCCAACAGTTTTTTGGCGACTCTGTTGGGGAAGAACGCGCAACTAGAGCCTCACGCTTTGAGTTGAAACATTTCATCCTCGTCCATTGTTTTAAGTTGTTCAAAACTTTGTTGAGTACATTGCATTCTGGCAGACTCAAGGTATACATGAAGTAAGAGAGCTCAAGGTATTATTGATCCTGTATTTGAGTTAATGCAGCAAAATAACTTTGGTCTTTTGCCTCCACAACCTTAGCTTTAGCGAACTAGGAGTTTCCTCCTACCAATGCCAGGTCTCCAATACTAGGTGAAGCTTCCAGCTCTAGTACTAACAGAGTCTTATCTATTCGAATCCCTCAAAGGTTTGTTATCCCACCTTTCAATCAGTGCATAATGACAGCTCAAGGTCCGTGGGGTAATACTTTGGTCCTTTGAATTTAACGCCACCACTGCATAAACTACCTCATAGTTTAAGGAATAATTTCCCTAAATTCTATGGCGACGGGAAAGTCCATCCTGATGAACACATTGCAACATTTTGTATAGCTTGTGGTGTGATAGGGGTGGAACACGAAGATGTAGCTGTGAAACTTTTTGTTGAAACACTTCAAGGTGTTGCTACAGATTGGTTTTACCATCTTCAAGCCCAAACCATAACCAATTGGAATACTCTCAAAACCAAGTTTAAAGCTAGGTTTAAGCCTATGGAAGATGCACATGCTTTGTTAGCCCAACTAACACAGATGAAGAAAGAACCACATGAGCCCATGCGAGATTTCATCGCCAAATTTAATAAATTGACAAATAGGATTCCAACAACCGCTCAACTAATGGCGGAGAATATGAAATGTTTCTTCATCAACTCTCAGCTTCTTGAGGTAAGCTTTCTATTAAGGTAGGTTGGTCCTACTGATCTTCCTCTAGCACAAAGTTTGGCTACAGAGGTTGAAGACGATCTTATCCTTGTGGGTAAGATAAGAAGGGATTCAAATAGAAATAGAGGTCAGCCATCTACTGATAATTCTTCCACAAGCACCACAGATCCTATCGTGCAGTAGTTAGCAAATGAGTTGCTAGCTTTGAAGAAACAAATGTCCCAAGGTATGTTTGCTCCTTCTTATAGGGATATACCAAGGAGTACATTTCCTAACAATTCATATCAAGGCAATGCTACCAGAAATCAAGGGCAACAAAATCGTCTTCCACCAACACAAGGGAAGCTTGCCATTGAAGCAGCACCGGTCAACTCCGTAGTTGGCTATTATGAAGCGGAACATGATAATTCTTTCCAACCTGATTTGGATTAGGAGAATAATGCTAATCATTTTACAGAAGGAGAAGAAGAATTAGCTGGTGACTCTACCATTAGTTTTCTGAACTACCAAGATGAAGCAGAAAGAGAAGGAGAGGTATATGATGGAGCGTATGTTGTTTTTACCAGGTCCCAAAATTAATCAAATCAGCAAGATGATAAGGAAAGTCAAGAGAGGAGCCTTGACCTATGATTTCAATTACCAAGCGAGGAACTCTGTTGCTTTTTCAATCAAAGGACCCGGTTGTCAACAAACAAGTAAGTTCATCTAACAATCATGTTTCTTCTACTTTTGTTCCTCATACCAGTACTATCCCTATTAAACCCTAGAATGATGGATTTCCTTCCTTCGTATCTAGTTCATTTCATCTCTTTGACATAATAGATCATGCTAGGAAAACCAAAATCTAGATGTCTGAGGTAGAATATCTACAAGCGAACCCTGATCAATTTGATAGGTTAGCTAAGTATGTTAAAAACAAGATTGTCCCTACAAGGCAAGATTCTCCTAAAATTGCCCATGACTCCTCAAAGAACAAGTCCACCCAAAATAACCTAGTCACTACCCCCTTTGTCACTCCAGGGAAGATAGAACCCTTCTATTTTTCTCTATTGGTCAATGGTCACAAGTTAAGCAATTGTATAATAGACTCCAAGGCTTCTGATAATGTCATACGTGCCAAGGTGGCAGATGCTCTTGGCCTCACTTTGACTAAGACCTTTGGGAGATGTTTCTTAATGGAAAATCAACAAGTGCTTTTGTTAGGCCAAATCAAGGATGCCCAATTTGCATTTGTAGCCTTTTCGGATAAGAGGATCAAGATGACCGTCCTAGTTGCTGATGTTCCAGCTTCTTATGGCATTTTGCTTGGGCGTAATTTTTGTAAATATGTGGGTGGAGAACTAAACATGGATTTATCCGAGGCAAAGATACATGTTAAAGGTGTCATGCAAAAGTTGCTTCCTAAGAAGGAGGCAAAATATAATGTTACCCAAACTAAAAATCCAAAAGCCCCAATTTTGTTTGAGTTTTTAGGAATAGGTAATTATTTCTTGTCTACTGAAGATACTTCTAGTTCATTAGATGAGAGTTTAGATATTTCAGATGCAGAATTAGAAGATAAATTAGATGAAAGTTCAAATGAGAGCATAGTGATTCCGGATTCTTCTCTCTCTAATGAGGAAGAATCTATTGGTTGCAGAAACATCAAAGTGGGAAATTCAAATGATGTTTGGATTTTAGAATTTGATGGCAGTTGTTCTTCCACCAGATCTAGAGTCGGAGTTGTTTTGATATCTCCACAAGGTGATATCTTTCCTTTCTCCTATAAGTTGCAGTTCGACAATACTAATAACACTGCTGAATACAAGTCATTACTGCTCGGAATGGAGGCTACTCGTGTTAAAAGTATTAAAAATCTTCACGCACAAGGTGATGCTGAGCTTGTTTATCAAGTGAGAAATCTTTATCAGACCAAGAATGAAAGGTTGAGACATTACCGCAATCGTGTCTGGGATTGCATTCAGGGTTTGATTCTTTTGACATCTTTGTAGTGCCGAGAGAGTTTAATGATTGTGCTGATTCATTAGTTGTCTCTGCCACCCTTATGGTCCCCCATAAGGACTTCAAAGGTAACAAGTACATAATTGAGTTGGTTTTTTGACCAAGTGTGTCAGACAATGCTAACCATTAGCAAGTCTTCAATGGTGACAATCAGATCATAGCTTTCTTAGAGAAGACAGATAACTTTGATGAGCACTATTTTGAAGGTAGTGATTCTCCACCATGTGAATATGTTTCTGAAATAGATTCACAGACTGGTGAGGAGATTCTTCAGCTAAAAGGGAATAAGATTCCAAAAGGTTTGGTTTCTCTAGAAAAGTTATTTGACAAGCATGATAGATATATCAAACAACAACAACAACTTGATTCAAGTTCATCCATGGAATTTGAGCAAATAAATTTGAGTTTTGAAGCAGATCCCAAGATGGTTAACATTAGGAAATGTTGCACTGCTGATGAGAAATTCAAGTTCATTACACTTCTTCGCCATTACATTGATGTTCTAGTGTATTCTTATGATGATCTGAATTCTTTCAGACCTAAGGATATCCAACATGAAATCCCTCTCAAGGTTGGATCGTTGCCTCACAAGCAAAAGTAGAGGCAGTATAATCCCAAGATATCAGGTACTATTCTTTCTGAAATCCAGAAAATGCTAAATGCTAGAATAATCTTTCCCATCCATCATTTTGCTTGGATTGTGAATATTGTTCCCATGAGAAAGAAGAATGGAGAAATATGTATTTGTGTTGATTTCAGAAATCTAAACCAATCTTCTTTAAAAGATAACTATCCTCTACCTATTATATACCAAGTATTACAAACTGTAACTGGTTTGGAGATGTTGTCCATGTTAGACGGTTTCTTAGGCTATAATCAAGTAGAAGTTAGTGAAGCAGATCAATACAAGTCTGCCTTCACAATACCTTGGGGCACATTTGTATATCACAGGATGCCATTTGGTTTGATTAATGTTGGCACTACTTTCCAAAGAGCAATGGACCTCTCTTTCAGAGACGAGATGGGGAAATTCATTGTGGTGTATCTTGATGACTTGACCATTTTCTCTAAATAGCGTTAAGATCATGCCTACCATTTGCGACAGGTTCTGGAATGGTGTTGTCAAAATGGTATTTCTCTTAATCCTAAGAAATCAATTTTTGGGGTTATAGAGGGTAAGCTTCTCAGTCACATTGTTTCCAGAGAAGGCACTAAAATTGACTCAGAAAGGGTGAAATCTATCCATAATCTTAATTTTCCTGCTAGTAAGACTACAGTTCATTCTTTCTTCAGGAAGGTGAATTTTTTGCGAAGGTTCATTCCAGAATTTGTAGAGAAAACCCATCATATTGTCAATATGATGAAGGGTAAGACCAATTTCCATTGGAGTGTGGAAGGTAAGGCAACATTTGAGGATATTAAAAGGGCCATAGCTCATGCTCTAGTTCTAGTTTGTCTTGACTATACTAAAGATTTCATAATGTACAGTTATGCTTCTGAGCATACACTTTCAACCATTCTTGTTCAGCAGAATGAAGAAGGTGTGGAATCTCCAATTTCGTTTATGAGTTGCCCTCTGAAGGCTCATGAACTAAAGCACTCAAATATGGAGAAACATGCTTATGCCATGGTAAAGGTAGTGAAGCATTTCTAGTTTTACATTCTGAATTCACATCCTGTTGTTTTGGTGCCAGATACAACAATGAAATCTATCCTAACACAACAAGAATTTGGGACTAAAAGGGGCAATTGGATTGTCAAAATTCAAGAGTTTGATCTTGATATCAAACCCACCAAGCTTGTGCATGGTAGAGGTTTGTGTCAGCTGATTGCTGACAATGTCCCAAAAGAAATAGGTGATGAAGAGGTAGAGGTTGAGGATATGCCAACTATTCTTTTCGTTACTACAACAGATGAGTGGTATTCCAATATTGCTAATTTTCTTATCTACGGTGAGTGTCCTTCTCATTTATCTTATAAAGAGAAGCAAACTATCAAGCTAAAGGCTACAAATTATGTCTTGTGGAATAATGGTTTGTATAAAAGAAGCCTTGATGGAGTTTTTCTCCATTGTGTGGATAAAGCACAACAAAGCAAAATTTTAGAGTCTTTTCACAACTTGGCATGTGGAGGACATTTTTCTATACCTATAATAGCTCATAAAATTTTGTGGGCTAGATACTATTGGCCCACATTATTTTAGGATGCGTATAACTGGGTACATAGATGTGAACTCTGTCAGCAGTTTGTTGGGAAGCCTAAGTTGGTTGCATTACCACTAAAACCAGTTGTGATTGAAGAACCTTTTCAGCAATGGGGCATTGACTTCATTGGTGCTGTGAACCCACTGTCGAGTGCGGGACACAATTTTGTTCTCACTGCAACATATTACTTCACCAAGTGGGTGGAGGCAATTCCAGTCAAGCATGCCACTTCTGAGGTAGTATGTAATTTTCTCAAGGAGAATATTATTTCCCAATTTGGAGTTCTAAACAAAATTGTAGCAGATAATGCTACCTATTTTTCTTCAAATGAGATCACTAGTTTTTGCTTTGAATATGGGATCATTCTTTCTCACTCATCAGACTACTATCTGCAAGGAAATGGTCAGGCAAAATCTAGTACCAAGAATCTGGTTACAATTAGCAGGAAACTAGTGGAGGATAATCAAAGGACTTGGCATAAAGCTTTGTTTGATGCTTTATGGGCCAACAGAATTACCCCCAAGAGGGCAATAGGTATGTCACCATTTCAGCTTCTAAATGGTCTGAATGCAGAAATACCTATTACTTTGGAATTGATGGCTTTGAAGTTGGCAAAAGTAGTGGAAGATAGAACTTTTCAAAGTTCTATTGACAAAAGAATAATGTACCTCACTGAACTTGAAGAGTAGCAGTTTATGGTGGTAGACCATATTGTTGAGCATCAAAGTCAGGTTAAGAAACTTTTTGACAAGAAGGTGAAGGCTAGAGAATTTCAAATTGGAGATCAAGTCTTGTTATGGGACACAAGGAAAGAGCCAAAAGGAATGCATGGGAAGTTTAATTCCCTATGGAGAGGCCCTTTCGTCATTCATCAATTTTATGGTGAAAATAGCTTCTTGTTGGAGTATCTTGATGGAACACCATTCTTACTACCTCATAGTGGACAACCTCTGAAGCACTTCAATCCATGAAGTATAAGATAAGTTCGTATGTACATTTGTATAGTTTGTGTTTTTACTTTTCATTTTTGTTTAGTCTTTTTGTGTCTTTTATTTTTGGTAGCTTGACTCTATGGCCCAATGGCATGGATGAAGGCACTTAGAGACTAGATTCTACTCCCTTTGATTGTTTCAAAGAATGATTGAAGGAAGTTCCCCTATTAGAGCCAGTTGTTGATCTCAAAATCAACTGCGCTCATTTTGTAAACAACCCCTACGAAACTTGTCTGTTTCGTAGCCTACACTCTAAGTTCGCAAATCAAGGCAAGTCCTCTTGGTCTCGTGCAAAGTCATCTAACATCTTAGAATGGTTTGTGACATTCCCCTAAGTTGATTTCTTGAGATTCATGAAAATTGATTAGGTTATGAGCCTATCGAAATATCAATTTTGACTATTTTTGGGTGTTAGAAAATTTTTGTGTTAACATGCATGGTTGGTCAATTCGATTGCCAATGCATGTTTCTTATGTTTCTTCTTTTATTTGTAAGGGAAATCATATTATCCGCCCCTACATCTTCCTTCATTTCTCATGCTAAGGAGGCATTTTTAACTGACAATGCATCTTCGTCTTCGTATTTATGAGACTCGTGTGTATTTATTACATTTTTAGTTTCTAGATTTGGAGAATCTTTAAGTTGTTTTAAATCTTTTTCAATTTGTGTTTTGCTTTGTTTTGATTTTGTCTACCTTATCTGAGTGTTGAAGAAAGCCTAAGGCTGACGCATTGAAGTGGATTCCAAAGATTTTGCCTTACCAAAGGTTTCATTTTCTTCTTTGTGTTTCTTCAGGTAAGTCCGCTTTTATTCCTTCTCTGTGTTTAAGGTTTCATACTGGTAATAAGTATTCTATGTCATCTTTTTATTTTTCTTAAACCCGTCCTCTTATTGTCATTTCAAAACCCTAGTTTTTCTTTTTAAAATTGTAAGCTTCTATTAAACCCTAGACGCATTTTTGTTTATCTTTTCCATGAATGTGAAATTCTCCTTAGGGTTTCTCTATGTCATGTTATTCTTATGGTTTTTGTTTTAGTTTTTCACGTTTTGTTTTTATTGATTTGTGTTTTTTCATTTTTAGTTTTTTTTTTATAAAGCCTTACCTTATGATATGTAGAGGCGGGTTTGATGCCTAATTTTACATATCGTTGTTTTGTTCTACGGTGGAGTCGGTCATTTTGGTTGAACTGACCTTTAAAGCAAACAAACTTTTTCCATCCATAAGCGGACATAGTACCCGCCCAAACATGGATTTCCGTTCTTACTCAAAAACATATTAAGGTGGTCGATTTTGCCAACCTTACATGTGATTTACCTTATGTAAATTCAAGGTTGCTAGGGCGGTAGAAATACTCGACCTTACATATGATTTGCAAATCCTACAAATGCTTAAGCGGTCAAATTCCCCGATTATGCATCAAATTCATTTTTACCATATGCAAACTTAAAAAATGTTTGGGTGGTCATATTGCCCGCTCTTGCATATGAATAAGCTTGTTTTACTTTCCACATGCGATGGCAGCCATTTTGGTCGGCCTTGCACACTGAGAAAAATCACTAACCTGCAGAGGTGGCAGAATTAATTGCCCTTACACTGTGCATGATAAAAAACTTACCCCTCATGCAGGAGCAGTCAAAATCGCCGCCCATGCATGTCACCCTGTAAATTGTCCTAACACTGGGAAATTTTTCCTTTCAATACCTATTGGCCAACTTTCGCCTGTTTCCTCGACTTACATGCTCTCAAGCCCTTCAAGGCATGTTCCTATGTTCATGATCATCAATTCATAGTAATCCCAATTTGCCCATTTTTCCCCTAACTGCGAGCTCATAGTTTTTTGCAGTTTTAACAAACATCTGTGGTAGACGTCGTTTCCAGTTTTCTTCACAAAGCTGATGTCAAAGTCATCCCCATCAAAGGATAAAATCATGAAGTATAAGTACCAAGGGGTTTTCCCTGTGACTTCATTGCAGTCCAATGTGGATGAGATTAGAGATACAGAGATTGGTCATGTGGACATGACTGAATTTATGGATAGCACAAAATAGCCCAATCCTCGGTATATGCAGAAGATTATTGACAGCAGCATTCACTTAGTTGCATATTTTCCTGTCGCTACCCACAATCCTGAATTTGTTCTCCAAGTAGTCAATCACTATAATAGGGATACCAGGACTGTGTCTGATTCTCAAGGAATGTGATCATGAGATTAGATGCAAATTTTCTTGATAAAATCTTTATGTGTCCTCCAATTGTAAATGTTGGTTAAATAGATTTTGCTTTAGGGAAAAAAGAATTTGATAAAGATGTGGAAGCTACAAAGAAACATATCAACAGTAAGTGGTTGAAGACTCCTTAGAGCAGTTTGTCTAGGTGGCCAAAAGACCTCTCGAGAAGTGACTTTGTCGAGGAGGTAAGTGATTTGATTACATTGCTGAGTCGGATCAGAGGTCTCCCTTCCTCATCTATGTTTCATGAATGGATGTATACATACATTAAGGTGATTCTAAGGGGTCATCAAAATATCTTCTGGGGGGAACAAATCAGTAATGCTCTACATGATTAGCTAGTGAAAGTTAATACAACTTTCAAGTTTTATATGACTATATTTGGTGTATGTTGCTGCAAGCATGAGGAGTTTTCCTGGTTTAACTCAAGTTGGTGATAGGAGATTGGTTCCAGTTTATGAGTATTATCCATAGATTACTCTAAAGGAATCAATCCATTATTTCTGTAGAGTTAATGATGCCTTATTTTCAGTATTCATGTGTTTATGGAATAATGAACTTGAGCAGAAAAGAGTATTAGATGAGACCTGGGAAGTGGTAAACTCTTTTGGTTGTTTGTTTTCACAGTTTCTAACTTTCACTTATCTCAGAGTGGGATATTATCCTGGTTATTCGTATATGCTTCCATGATATCCTAGTGATAGAATTATTCTGATGGAACTGTGTAGGCAATTGATTGTTGTACACAATAAGCAGATGGAGCTAAAAAAGTCAGGAATTAAGTTTCCTAGAGAAATTGGGAGGTACTCTATTCAGTCAGCCACCAAGGCCAAAGCAGTTGAATCAGAAATACAACTGGTTACTATGAAGACTTTCAAAAAAAGAGACCATTTTGATTTTAGAAGAGTGCAGGACAAGATCAAAAGGAGGTCAATTTTCCATATGCCAATGGTTGAAGATATTTGGGCCGATCTCAGAACACAGAATGAGATCAAGAAGCTAGATTATTGCAAACTTCACTTGAGTCAGATTGAAGAATTAGGTCTTGCAGATATTTCGGAGGGAATGGAAGATGAAGGGGATGTTTTAGATCCCAAATACAATGTTGAGAACATCAAAGCCTCGCCTCTACTAGAGGTCAAATGGTCCATCAAAGAGGAAACTTTAGTCAAGAAAAGATTTCAGCCAATTCTAGCAAATACAAATGTGTGGTTAGGAAGCAAAGGAATTAGTCTGAAGGAATTTCTTACTGGATCAGAAAATGAGATTTAGGAGCAAATAGGGAAAAAGGTAGAAAACTAAACAAAGAATAAAAGTGACACTCCTAAAATACATAAACCAAAAATCAAGTTTGTATCTAAAGGAGGAAAGAAGGAGGTTGCAGGAACTTCTACTATCACAGAATTAGGTGCCAAAGATACAAATGTTGATGAAATGGAGATTGAAGATATTGAGATTGAACAACAAAATGTTGAGGAACCTGACGATGTTGAGCAAGCAGAAATGATTGAAAATTCTCATGAGGAAGGTGAAAGAGAACAAGACAAAGAAGAGAATGTAGAACAAGAACAGCTTGGCAATTCATAGCAGCCTCCTCAGAAGGATCTTCCATCGGAATCACAAGTTTCTACACCCCTACCTCATGCTCCTGTTTCTAGTAGTTTTCTAGTAGTTTCCAATGTTCCTATTTTTGTTCTTTTTTCTGATAATACCCCTCCCTCTGTAAGAACAAGTTTTGGGACTGTGTTTGATTCTTCTGGTTCTATTATGAGTTTATCTTCTCCATCATTTGATATTGGTGAACTAACCATTCTGGAGTATTTTCTAGATGGTTCTAAAAAAGTGGTTGATACAAGTGCAATTTTTACCCACACTAGTCATATTGTTACTATAACAGGTGTGAGCATGGATCCAGTAAAATAGGTAACTAACTCTTCTCCGAATGTTGGTTCCTCAACACTTCCTCCATGGTTGTCTACATACACTCCCAAGAGAAAGAAGCAAGCAATTTCACCGAATGAAATTGATATAGAGAAGTTACTTTTTGCTAAACCAAAGGCCCAGAAAAAGAAACCTAAAACTGTTTCTAGGCTTATTAATGAAAAAGGAGTCAGGTATGTAGAAATTGCTAAGCCGCGAGATGATGTTACTGCAGACACTTTTGATATGAATGATTATATTATTTCTAGAATTGAGTTAGGTAAGCTAACTCATGAAGGTATCAAGGTAGATTTTCAAACCACTACAAGCTCATTGCTTGAGAAATATGATGAGGTAAAGAAAGAAAAAGAGTAGTACAAAGCAAAGGCAGAACAACTTGTTGTTCTTCAGAAAATAGTAAAATCATCTGAGATCGTGGAACCTATGGCAATGATTGTTGATGACCCTCTTATTCAAAAGGTTGAGAAAGTTTAGGCCAAAGGAAGAGTGGTTGGTGATATTGTGGAATGGTTGTTGGCACAAGGAAGAGTTCTATTGAAGACCATAGTGGAAATAAAAGGAAAGATGGACAAGGCAAAAGCTGAGCTAGATGACATTATTGATTTACTTTCTCAAGAACTACAAGATCATGAGGAAAGTTTAGAGGAATGGGTTGAGATGAAGAAGATCAAAATAAAGAATCTGATAGCCATTGGTGTCATTTCAAACTAAGAGTCTTATCGTAAGACCAAGGAATCTATTTCCCATCACATCAATGTGATAAAATGTTTACTTGATGACTTGTGCCAAGTACATGAAAACAATGAAGACAGTAATGTCTTGCTTCTACACAGATTAGAGGAACTACCCTGCACTTTGATAGGTGAAGGTCACAAGTTTCTCTTAGCAGAGGAGATGACAGATGCTTTTGAGAAGATGGTGCAGTAGAAATTTGAAGATGATGTGCCTACAGTGGTTTCGATGGATAGCCTTTATGATCATCACTTAACTTTTGAAAATCTAAAGGATAATCTTGAGAAACATGAGAAAGTAATAAAGGCGGTTAAATATGGAGTTCTCAGGGCTCATACCATCCCAGAGAATACAACGAAGCCTGATGTATGTGAAATGGCAGCAGTACAAACTATGTATAAAAACTTTTTGAAGAAGAACGATGGTGGCAGCTGAAGTTCCTTTTCAATGCCTTAGTTTATTTTTAGTCTTGTAGATGTAATTTGAATTTTGTGATGGACATATTCACATGTAATTTTCTCAAATGAAATTACATATGAGACAAAAGAAGTCACAATTCAAATAGGACTCTTTTGTTTGAATAAGTCAAAGTAGTTAAAATTTTCCTATTTTTGCTCTAGTCTCCTCCCTATAAATAAAGAGGGCCTCTATTGTAATTTCTATTTGTTATCTATTGCAAAGTAACTTTGCCGAATTGGAAAACATTTCAAGACTTTGAGCTTTTTATGTTTATCAAGTTTTCAAGTGAATATCAATATAAGCAAACAGTTTGACTATCAAACTTTGAGTTGAATCATATTGTTTTATGATATCATTGTTCTTATGTCATTGGTGTTATATTATATTGGATCATTGCTAGAATTGTGGAGTTTTTCTGGAAATTGAGAGAAGTGTTCTTGTTTTGGTTAAATAGACTTTGTGCTTTTTTCTCATTGCGGGAGTTTGTGTTTACATTTGTGAAGATAAAATTGTTTAAAGACTTTGTGCTATAAACTGTTGTGTTCAAATTAGTTATATCATATTGGGTGAAAGTGGAGAGTTTGAGCTACATTTGAATTCAATCAAGTTTATTTGTGGGAAATAAGTCAAACAATAGAAGACTTTGTGTTTCTATGGTTTGTCTTGGTTCAGGAATTATTAAATATCATTTCTTTTGAAGTTGTCATTTTGAAAGAGAGAAACATATATTCTGAAAAAAGAGAATAGGATGCAATGAAAACACCCCAAGAATAGTTTTAGTGTATTTAAGTATTAAAAGTTGCTTGTTAGAAAGAGCTCATTATCTAGAGGGAACCTCCCCTTGCTGAGAGGAGAGACTTAGTCTCATTATAGCTGTGGCGATATAACCATTTTGCTGTTGGTTAGCTAAACGACAAAATATTCACCCAATAGGTTGTATTCTTGCTTGTTAATATTGGCTAATACCAACATGGTATAAGAGCCATGCTTGCAAAATCTTGCCCTTTATAGATAATCCTACACCTATCCTAGCTAAAAGGTCCTTGTAGAGCCAAACGGGCATCGCCATTGAGCCTAGAAGGCTCAAGATAGACAAAATAGCCTATCATTTTGTCAAAATTGACACAAGCAAAAAAAATTTAGGCCCCCTGCCCTTGTACAATATGACTATATGAACGTATGGAATTGTACAGAAATTTTTGTTGAAAATGCAATATGTTTTTTGCAAAATCAACTTTTTACAAGTTTGAGGGCCCCATTTGATTGATTTCTTATTTTCTGGGCAAAATGTTTTGGTCGCTTTGACCATATTTTCCCTTTTTTTGGGTGAAATTTCATATGAATCAAGGGTTTGCTTGGATTTCAGTATTTTTTACTAGATCTGGTTTGAAGGTGACATTTTTTGGCCTCATGACCTCCTTGGTTCACTTGTTTTGAGGGTTTTCTTGGCTCTTGTGAGACGGCTTTCTTGAAGGGTATTTTTCTCCAGTTCGGGTCCATTTGGCAATTAAAAAGTTGGTTCAAGGGTTTGCAAAGAGCATTTGTACATTTTTTGGCGTTGCCTCTAGTTTCCTTCTCTGCTCACTACTACTAATTTGTGGTTCATTTGGCATTTTGGTGGCCCAGTTTGTAATTCTATAGCCACCATTTTTAATGAGGGCGTGTTGCTTGCTGATAGTGGATTTGGTTCAAATTTGAATCATGATTTCTATCTCCAATAAAGCCTCCATGGAGGTCAACTCTCATTTCTGCAAGCCACCTTTCAACTCTATTTGGCTTCAACCATTCCACCGGTCACCATTCGTAGAGTGTTGGTCGCATTTTTTCTTTGTGTGCAGGTCAAAAACATTTGTTGTAGTCACTGGTCAATGTTTTTTTTGAGGTAGATTTCTTTGTGAAGTCGACCTCTAGTCCTCCTCCACCCATTGTCTCCACACTAGGCCACCCTCTTCATTTTTGCAATCCCTTCAATAAATTGCCAAGTCGATGTTACAAGGATATGTTGCATTTTATGTGATCCAAACATTCAATGTCAATCACTATTTAATGTTAACTGTAGTTTTTATTAACTGCACCATTTGTAGCATTATATGCTATGGTTTTTATAACCAATAGCAATAAATGTAACTACCTATAAACAATTTATGTAAACCTACACAAAAATTGCCAAGAAACATTTAATGTTATGATCATGGTGCATTTGACCATATGATGTCACATTTTATTTGATGGTTAACTTTAATGTAACATTCACATCAAATGTAACCCCTAATGGTTAAACCAAATAGTCAACAAATTGCTAGAACTACCTTTCTATGCCAAATAGAGATCACCAACTCACCTCAAAAGTGCCTAAAGTAGGCTTTTTTTTTCATTTTGCCGTAACTTTCACCCACGGAGGCAAAATTGATCATATTTATAGTTGAAAGGAAGCTGATTCAATGCTGACAAAGCTATGTCGAGATGATTTGGGAATTGTCCTACTTTCTCAAACTTTTTTTCCTTCTTTGTACAGCAAGATAAGCAACTCGAAAAACAATTGTTTGTTTTGATTGGAAACTCAAAATTGAGTGCCACCTTTTTAGAAAGTAAATAGTTTTTTGAGTCTGATCTATTGGAAATGATTTCATACTACTATTATAAAGTGCTATTTTTCATTCCAATTAGACTTGTTTAATGCACTACTATTATAAAGTGCCAAAATTAAGGGGGAGATAAAAATATTGAATTCTGGGGGGGTTCATAGAGTTGTGCCAAGAGCACATTCATAGAGATATCTCAAGAACACTTCCAATACTCCATCATCCTTTAACTTTTTTTCCACAAGTATTGAGATGTGTCAAGAACACTTCCACATCACCATCACCTAATGATACATGTGAATCTAGAGTTGATTCTTAGAGAACTTCCAGAGATCCTTTGTAATAGAAGATTGATATGAGTTCCTCTGCTTCTACAGATTTTAGAATTACTTCACATAAGGATTCCAAAGAATCTTCAAAGTAGGACTTCACATTGGATTTGAATTGTAGCCACATGTTATGCAATTGACATTCCACATTTTTCTACTATGGATCTTGTAAGTATTGCAGGACTATCACTTTCAACTGTATTGTGTCAAGTGCACTTCCATTGAGTCATGTCCAAAACACTTTCTTATTTTATCTCTTTTGGAGGAAAGTTTTTCCCACAAGGTTTTCTTTCTTTCTCCACCTTATGAGAGATGCATTTGTACATGGGTACCTAACATGGCCTAGCTACCGGGACCCATCATTGTTTCATGACTCCCTAAGTTGGACTTAAGGGGGGTGTTAGTGTGAAAAGTGACATTATCTATCTAGTTATCTTTTAGCATGTCTAGGAGATTTCTATTCATACTAGATTAAGTCTAACTTTGGGCTTCTTACCTTTTTGTCTCACCTCATGTGGTGAAGACATGTGTACTCACCTTTGTGAGACACCTACTTCATGCAAACTTGCCACTTGCTCAAACATGTGTCACTTAAGTAAGACAAGTGTTGGCACCTATGGAGGGTTGCTCAATCATTGTGTTCAACCTTCTCACCTCCTCTTGATTGTCTATTTTCCTATCTGGATCCTCCTTTAGCGCTGCCCAAAATTTGTTCCTTGTCAGCTTGGGCCTTCTAAGGCATTCCTAATGTCAACCTTATGTGGTTTAATTCCCATGAAATTGATGGGAATGCATATAAAAGTAAGTAAGTCATTCATTTGTACATCTTCCTCTAATCTAACTCTATCTAGCAAATATTGGCACTCTAGCTCTCTTTCTCTCTATATATCATACTGTCTATTATAGATTATTATTGCAGCACTAACATATTGCAGGTCTTGTGAAGATCTTTGGAGGCTACACCAACTTCTTGAGTCAAGTTGTGACGTTGTCTACAAGAATGCAAGGGTTTCCATGCTCATGGTGAACTCTTTCTTTCGTGCTTTGCTTTAGCATTCTATTCTACCTTGGATTTGCCTCTGCACTCCTAGGGCATGCACTTTTTATCAATCATCTTTTCTATTGTGGAGGTGGAAACACCATTCACGGGGCTTGACTAAGGCAACCTCCTAAATAGAACCCAACATTTTCCCTCTTTTCATGTGTGCAAGTTAGACGGGCAGGTTTCAAAAAGTGGCATTTGAGAAGAAGGATAAGCTTGATGGTATAGACCTGACAAAGAAAATAATTTTTGAAAACCCTAATTTGGGACCACAGTGCCCAAGCACCCTTGTCCTAGGCATTCTGACCTCTAGGAAAAGTTTCTGAGTTTCTCATTGGCCTCTTCTGTTCCTTTGGTTGCTAGGTTTCAAGTACCGACAGTCTGCTATACTCAAATATTTGTCAACTAGGGTTATGTGTCTTGATCCTAGCTTGATTGATTGGATTTGGGTTAATTCCTTCCATATACAACAAATAGGGCAGAACCCCTGTAGTTTGTCTCTCCTCCTAAGGTAGAAGTCAAGCTCGGTTTATGCCCCCAATGTTTTGTAGAAGAGGGTTTGACCTAGTTTGATCTATTGAGCTAGTCTCTCTTTTCTACATTACATGTACAACATAGAACGAAAAAAATGGTTGGAGCTATTTGGGGGTTTACCTCAGTCAAACGCCTGCTTTGGTCATTCGACCTCCACAACAGCTAAATAGATAGATAAATAAAAATGTGTGTGAATGCTCCTATCCCAAATGTTATTGGGAATGGTAAGAGCTATGATTGTGTGAATAGTGACAACTAAAATGAAGGAAAGAAGAAGGGATGTGAGGATCCCAAGGTGCTCAAGGGCACAACAAAATAAGACATTGCAATAACAAAGAACAATACAACACAACCAAAGAAATACTTGCAATAAAAAAAAAAGAAAAATGACAATATCACCTATGAGGGCTTGAAGAAGCCAAAGAGAGCAAGATAGTGGAGAATAGAGTGTTGTAGCAAGTTGTAGAAAGTTGTATAAATATGTAGCATGCAAGAGGTTTCAAGGAGGAACCAAGGGAGATCCAACAAAGGAATGTAATAAAAGAAAGATAGATTCAAAAAATGAGAAGAGGAGGGAAAATGAAGGAGGCAACAAACCATTTGGAAGATTCATGATATATTACCACTGACATGTGAAAAGAAACAAGTGACAAAACACTCAAAAATGGCCACGAAACACAAAAATGTCATGGGATGCTAGCGCGTCACATGGACATATGTGTGAAGTGCTAGTGTCTGGACAGTTTGGGCTCAAAAATGACAAGACACTAGAACATCACATGACTAACACAAAAGTGATAACAAAATTGATGAAAAGACAACACTAAACATAAAGCCTAAGTACCATGGGAAGGAAAAAGGCTAATGCAAGGGCTAAAATGAGCCTACAATCAAACTAAGGGAATGGACACCAAAGCAAGGCCAAAATAGAGCATGAAATTGAAAGGGTATGCAATTTTTGATGCTACAGTTATAAATAAGACAATTGTTAGTTCTGAGAAGCTATATTCCTATAGGTAAGGTAGTTTTTTTTACAGGAAAATGTAAGGCTATGTAAGCCAATGTAAAGCAATGTAAAAATTAAGTTGTGTATGCATATAATATGAAATCAAAATATATTATTCTATGTTATTTTATTTACAATAATTGTTTTATCTACAATATTATTTTAGTGTTCACCATTTCAATACTATGATTAACTATCTATAAGGAAATTTTCTCTTACATAGAAATATTTACCATCTTATGTTTTGCCTAGTCAATTAGATATGTATTTCTCTTGTCCTACTATTGATTTAGTTTCATTAATGGAAGAGAGACACAACAGGCATGATAGCTACTTCATAACAAATGAATATAATTGAACACTTGTACAATTGATTACATCCTTCCAGTCTATTTAAAGTTTTCATATAAAACAGAAGAGTCAGACAATACAATAAGATTCATGAATAAATTATATTTAATAACATGACCATAACCAACATGTAACAATACTCACACAATAAACACATTAAACAAGATATTTGGATTAAAACAATTTAAAATTTATTTCAATTTCTCCAGAGTTCCTAGTGTTGGAAACCTGGTGCTCTAATGCCAAATGTCATGCCAAAATTTCCATTGAGGATATAACCCTCACACGCTCTATTAACTATGAAATTAAAAACCACCAAGATAGGAGAAAAGATAGTTTATGAAAGAACTTAAAAAATTGTTTAAATCTAATTTTAAAAAATATTAAATGTGAATGCACAAAACTTTTGAAAGATGCACAAAGAACCTAAGATAGTAAAGAAATTTGTGCTACAGATATTATTTTTGTTAAGGCCGAAAAATGCAATAAATAAAAGTTTAGATTTTTCTTTAAAAAGAATTTTTATTTCCTATAATCATAGCACTTTCTAATCATCAAGATTCCAAGAGGGACAGGATGAGAGCATACAATGCTAAGATTATAAGTACACCGTAAATGATACGAAAAATCTACTGGTGGCAAGCCGCACAACAAAATAATAAATTTCTAAGCCAATGTAAGATAAGATAAATTTATGCATCTAGTGGCATGCCTTCCAGATTTATTAATATGGAAGATGTTAGAAGGAAATAAGTAATTAAAACTAGAACAACATTTGAGATGTCTAAGAGAAATCTTAACATATCTGAAAGTAACCAATTTGGAAAATATGAGTAAATGACTCTTTATGTATCATAATAGAGTAAATTTTTTAATTTCACACTAGTTGCAAATAAAATTTAAACTATTATGGTCCTTCTACTTGGACCAAGTTGATGGGTTAGATGAACTCATAATCTCCTTTATCTCAATGTAATACTTCAGAAAGGATTTGGGTAGAATTGAATGGGTGAATATATATATATATGAAAATATTAAAGATTTAAAAAACATGAATGAGTCATTTCATTGAAAGGAAAGAATCTTGCTATTTTAAAACAAAGAAAGGAAGTTTTAAAAAATTAAAGACTGTAGTTTTTAATGAGGCACCTCCTCTTAAGAAAGGAGACAACTCTCTATGGAGTCGCAGCTCCCTAAAGGGAATTGTGGCTCCGAAGGAGTTGCATCCCTTGGGATGTCATACACCTCTCTAGATAATATACTTTGATTGAATTTAAAGACTTTTTAAAACACTAATTAATTTCTTTTTTCAAACAGAAATTTATGTAATACAAATGCATATAGTTTTACATTCTAATCTACATTCATTCATTAAAAGGGATACTGTAAATTATCTGGTAATGTGCAAAAATTAAATCATTGAATTTCTTATTTTATTTCACAAAATATTCATTATTAGAAACATATTTCACCAGAGGAAATACACAATTCATGAACTAACCACAAAAATCTGTATATTTGTACAACATAACAACATTCAAATATGAAATATACTCATGCATACTATTGCTCAATTGCTAAATAAGAAAAAATAGTTTTGAACAAATACATTAGATTTATAAATCTTTGTATTGCAAAATTGATTTCCCTTGCACAAACATGATCCAGTAACTGAAACTTTTGAACACCAACATCTGAAAACTCCAATAACTTGTAATAATAAAACTCAAATGCCAATGGAGATCATTCTCTACCCAACCATAGGGTTTCAGACAAACCCGCCCTTGAGCTGGAGGCTCTCAAGAATATCAACATACAAAAAATTTATTTCCAACAATACCAACATCATACTTGTCTAAATTTTACAAAGGTACAAAACCCAAAACAAATCAAGATGAATGAATTATGATGGTGTTGGCAAGAGACACTATCTTGATGACTGAATGTTGTTATTGGTGGCAACAAAGGAAAGAGACTCCACCGACATGACAAAGAGACTTTACTTCGGAAGCAAAAATGACTAAGTATGAACAGTATACTTTATACAGAGTAAGTGACAGTGTTTGGGATGGTATGCCTCCATAGTAAAAGATTAGTTTATGCGGATCAGGTATGTTGTTCATATCTATTCAGTGATAAATTGTTCCAATGCTCAAGTCTTGACTTCCTCCGGAAGTCACATGGTAGAATATCTAAGTCTGGGTGAACATCTAGCTAAGACATGAACAGTACACAGTGCTAGAGAAAAGGGTCCGCATTCCTCCACAGTAGTATATTTTGTTATGTGGTTTTGAAGGTATGCTAAGATATCTAGAATGATTATTGGTTATGCATCTTAGAGTCTCATATGGTCCGTAGTGGGAATTATGATGTGACAGATGAATTGATCAAGTATACTCTTAAGGAACAAGATGATATACATGTTAGATTCTTATGCAGTGAAGTTATATTGTCTGAATAGTCAATCTAAGTGATGGTATGATTGAAGCTGACCTATATGAAGACTTTTGTATGTTTGTTTAAGTCCACATTGCAAATTGTACACAAGTTCAAGACGACAAGATGTATTTATGTACACGATTTATGTTTTGCTTGCCGACCTGATTTTGAGATAAATCTTGTAGTGAATATATATACTCAATGGAATTTGATGTTGGTGTATGTAAGTGTGATGTGTGTTGTGGGAATTTGAGGTGTGAAGGATTATGAGCAGAGTGTAGAACAAAGAAAGTTGAACAAGGACAGAAAATAAAGTATATGTGATTAAGTTGAGAAGCAGGGCAGAATAGATGAAGACCTTTGAATCTACATATTTAGCTTTAAATGGAATTGAATTCCAACATAGGGCAGATGCATTCACAACAGTTCATCTCCTGGCAGTGAGCTAATTCTTATTCTATCTTCTTTTCTTTTGGCAGTGAGCACTTCTTCATAGGGTAGTGAGCCTTCTTGTAATTTGGTATTGAGCTATCATAATATATTGTGAGCTAACACTCACCGTGATTTTTCCCTTTTTGGTTTTTCCACGTAAAAATCCTAGTGTCCATGTGTTATGTTTTTATGGTTGTTGTTCTTGTGCTTATTCTGCTTTTATGTTATTAATTTTGGAAATTGGATTAGTAAACAAGTTAACAAATGGTTTTGTGAAATACTGATTCACCCCCCTCTCAATATTCTTTACTTTCAACAATTGGTATTAGAGCAAGGTTCCTTGGAAGAAGTCTAACAGCTTGAGGAAGATCTGGGAGAGTTCTCTCATGGTAGCTAGAAGATTTAGAAACTTCTCAAACAATGTTGAATTGGAAACAACTCTTGTTGATCTTGAAAAATCTGAAGCAGAAATCAGGGATCTGAAGGATAACATTCAAGAAGCTGATGAATACATTCTAAAGCTAAAAGAACAAGTCAAGAAATTTAAAGAAAAATACAAAGATGTTAGTAAACAATTGATATCAGCAAATGAGACCCTAGATGATTTGAAAGTGGAAGTTATTAAAAGAGCGAAAGTTGAAGAAGATCTAAATCTAATGGTAATAAACAAGATAGAAGAATGTGTCAAACTGGAAGAAGAAGTTGTGAGCCTGAAAACGGACTTGGAAAAAGCTAAGAGCTATGAAGAAAAGTTCAAGATAATTTCTATAAAACTTGATGAGATGATTTCTAGGCAAAAAAATTCAGATGACAAGCAAGGCTTAGGATTTGAAAAAGGAGATAGTTCAAAGTTAGGACAAGAAAACTTTCAGTTGAAACAAAACAAAGGAAACCAATTCAAGAATCAAAGAAGAAGACCTAGAAGACCTCCGGTCAGGTAGCCAAATGCTCAAAGGTATCTATCTTTCAATGGTCATTGTTTTATTTTCAAAAAATTTTGGTCATAAAGCTACTTAGTGTAGGAGTAGAATAAATCAGAATGCTCCATCATTCTCTGGTTAATGTTTCAATTGCAAGAAAATTGGTCATAGATCAAATGAATGTAGAAATCTGGTAAGAAATGGCTTTCACAATTCAAGGAATGCTTAATCATTCAATGGAAGATGTTTTGCTTGCAATAGATTTGGACACATGGCTAATCAATGTAGATTAAGGATGAATTCATTCAGAGGAAGGAATCAAGGACAAGGAAACATTGTATGCTACAATTGCAACAAGTTCATACATGTTGCAAGATTTTGCAAAAGCAAGAATGTGAAAAGAAACTACTATGCTGAAGGAAGGAAAACAGAGCAGAGGAATGATAAGGAAAAAGAAAAAGTTGATCTAGTTGAAACTAAGAAAGAAATGGACAAGATCTGGATCAAGAAAGAAGTAATTGAAGTCAAGGATGGATCTGCACCAACATCTAGTGCAGATACTTCCTCCAGAAAGTAAATTGGGAGCTCTAGCTCAAGGGGAGCTATGTTGAAAATCCAAGGCCCCTAGCCAGAAAGTTAGGACTGAAATCTAGCACTAAGGTATGTTGTGAAGAACTCTATGATAAAGCCTCTGAAAGAAATTCTAGTAGAAAAGTATCTAATGTGAAGCATTGCAAAACAATTTGGTTGACTATGATTGTCAGAGAAGTGTTTGGCAGCTTTTTGAAAGACTGCATTTATGACAATTAAATTAAAGTTTCAAGGGGTTAAAAGGCTTGGATTTACAAAAGATTGATCACTTTGCATTCAAATTATCAAAGTGTCTAAGGCAAATTAAAGCAAATTTCCAATCAACTCATAGTTTTCCAAAACAATTCAAGTCAAAATCAACCTCAGGTGAAGGAAACCCTAATTTGGCAGAAAAGGTATTTACAGCTTGAAAACCCTTCTTTGTAGTCTAAAATATTTCAAAAAATGTTTACTCCCCAATTAAACGAGATTTTGGAAAAGCCTCGCCCCAAGTTTGATAAACATTTCTTCAAACCACCAGAAAATGATTCTGTAGGAGCATTCTCAATTTCTCCTCATGGAATTATGCATATGGAGGATGTCAGGGCATACATTCATACCAACCTAGAGGAATATGATCAAATGAATCTTGGCAAATTATACTTGGATGAACTGACTACTATTGATGTTGAGTTGAAGAATGAATATAAAGTTTTGGGAGAAAAGAAATTGGACACCTGGTTCCTATGATCCCAAATGATACATGGGTTAGGTTTATTCTCAGCATGATTCATGATGAGTTTTTGTGGCTCGATGAACCATGTATGATAACCAAAGAAGATATCAAAGCCATAACTGGTATGAGTTCCTCCGGAAGGATCTCAGGTGAAAAGAAGATAAAGAACAACTTAGTAATGTAACTAACAAGGGCCAAATTTGATAAGAAAGCTCTCACAATAAATGATATCAAGGATCCAACCATTAGATTTGCATCAATGATTATTGGATACAAAATATACTTTTCTCACTCTAAAATTTTTGTGTCTACATCAGCTATATACTTAGCATATGATATGGTCAAAAATAATATAGATTATAATCTATGTGAATTGCTCCTGAGTGAATTAAAGGAGAATCTGAAAAGAACAAAAGAGACAAATTATCCCTTCAAATATGGAACCTTGATTACCTGTTTACTCTTCTACTTCCTGAGAGAGCTACCCGACATGGGAAGCATTGTCTGGCTTGATCATACACCTGTAGCAACTCAAATAAGAAATCACCTACAAAATTTAGGAAATGCAGACAAACAAAATGAAATTTTATGTGAATACTTCATGAACTTTCAAAAGAGAATGATATGTAGGGTCCGAATACTTGAAAAGGTAGTAATGAAATATGAAACTGACATTGTATTCATGGTAAATAGAGACAAATGCTTCATGGAAGCTGTGGAACCAAGAACTACATGGGTCCCTCCATTAGGATATGAAGTTGCAGAAGATATCCTGATTGAATTAGTTGATGAACTTCTTAAGAAACCAAAAGATCTCAAACAAGACAGGTTTGGAACATTCAAAGAATTGTCTATGGAATATGAGCACTCAGAGAAAATTTCTGATGAACAAACAAGCAAGGCAAAAACCAAAGCTGAAGAGTCAAGACCCTTAAATGCTTCGAAAAAATGGAAGTCAAACACCCCAGAAAGAAAAGATGAGAAAGTTGAAAAGGAAGAACATGGATCTAGCCCCAAGACAAGAACAAGCATCTCATCCAGTACAGAAGTAAAGAAAGACAATCCATTAGAAGGAAAGAAAAGGAGGGGCAAGAGACACTACTTCAATTGACTATGCTAAAAGGTTTTTGGAAAAACAACAAAGCATATAGATGCTAGAATCACCCAAGACTCTACAAGGACCAATAAATTTGGCTTCTATGTCTCCTGTGGAAAAATTCAAATTAGTATCATTAGTGCAAGATAAGGCTTAGGAAGAAATGTTGAGAACATATTTACAGGACAATGAACTCATTAATGAGACATCAAACATTCTAGAGAAGTTAATCCCCTCATACCAGAAGGATATATCAGCATCTTTAACTACACATCTCAAAGGTCTTATAAATTCTGTAAGTACTCATTTTGAATTCTTTGAAACGTCTATTGATATTAAGGTTAAAAAGGAATATGAAGACAAAAGATTAGTAGTATCAAAAACCAAGTTAGACAATGACAAAATTCTGTTAGAGAACAACATCAAGAATATGACAAATGCAATCAAGGAAGCCTGTGAAATATATAAATTTTGTCTGTCTTGGCCTGAAACCTCCAAGGAAATAGATGAGAAAGTCAAAAGCTTGGAGCTTCAACTCAAAAATATTTCAGAAACCTTTGATCCAGCAATTGACTCAATCAGCAACATAGAAACACAAGTTGAGAATATTCAGAACAACATAAGCAGTCTGCTCAGCAGATAGGAAGAAATTAAAAACAAAATGTGTTTGTTGAGAAGGATATTAAGCTTAAAATTTGAGATGATAGAAAATCTTGCAGCAGAAGCACAAGCAGCTTTACAAATTAACACACCTTCTAATCTGCAAAAGGCAGAGAAATCAGTCTTCTTGGTAAATGGTCACATTAAAATTTTGGAAAGAGCTAAGAGTCGATGGGATGAAGAGATTACACAATTAAAGATTGTGTACAAGGATATTCTTTCACTGGCAACTAATTGAGTTGAAGTATTGTATGTGTACATATGCAGCAGATTATGAAGATTTTTGCAGTTTTGGTCCAATTTTGATCCTTGTACATATACCCTTTGCCATTTATGTCAAAGGGGGAGAAGAAGTTCAGTGAAAAATGGGCAAGCATCTTAGGGGGAGAAGGAATACCGAGCAAGGGGGAGCAAACACAAGCATTTTTCACTAAGTGTTGCCATCAATGCCAAAGGGGGAGATTGTTGGCAAGAGACACTATCTTGATGACTGAATGTTGTCATTGATGGAAACAAAGGAAAGAGACTCCACCGACATGACAAAGAGACTTTACTCCAAAAGCAGAAATGACTAACTATGAACAGTATACTTTATACAGAGTAAGTGACAATGTTTGGGATGGTATGCCTCTGCAATAAAAGATCAGTTTATGCGGATCAAGTATGTTGTTCATAGCTAGTCAGTGATGATTTGTTCCAGTGCTCAAGTCTTGATTTCCTCTGGAAGACACATTGTAGAATATCTAAGTCTGGGTGAACAAAGCTAAGACAAGAACAGTACACTGTGCTAGAGAAAAGGGTTCGCATTCCTCCACAGTTGTATATTTTGTCCTGGGGTTCTGAAGGTATGCTAAGATATCCATAATGATTGTTGGTTATGCATCTCAGAGTCTCATATGGTCCGCAGTGGGAATTATGATGTGACATATGAATTGATCAAGTATACTCTTAAGGAACAAGCTGACAGACATGTTAGATTCTTATGCAGAGAAGTTATATTGTCTGAATAATCAATCTAAGTGATGGTATGATTGAAGCCGACCTATATGAAGACTTTTGTATGTTTGTTTAAGTCCACATTGCAAATTGTACACAAGTTCAAGACGACAAGATGTATTTGTGTACACAGTTTATGTTTTGCTTGCCGACCTGATTTTGAGATAAATCTTGTAGCGAATATATATACTCGATGGGATTCAATTTTGGTGTACATAAGTGTGATGTGTGTTGTGGGAATTCAAGGTGTGAATGATTATAAGCATAGTACAAAGCAGAGAAAGTTGAACAAGGACATAAAACAGAGTATATGTGATTAAGTTGAGAAGTAGGGCATAATAGATGAAGACCTTTGAATCTGTATATTGAGCTTTAAATGGAACTATAATCTAGCATAGGGCAGATGCATTCACAATAGTTCATCTCCTAGCAGTGAGCCAATTCTTCTTCTATCTTCTTTTCTTTAGGCAGTGAGCACTTCTGCATAGGTTAGTGAGCCCTGGGTAGTGAGCCCTAAGGTAGTGATCCTTCTTGTAATTTGGTATTGAGCTATCATAATATATTGTGAGCTAACACTCACTGTGGTTTTTCCCTTTTTGGGTTTTCCATGTAAAAATCCCAGTGTCCATGTGTTATGTTTTTATGGTTGTTGTTCTTGTGCTTATTCTTCTTTTATGTTATTGATTTTGGAAATTGAATTAGTAAATAAGTTAACAAGTGGTTTTGTGAAATACTGATTCACTCCTCCCTCTCAGTATTCCTTATTTTCAATAGATGGACCCATTTAGAGGGGGAGTAGAGGGATACAGTCTAATGGAACTGAGGGGATACACTCAAATGAGGTTTTTGCATTCTACAACACTCCACATAAAATCATACCACACACTCAACATCAACCAATAACTCCCAAATTCTCCACATTCACATAAACTCCAAAATCTTTCCCCTCAACAATTTCTAAGGCCATGATCCAAATTTCTTCACATGCAATTTTAAAAACAAAACCCCAAAGGAGGCAAATCACACCTCTCAAGAATTCTCTTGCATCCCACCATTTTCAACTATAATATGGCACTCATGCCAAGATAAACAATTACATATATCCCAAAGGAGGCAATCAATCCTCTCTCAACCCCACACATGGGAAACCCTTACCCAAAGAAAACTTGGAGGGCTACACCAAATACACCACTCCCAAATCCCAAGGAGACAACAATTATAAAATAAACCACAAATTTATTTTAAACAAATATAGAAAATATCAACAATACTATGAAATTATTTCTATTCTTTCCAATAAAATAAATACCCATACCTTCAAATAGCTATCAAAAAATATTAGATCTCTGAACTCCCTTCTTCAAAAATCATTAATCCACACCAATCTTCAAGCTTCCAATCTCCCAAAAAAATTCAATCCAAAATTTACAAGAACTGAAAAACACTGATTTTTTTTCTCAAGAAGAAAAAGAAGTAGAAAAATCCTCTTTTTCAAACTCCAAAACTTCCTTTTATTCAACAATCGCATGACTCTTCAGCTTTCATGGAGGGGGTGACTCTTCAACTCCCATCCATTCACATCACTTTCTTTCTAGGAAACTTTAGAAGTTTCCAAACTTAATTAAAACATTACTTTTATCCACAAAAGACCCCTAACCTATGGGTATGTTGTCGATGAGGATTGCACCCTTATGCAAAGTTGTGACGCTCTGCAATCCTTCGAAACATGGGGACAAACTCAGGCTGTGGATGACGTATAGTGAGTTTGAACCTCCAGATTATGGGCTAGTTTCCTTAAAATATTCTATTTGAATTTATGATTTCTGTTTTGGAAAGGGTAAGAAGGAAAACTGTAAGGTAATAAAGCTGTAAAATTTGGTGATGCACCTAATAAGGATGGAAAAAATATAATCTGGTTCACAATAGATTTCAGAAATCTGACCCACACAATCCAATCTTGGCATAAATATCACAAAAGTATTTCGAAGGAAGGCTGGAAAATAAACTCTTTATGAAGGAAAATGACTTTTCACAACATAAAAGAACTATTTTCAGTAACACAACCTAAGACCTATAATATCACTATGCTTAACACTGCAAGTAAGAGTGAGACAATAATTTTAAAGTTTTTGATAATTAAACACAGTAAAACTTCATCAAATCACCTCATACAATTAGCATCAAATGGAAAGGCAACTACTTGATTAAAAAAAATAAAGGAAATATTGCATGAAAACAAAGAAATTGGACTTGTAATCTGTTGTGATCTCTATAAAACTATCAAATAATGAGCTACAAAACTTCCTTCTCTCTCAATGTGTAAAAGAGAAAAGAATGCTAGAACTAGTAAAAACCAAGTTTTGCTTTACCATATATAGTTTGCTCTCTCCAAGAGGCATACAAAAAATGAAACTGCAGCCAACTGCCTATAAAAATAAGCCCTCCAAAGTGATCCACAAGAAACCCAAGAAATTCCTAAAAATAAGGGCTCAAACTGCCACAAATTGAGCAAAAATAGCTCCAAGTTGACCCTCTCCATGTATATGGCCAAGAAGTTGACCAAGATTCCTCAAATTGCTCCCCAAATCATGCAAAAAGCCCCTAGATGGCCTCAGTTAACTCAACTCATCAATCTGCATAATTTTGCATTTGCAAAATTGATGTGAGTAAATAATAAAGTAATTAGGATAATTACTCTATTGTTAGTTACAACTTGTACTATTTCTGATTTTACAATTTGTGAAAAATAATAAAGTAATTTGAAGAATATTACTTTACTATTTATTTAAATTGGTTTATTTTGTAAACTCATGCATGATGAGAAGAAAAAATAAAACTTCTTATCTCTCCAATTACATTTGCCTAACTTGCATGATTTGAGCCAAAATTAGGACTTAGGAGAAAATAAAAATCCCTTATATCTCCTTGTGAGAAAAAACACCTAGTTGCATGACATATGCATTAAAGGCAAAAAAAAAATATATACCCTTATCACCCCACATGCAACAAGGAGAAAATAAATAACCCTCTCTGCCTTATTACTCCATTTACAATGCAAAAATTGGCCTCACTGCCATATAATCTCCATCATGCAAAAATAAACTCTGCCATCTTGCATTATTTGTCTTCATATGAAGTTCCCCCTTTTGACCTTTGATGTAAAAATACATAAGGTATAAAAGATTCCTTTTGACCCTATTCGGTCATCTTGCCTGAATGATGTATGATGAGGAGGAATCTTTGATAAGGTATCTTCTAACATGTGTTTGTTTGAGTATCTTTCGACCATACAAAGCTTGAGCATCTTTTGACTATATGATAGTCGACTCCAAGGAATGAAAGGTTTGTTTGAATTTTACAAGGCATAAGCCTTACCCTTTAATAATTCTCCTTGACTTTAGAAATGAAGGCAAAGAACAGTTGTCGGCCATCTCACATAATGATCACTAGGGATCTTGTCAAGACAAGGTCTTGACAATAGTTTGCATTTTAGATGAGGTAATGATTTTGAAATTGTAAGGTCAAAAATCAAGAAAGGAGACAATGAGTCATCAATTAAAAACAAAAGAAACCCTAAAGGAATTTCATTTTGCAATTGGCATTATCTTACTTCGGCTCTACAACTCCTGTCAATGGCTGACTTAGGGTTTTGATGCTCTTTCATCTCTTGCTGCAAATATCTGAGGACTTCTCCATGACATCTTGAAGTGCAAAGATGAAGGTGAGTATAGCTCTTAAGGCTTTCATTGGCATCTTTTTTCATTTCTTTCTGTAGCTTTTTCCCTTCAGTGGTCGTGGCCATACATGCTCTTTCTTATGTTATATTCTTTTGACACCATTCTTTATCTTTCTTCTATGTGTTTACTCTATAAATGTGGCAAAATTTGACAAAAATACTCACAAGGAGGCGACGGCCATGCTATTTCCTCTCTTATGCAACTTTAAAGGTGAGCCTTCTCATTTCCTGCTATAGACACTTTGATCATTTCAACCTGAAAAATTCAAGCTTTCTTTGTAAAAAAAATGATATGGGTACTTGATTTTAAAAGAGAATGTCTCCTCCTTTGCAACGGCCGTGCCAATGAATGCATTCTGTAGCATTTTCTTAGTTCTCTGATGCAAAGCTTGAAAGTTTCCTAACTTTGAAATGAGGGTTTCACTTAATCTTGCATAGGAAATGCATTCTGTGTCACGGCTATGGCAGAAAAATACTTAATATCTTTCTCTTTTGACTGTATTTGCAAAATGAAAAAGGGTTTCGAAACTTGTGATGAGGGTTTATGTGTTTTCTCTTAAAAAGATGGCTTTGGTTCATTATTTATGATAAACCCTACTAGGGTTGTATGCTTTTGTATTGAGAAAACCTAAAGGTTTTAACAGCTACTCTAGTTGTATATATGAGCTCTCTGTCATATTTTGATTGCTCTTATCATTTGGCACTAAGAAACTTCATGAAACTGTGAAGCAAAGTTCTTTTTCTCTTATCATTTTAATAGGAAAAGATGAGGCTTTATTGGTAACGGCCATGATATTATCTTTCACTGTAGCATTTCAAGCATTGATTCTCTGAAATCCTTGTATGCTTGTGACAATCATAGTGGCTACTCGTCCTCACTGTACTTGTTGCTTTTTAATGTTGCATATGACTGATATGCTACCTTCTTCATTGTTTGATATGCTTATTTGACTGCTACAACTTAAACTCCTTGTTTATGACAGTCATGCTGCTCCTCTGTCTTCATTGTTTGCTGACTGCCTTAATGATGAGTTTGAGGTTGACACAAGACCATGAGATCACTTGCATTATTTAGACAGTCCTCTGCAAGATATGAATAGACCCTCTATCTAGGGGGTTGCATTCAGATTGCTTGGAATGTTTATAAAAAATGATTGTGTTGGTGACTATAGTGTACAGTCACTAAATAACTGCCTTCATCTCCTTTGCATGACTATTTAATGCAGCCAATGATGATTGTTCCCCTTCCTGAGAGAATGTATGCTTCATTATAGGTCTCCTTTTAGTAGTTTTTCCATCAGAATGTATACTGTATCTTCTTGTATTTTGAGGGTTGTGACTGTGACAGTCTTTTTTTTTTTTCTAACCTCTCATATTTTAATATGCAAAGCTTTGAAAGTCTTCATTGCCTTTGTATCCACTGTCACCAACTACCTTCTTTCACTTTCTCCCTTTTGACATCTCTGCCTGTTATTTGCAAAATATCTTTTTTCCTTCACTGAGTTTGCTAGTGACTGTAGATATCCAAATACTATCTTCTTTGTACTTTCTTTATTTAATAGTCTTCATTCCAAGGAGCTTTAAAGAACCTCATAGGCCTTTGGACATCCTCATACTAGTGCAACTTGTTCTTGTATGCAAACCCTGTCCGTATCAATGTATCCTCACTTAAACACTATTCCACTGTCCTTGTTTTCACTGTTATCTTATTTGCCTAGCTCTCTTCAGGCATGATGACTGCTGCTCTTGTGTGCCTTTAAGGCTGCATCTATGTCATTGATGAAACCATATGTTTTGAAAACCTGTACCTCTTGATGGCATGATATACTCTTTGTCACTATACTTTGTCATGTAGGGCCATGCTATGACAATTATGGAGACTATAGGCTTTTAGCCGTTCTTTACTGTATATACCCTCTACTCTTGAGACTATTGCAACATTTATTTGTACTAGAGCATACACTTGTTAGCTGTTCTTGTCAGCTTTCATAGTTGCATTCTGTTTTCTGCAATCTGTCAGGTTGACCCAGGCACTTGAACATATCTGATCTAATTTAATCAACTATAATCAATGTGAACATAGTTTATAGGAGCAACTGCTCCTTTTCATGAACATGATGGCACACTTTTCCTGCAAGTTGATTTTATGATGCATGATATAACTTTGAATGATGCATCCTGTCTTTATTCTAATATCCTTTTCAAATGAATAGAAAGGGGAACATGTTGGGGTCAACCCTTGTGGGAGCCACATTTTCTCCACATGTTTTAATGTCTTCAAATCAGCAACATTACTTTTCCTATACCTACACAGTGAACAAACAAGTTAGCATAAAAACATACCTGATGCAGTTAATTGATCCTCTTCATGATATTCTAATTTATGGCACATGTTTGATTGACTCTTTCATCTGAAATGCATAATGTTACAAGTTGATATGTTTGCTTGATAAAAGCATATGATAATGTTAAATATCCGAAGCTCTAATCAGTTTTTTTCCCAATTTTTGCATGTTAACTTGATACAACTGGAGCTGAAGATGAGGACTGGAGATCAATTGTCAACAAGTTAAACAACCAAGCTGCTCAGGCAATGATGGATATTTAACTTTATCATGTGTTCTTCCTCAGTTCTTTTATCATTAGATGTATAGCTTGCATATGTCTGCTTTGCTCAGTTTAGTTACTCCCACGGCTTGTGTTGGACACATCTGAACACCTCTTCTAAACATGATCAGTTAATTTATCTTATGCACTTGATGTAAGTATATTTCCTTTTCAATCAATGCATAGGATAGAGTAACAGATGTTGGATGTATGTTTCAAATATGACATGAAATAACAGTTCAAATAAATATCTTTCTTTGTTTCTTTCAAATATGATCAACTGAATAATCAATTTGTCTTATAACCCCTGAAAGATAAAACTATTTTAGATCAACTGTATTTCTTGAATCTTTGATTTCTTGACATTCTGATTCACTTGTTATGATGATTCATCAGCCCTGATTGGACTGATGGGTTATCTTGACAATTGATATCTATCTATGCTTTGTCAAGACATCAAATGTTCATTGAATGCAATAACTTTAAAGTTTTCATTTATTCCTTCTGAAACAACTGCAAATAGGTCTGACTAAATTTAGTGTGAACAAAAATTTAGTAATAGGGTATATAGCTAAGGTACAAATTTTCATGAAAATAACACAAAATAAGACCCTGAAACCCCTCAAAACAATAACAATTTTTTTTATAAATCAAGACCATAACCGTATAAAGAACATGACATAAAACATAACAATGATCTTCTTGATAGCCTCTATTTAATCCATTGGCCTTTCTTAAACCTACACACTCAAATAAATATCAACTTTCCAATATAAAATATATCATATATGCAACTTAAATATTTCTCATAAATCATACCATATGCAATTCTATAAATTTAACAAGTTTCTATATTAATTGCAATAATTAAATCTCAACTAATCAAATCATATTTTCCAAAATTAAATCTTAAATTAATTATGTTCATAAAGTCTAATTATATAGGAATCCAAAACTAACATTATCCAAAATTTTAAATAAAGTTTGCAGATACAAAAAAAGTTGGGCCTCACAATTATTGACTTATGTTGGAGTACTTGGGCATCTTGGTCATAGGGATCAAATTGGTCAATCAAGAGTTACATTCTATGTTAGGAGTTACTCTTGGAGGGAGGGCACATGGGTTGAATGATGACAACCTTAACTTATTTTTGGCACATGGTTTTGAGTCTATGGTTTTGGTAAACCATTTATGGTTTCCTATGTCTCCTTGGCTTATATATTAAGAACTTGGGATAGAGATATATGACACGTTTTATGCAAGGTTATGCTACCCCAACTCCTCCAAATTTAGAGAATATATCTCATGTAAAAACAAAGACTTTTATTGTATTATAACTATTGGTTGATGATTAATACGTTGGATTTGATGCTTTGGAGGCTAGGTTTTTCCCTTACAAGGGTTTTCCTAGGGTATATCTAGTGTCACTTTGTATTGTGGTTATTTTGCTCTATTCTCCTCCTTTTCTCTTTTATTCTTGTTATTTATCTAAGTGTTGTTATTATGTTGAAACTTTGTTGAAATTTAATCAGATCCGAAAACTTATAATATAATCCACATTAGATGAAGGAGGATCTAGTGCATATTTCATTTCAAATCCATTAGTGTAGAAATCAACCTTTTCCACAAATATAACTTCTTCCAAAGAAATGAATGTTATGTCTATAAACTTATGATACCTACAAAAAGTTTTTCTTGGTTCTTGGACCTACAATAGATACCTAGGTGGTATCGATAGACACCATTTTTTAGCTTGCTAAATAAAGAATATTCTCCTTGGTCAAACCCCTATTACCAATTTAACAATATGAAATAATTATTAAATGTAATACACGATCATGCAATAGGCCTAGACATGTAATTGTTGATGTAATTGTGATGCTATGCTTTTATAATGATGTAATGTGTAACAATGCTCTCTAATAATTTCTAGATATTTAATAATGAATTAAGGTATGTCCTTGTATACAACAACATAGCGTGCAATTTGAAATATTTCATGCTTTAACTGATTTATAATAGTTAGTGAGAAAGGAGAAACATGGGCCCAATTTAAAAATTTGATTTTGAAACATTAGAGGTGATTTCTGCACATATGTCCATCTAACCTCTAAATTATTTCTATTACACCCATAAAAATAATCTAGAACAAGGAATAGATGAATCAAAGAATCAAGACCAATTCTTTAAAATATGTGAAGATAAGATCAGACAAAATTCAAATTATCTATCAATTAAACACACAAATACACTAATCATTATTAAAAAACATCCCTGTCAAACACCAAGGAAAAGTGCAAGGTGTGCCATTACAGTTATTTATGAAATAATAGAAAGAATCTCATGGGTCCCAATCATCTCAACACGGTTGGATTGAAATGTGAAGTGAACACTTTCTCATTAATTACTTGTATCATATGCATGCATGAAAATAATGCAAAGACTACGATGGACCACATTTATGTCAAAGCAAGTTGAATCAAATCATGAGATAAGAATATATACAATTTAAAAAGGATAGATCACCTGCACTAGGAGATTCTTTCTTCTTATGCCAACGCCCATTTTTAGGTAGTTTAGGTAAAGGTTTTAGTTTTAGTGCCAAGGTATATGCTACATTAGTCAATTTTAAATCATGCTTGAAGTTTGACATTGGCTCAACCTTCTAACTAAATTTCTATTGGTGCCATCCTTAATGCTTCTTCACAACAATAAAGGTAGTGGAAAATATATTATTAATATATACTTTGATTTTATGAGTAACATTATTCAATCGATTACCCAAATTTTTGCATAATGTTTGTTGCAGACATCAAAACGGACTCACTTTAGTCAACATGACAACCATTGGAAAAGGAAAGGATAAATAATTTCACTTTGATAATTTAGACCAACTTTTTACTTTTGACAGTCCTTGGCGAATGTCTCGACTTAAAGAGCCGAATTTGGTTTGGAAGTTTTGTTAGGTGTGTTTTGTCGTTTTCCCTTGTTATTTCTCTCGTTGTCTCCTCGCAGCTAACAAACTCCTTCAGTCGTGTGTGTGTTTAGGTATTTTATCAATCTTTCAACTAGCAAACTTCTCTTTCATAGAAACGTATGTGGCACAACTTGCATTTCATTTAGTTTGAGCTTTCTCTAACAATATTTAGAGTTTGTTTAGATGAACAAAAAGGACTATTTAGAGGAAATATTACTCCCACATCCAATAAGTCAAAACAGTCACACAACTTGAGTAAGTTTACATAAAACTTATTAAGTTGACAAAACACCTCTCTATAATGAGGATATGTTTTCACATACTAATAATAATTTAAGAGAATAGGTTATAAGGAAGATAAAAGGAATGTTTTAACAAGGAGTTTTAGTCTTCTCTCTTGGAGGGGTTCTCAAAACTAAACTTTGATGGAGTAGCAAGGGGGAACCTTGGGTTGGGTAAAGGAAGTTTTGCAATTTGTAATTCGCATGGTGCATTGATTTATGAAGTTTTTTTTGGGTATATGAACAAATAATGAAGTGGAATGGGGAGCAATACTTGTAGGTTTATGAGTTGGGATTGAGCAGAACCAAACAAAGTTGATAGTGGAGGGAGACTCGCATATAGTTATTAATGCTATGAACAAAGGTAGTGGCCCAAGTTGGAAAATGCACAGATTTGTAGAAGAGACTTTAGGCATGAAACAAAACTTTGAGTCTATTAGGTTTGTGTATTGTAGGCGACATTTAAATGTTGTTGCAAACTATTTAGCAAATGAAGGGATATGCAAAATTCGATCACGACTAACTATAGTCATAATTTGGAGAAAATGCTATTTTCAAACCTCCATAATAATATTTTTATTATAATGTGATAATTCACGTAGGGTGGCATTTGTATTATAAATGATTGCATGGTTGTTGGTTGGGAGATTTTGTGTGTTATTTGTTGATGGGCAACATGCGTTTATGCTATATGAATGACTAGAGGATATTACGATGGGTTGTTGTCATATTGTAAGGTGGTGGTAAGGGGAGGTGAGTAGCTATTAAATCACATGTTGTGTGTAGTTACTATGGAGAGTGGTAGTGTGCATTAGAGGGAGGTGTAGGTTGGTTGCTAAGAGCCAATATAACGAAGTAACTATGGTAGATCAATCTCTAGAGAAGCATGGTGGTGTTATGGAAGTGCATCATAAAGTTTATGGCTATTGATTGTAGTGCATCTTCTCGTGTCAAGACCCAATATCACTTGGATTTGTGAAAGGGATTCTTGGAAAGTGAATTTTAATGGTTGGTTGACACTCAAAAGTGGTCAAATTCAAGGGGATTTTATTACAAACTTGGCATTTTACCTTTTGAATATGACCATATGATTGTGGCTTCTTCAATTGTTTATGCTCAACTAGTTCTTTGGCATGTTTGCTCATAATGTAGCTCTACAAGAACAAAAGGAGCTCAAAACCCTAGATTTAGAGAGGAAAGGCTCAACCTCCATCTCTTCAATGCACTTGGATATAAACTTGATGTTGAAGCTAAAGAATGAGGTTACCATCTTGCAAGCATATTGTAATGATGTTGGAAGGGTATTGAAAACCTACTTCATGTTCATCATTTTAGGGGGTGATCAGAAGTTGGGAGTGATTTCACCATTATGCACTTCTATGGCCCCTCTTTGCACAAAGCTTAGTGGTGGCATGAGATATGCTACATGGTTAGGTTTTCATTATTGATTGGTCCTCAAGGTGGTAGCTCAATAAATAGAATGGCATCATGGGTGGAGGAAGTTATGGATTATGAGCACTATACTCAAGAGTCTCATGAGCATTGGGGTGTGGTATGATGCTATGGTTGTTGGTTTTTTGTGATCTAGTATTATTCATTGTAGCAACAATTTTAGTGTGTGGGATTTGAACTAGGTTACTTCTTTTGTTATATTGTGTTCCTGGGTTAGGGTTTGAATGGTGGGATAGGGTTAAAATTCTCTAGTTCTTTCTTAGTTTTGGGCTAGTCTTGAGTGATGATGGGTGTAGGTTTTTGGGCAAATTATGTTTTCTATTACATAGATGTAACATAGTATATCTAGAACTAGACTAATCTTCAAGGGCGTGGGCCCCTTTAGAACCCCCATCAATATATATCTAAAAATAAAATTTGGAAATAAAAGGGTGAAGATGTCACAACGCCTATCACTAGGGTTGTGAAATTTACCAAGAAGTACTTAATTTTTTAATTTTCTTAACTCAAATAACTATTTGGTTTGTTTCCTTGAACCCTTGGATATGGTTATAAATCATTTATAATTTTTATGTACTATAACACATGGAAATCAATGATAAATATACGTAGATGAGAATTTCACTCCATTCATACAACACTAGGTTTTACAATTTTCATATTATTCTATAAATAATAATGTAATACTGTTAATTAAATTGATGCTAAAAATTATGGTAGTTTGCAAAAGAATAATCAATTAAAAATGAATTCAAATACATTTAGAGTTTATGTACATTACATAATGTATAACATTGCTAATTTTAAAACTTTTCTACAACCATTTTCATAATCAAAAAGGTATAAAATTAGTTGGTATAATATGTTAAAAAATTGATACAAATTGATATAAAATCAACATAAAAATGTAGTTCAAAATACAATAATAAAACTACATATACACTTCCTAAAAGTGTCATCTAATCCTCTAGGGTCAAATTACTCATATAGGATCTAGACTTGGAGAAGTCATTGGAGTAAATATGCTTGTGAATGATGTAACATTAGTTATTTTAGTCATCTAAAACAACAATTACCAATTTCAAAAACATCAAAAATGTCAAATGAACTAACCAAAGTATGAAGCCAATCAAGGTGGCATCCTCCAAGCATCTATTGATGTCCATGGGAGAGAGGGCATAATTCAATCATCTTTCACTAACAACAAAGGGAAATGGGCTCTCATGTACTCCACCTTGATTAGGTGGGACCCTTTCCCTTCACAAGTGTGGTCATAACAAAGTACCACATAGGGAGAAAATTAGTGGACTCTAATATTGTCGAAGTAGAACATTAAATGAATAGAATAAATATACATTATTTAACCCTAGTCAAGGTTTTTAGGTTTGAGACATAATAGCTCTACATCTATAATCTTGATAGTTAGGATGACACAATACAACATGCCTAACTCTTATGCAGGCACAACCCATTGGCACTCATATGAGTATATCACCATGACATAAAGGGGATAGTGGCACATTCTCACCACTTAGCCCGAGCTCATTGGGTAGACAACCCCTCAATCTTAGCCTTTAGACTCCCCCTATACTTGATTCGAGTAAAGGTTATAGTTATCAAGTTATACATAAGATGACTAGACGTAGATGGGATTAGGTGGGGCTGCCATAAGCCACACCTACTACCAATAGTCACAACCAAATTATGAACTTAACTAACTTTGTAATAAAGAACATATCATAACAATGGTTCAACTTAACCAACACCTCATAAATCATGACTCATAAATTTCAATCAAGAGTTTTAAATTTCAATATTTAATCAACATAGGCCTACACAATGACAACTAAACAAATGAGATTACACAAAAACTCAAAGATGACTCATACATAGATTTCAAACTAGCAAGAATAATTACATAGTTTGAATAGTCACCTTTATTGATACAACCCACAAAGTTTGATTGGAGACATTCATGACAACAACAACAATAGTGTAAATCATTTACTAGAAATGTTTATTATTTAACAAGGTATTTGGACATCTTTGTATATCACTAATATTGTAGAATTTGTCCCAATCCCATTACCAAACCATTATGAACCATTTAGTTCACCATCCATGAGATATATGGTTAACAATAACTATATTAATAATTCAAGGACTAAAAATGAATGCTACAACCCTATATGTCCTTTTATTGTAAATCAATATTCTAGCCACAAGTGTATGATAGCCAACCAATCACATACATAACCATTGCAAAGCTATTGACTACCATGGATCAATTTTGGTGATCATGAAATACTAGTAGAACTAATGAATGCTCCCTTATTGAAAAAAACAATGTAACTATTTACTATACCCAAGATCTCTCTATCCTAAAATAGTTATTACTTTTACAAGAGTAATGGTGATTTTGTTTTCAAATTTCTATAGCTATCTAATCTAAAATCTATATGTTTAATGTTACACAAGATGGATAAGATGGTTATGATAATAACATTTTCATCATAGTTCATATTAGCCATGCGATAATATCCTAATTCATTCAAGTTTATCATTTCAAAACAATCATAAGGGTTTGGATGAACAATAAAAAACCTAACAACCATAAAGGTTATAATTCTAAAATATAAACATAACTTGGAGGGTTGTCCCACTCTATGCCTTGCTATACAAATCCAAGCTTTGTGTAGTCAAGCCATTGCAATGGCTTGGGTCATCCATGACCAATGTCATTCATTTAAACAACAAACTAAGATCACATAAAATATAAAGACAATAAGGAAATGAGAGAAACATACCCAATAATGCTAAAAGAAAACCCTGAGCATTGTTGGATGACTCCAAGCTCAACCAAAATAATAAAGAGTACTCCAACAATCACCAAATCTTAGCCCAAACTATCAATACACCAAGCCACACTTCTGTTATGGAGTAAAATGTGTACCCTTGCCATTTTACACCTAGTTTAGCACCCGGGTGGACCTAAAACGATTAAATCTTGATCTTGATGAATAAACCCAACAAAATAAAGTTAGGACTAGTCTAAGCCCACTTAAATGGACACTCCCTAGAGTTTGTGGGGCTAAAGGACCAGGGTTCCTAGCTCCCTAGTCCCAAATGTTAGCCTTGGTCCTATTTTTATGGTTTCAAATTAGAACACCTACTTAGCTTTTACATGTCGGCCCCATTTGGTTTTATTCATTGTTGTTGAGCGGGAATGCATATATTTAAGCAAGTTAGTTTATTCATTTGAACATCTAAGCAATCTAGGCACACTTGCACTCTCTATTCTCTCTCATGCTCTCTATTCTTCTCTAAAGCTCTCCATGGTGGATTATTGATGTTGCATTAACTTCTTGCAGGTCTTGTGAAGATCTCTCTACTTTTTTGGGCTACACCAACTTCTTGAGTCAAGTTGTGATGCTGCATCAAGCAAGCTAGGGTTTCCATACTCATGGTGACTCCTTTCCCTTATGCTTTGTGATAGCATTCCATTCTACTTCAAATTTGCCTCTGCCTTCCTAGGGCACACTCTCTTTATCTCTCATCATTACTATTGTGGAGGTGGAAACACCATTCACAGAGCTTGACTTAGGCAAGCTCCTAAATAACACCAACGCTCTTTCCTTCTTTCGTGTGTGCAAGTTGGAGTAATAGGTTTCAGGAGACAAGATCTAAGAAGAAGGAAGGTCTTGTAGATACAGGTGTGGTGAAGCTCTGAGTTTCTGTAAAACCCTAAATTGGGTCTAGGGTGCCCATCTCACTGGTCTTTCTGGCCCTCCCAAACTTAGATCCAGGTTCTTCTCTGTTCACCAGTTTGTACTATACTTTCAGATCTTTCGTATATGTTTCCAACAGTCTGTTATGCTTTGATCTTTGCTTGATTAGGGTTTCATGTTTTGCCCTAGTTTGATTAGTTAGATTTGGTTGATTCTCCTCTATACAAAAAAGGGACAAAGCCCCTGTAGTTTGGCTCTCCCTCAAGGGTAGAAGCCAAGCTTGGCTTGTGTCTCAATGTTAATGGAAGAGGGTTTGACCTAGTTTAACCTTTTAGGCTAAGTCTCTCTTTTCCATCTAACAACTTCAAAGATAGATTTCCCCATGCATATAGATCTTGTGACCTCTATCATAAGGTTAGTTAATGACCAAAATCTACTCCTTTGCATGCTTGAATAGGATTGTATGAGTATGATGCATTGACAAGTGTAGAGGGTGGATTCGCATGGTGACCATTGCCCCCTCTACTTTAATTTTATTTTCTCATTCCATGGTGGCAATTAGGAATCAACAATATATTTTTATGAGGTATGCATTTTCATGAATATATAGGGTGGCATTGGCATTCTATTTAAAAGGCTTAGTATGTTCAAAATATTTGAATTATTTTATTGGCCCCTTAACTATAGGTTGGGAGGGAAAACATTTAAAAGTTAAAGAATTTTAAAATAAAAACAAAAAGTGTTAAGGTGACCATGGGTTTAGTTAATTAGTCATTCTTTCTCATTTATGAGAAGTACTTTTGCATTAATGGATTCACTACAACTAGAACATAGGGTTATCTTAGGTAAAACCCCCGAGTTTTTGGCATATCAAACTAATTTTGTTTGTAGTTAAACTCAACTAGAGCATGGGTACATGGTATGAATTTGAACTAGGAGTTTTGGTTAGTGTCATGCAATTGAAGTAATGGATTCACTGTTGTTCTTATTGCCCAAATTGTGGATATCTTGTTTTATGATAGATTGGTTGATAGATTTTTGGGGTCAATAATTTTGGATAGAGATGAGATTAGTTATACAAAATTAGTTATTCTCTTTAATTTGTGTGATTTTTTTTTATAGTTTACTCTATATTAGATATTAAAAGTACTATGTAAACTTGATGTGCTTATGTATTTAGAGAACTCTTTTTTCAATAAAATTAAAGTGTGAACTTTTAACATAAGAGTAACTAAAGAAAATTATACCAAATGAATAGTCTTTCTCTCCAAAGGACAAAAATATTTATTCACTCAAATTATATATAATTGGATTATTATTATTATAATTATTAGTTACTTAAACTCATAAATTTTATTTAAGTAAAAATTATATTAAATAAATAAGTTGTGCTTTTTTTTAATTTTTTTGAGGGTTTTATATCAAACCCATATATTCTTTAGCAATAGGAGAGCACGGACCTTAGCTAAAACCCTAAATGACTTCATTAAATGAAAAAAATGTTTTAAGAATAAAGACAAAATACATTAAATGGATATTGTTATGGACTCAAACCATATGTACATGAATCATTACTAGTATAGTTGTCTTAGATAAATCTATGTAAAAGTAGCAAGCCATATCATTCTTGAGGTGCCTATTCAACTTATGTCACAAATATTAATACTTTGATGTGTAAATGTGTGTCAAATTTATATTAGGTTCAAAATTTAACATGGTGTTTTTCTTTGGTCCGATCATGGGTCGTGGTGTCTATGGATTATTGGACTATGCCTTTATGTCTTGTTGGATGCTTTTCATCTCCACTCTTTCTCTGTATATACTATATTTCTCTAGGGCGTGTAGAATCTACTATTTGGTTTTTTTCGATGCAGTTGTTACTCTGGTCTTCTTTGTCTCTCCTCTTTTTGGGAGGTTTTCTTGTTGTTGTTTCTCCCCTCTTTACTTCTATTTTTTTCCCTGGAAAATACTTTGATGTTTCTTTGATATGTAATTTTTTTTATCTATTGAAATTACTGAGTTTTTTCCTTGGGTAAAAAATGACTGTCAAATTTAAAGTTATTTGCAAATTTTTAAAATTTATTTTTTATTTAGAAAAAAATATAAATTTTAAAATTTTAAATAATAACTTATAATAAAATGTACAAATATTTGATTTTAATTTCTCAAATAATTTTATATTTTTATTTAGAACATTAAATAATATATTTTTAATTTAAAAGATTGAAAAATATAGTCTTAAAAAAATCTTTTACAAAATCTATAAATATTTTTTAGAGTTAATTTATTTTTACTTCAAAGTTAATCTAATTTACCACAAAACTATTTTAAATTAAGATTTAATTTATTTTACCATAGAACTATATTAAACAAGAGTTGATTTACTTAAGAGTTATTTTATTTAATGAAGAGTTATTTTATTTAATGAAGAGTTATTTTATTTAATGAAAAGTTATTTTATTTTAATTTGGAATTATTTAAGAATTATTTTATTTTATTTAATCAAGAGTTATTTTGTAGTTTTAGTTTTTATTTTTAATATGTGTCATCCTTGTTTTAGTTTTTATTTAGTTAAGAGTTATTTGATTTACTTTTAAGTGTAATTTTATTTTACTTTAGAGTTATTTTATTTTACTTTATAACTATTTTATTTTTAAGTTGTAATTTTTAACAATATTTTGCTATGTAATTAAAAAACATAAATTTACACCACTATATGAGGCTCCATGATACCATTCTAGAATCCTCTAAGTGTAATTAGTCTTTAGTTATTGAAATCCATAAATTTTATTTTTAATTAAAAATGATATTAAATGAATGATTTGTACACCTCATTAAATGACACGGTTTGTCTTTATTATTTTTATATTACATTTATTTTGTATAAAAAATATTATTATAGGGAAACAAATGCACTCTATAAAGAAATCTAAGGATAAAACCTTAGATTTAAATGATTTAAGATTGATAAATGTAAACATATATCTAGGACAAAAAAATAAAAATGTTGAGAAGGATTGGAGAGCTTATCTAGTTTATGGCATGTTGTCAAACTTTAATTGATTTGATTGGTTGAGATATTGCAACCAAGAATTGGAAACTAGAACTTGGTATTGGATCAATGATCATAAATATGAGATAAAGGTGATATTACAATTCTGTTGCTTGGGCCTAAGTCACACCTATAGGTCTATCCTTAGACACTTTGCTCTCACACTATTATGTCCTTAGACACTCTAATCCTACCTGGTTCTTTTCAATTATGAATTTCACCTTCTAGATTTGCAAAATGTGTTCACCTCCGCTTGTAGCTGCATCTATGAAATTGGTGGTTTTGAAAAGCACCTTTAAGGGCTTGATATATACAAAAGGAAGACTGTTGACTTCCTTGATAGTAGTCAAGCCTTATGGCCAATGTAACAAGTTTTAAAACATACCAAACAAAGAATACTAATGCTGACACAATTAAGATTGAGTAAACTAAGATTGAGACTGTGACTAATTTTTCTAAACAAAGATATAAGATGCTAATGATTGATGATTAAGATGACATAGGATGAAGTCTTAAATACAAGTACTAGACACACAACTTGAGACCTTTAGCACCCAAGTCAATGGGTAAAATCATATTCTTAGATGACACGCTTGAAAAGGTAGGCTTTGAAATGTAAAACTAGGGGACTAGATCATGATTACATTTTTTTCTAAGGTACAAAATTATGTGAGTTAACTAGTTTAGGTAGGTAAAACCATAAATAATTGGACTAGATCTATTATATAACAATGAATTTGGCATATTAGATTGAAGATTATATATTAGGGTCAATTCACATGTCAAAAGAATCAAATTAAATGCTAAAAACTTTACATTTACAACATCCAAACAAAATAACATTAAAAAAAAAAAAAATGTAGTACACACTTATCCTCTACCTCTTACAAAATATCTTTTTTATATTGATATTTAACATATTATAATATAAAAACAAATAGGTGTCAACGAGCCCTTAGTTTATTAGTGAAGTTGAATGGTTCTGAACTAGCCCACCAGAGATTAAGTCTTGTTGAGTGTAATGCCTTAACATCATAAGGGATGAGGTAGGGATCGTGCATTGGGAGACTTTGGTGGAATGGTTACCCATCAGTCCTTAGCTCTTAGCTGAAGAGGTTTTAGCTTAAGGCTTGTGATCTCTATCACGTCGTTAAAATGATTATGTGGATTTGATCTAAAAACCCTCCAAGAAAAAAATAAATAGGAAAAGGTAATATATACATAAAGTTAAAGTATTGTCTTATAGAGCTAATATTTACAGGAAAAAAAATCTATAATGTTACCATCATATGAAGTATTATACATATTTTCTAAAAGGTGGTTTCATTTTTTAAAGTATAAAATATACAATTAAATTTGTTATTATGTTAGGAAGTGTTCTATAATACAACCATGCACACATAAAAACTAAAACACAACCAACATATATTTAAAACACTATAAAATTAAAAACATAATTGACATAATTAAATATAGAAATAAAACAAACACATAAAACTTACTTTGTCAGCAACAAAAATAAATATATTATAAACTAATTAATTTTTATTTAGTAGAAAATTCATTATTTATTTTTAAATATTAAAATATTAAAATTTTAAAATATATAATAATAACTCAAAACTATATTTCTCATATTTTTTAAGTAGATATATTTAAAATATCTATACTAACTTCAAAAAAATCACTTTTAACAATTTCTATATGATGGTAAACATATAGGATAAATTCTAGAACGAGTAGCTAGTGAAGCATTCCTCTCAATTGAAACATGTAGGAATGGATTGAAATGCAAAACATGTGGGAGTGTAAGTTGAGAATTCTTCTTGTTCCCTCATACCTCAAAATTGATCATAACCGTCCAAAACCAATAGTGGAGATGTGCTCCAAACATGTGGGAATGATTTGGAGCGGTTCATGTGGTCCAAGTTTTTCCATGTACTTGAAAAAAAAATTATGGCGTTTTGCAGAATGTCTCCCCACACGGAAAACATGTGGAAAAGTACCGCAAGGAGTGCATATCAGTGACGAGGATGATAAGGATTGTGGACTCTGTCCTTTATTATACAAATCAACAACCAGTCACGTCAAAATATTATTCGTATAAGATCCGAACATATCTGCAGCATCCGCTTGAAAAGTCCATGCCAGGACATGTCAAGACAAATGAAATCAAATACAACACGCAACGGAGGTAAGTTGTAAGCCATAAATAGCTAGGTACCCTTTAATTTTTTATTTAATTAGGGAAAAGAGATTGATGTTTTTCCAAGTTTATATAATAAAAAAGTGGTAAGTAGGTATGTATATAACTCATTTAACGAGTCAATAAGTCAATTATATATTATATTTTGTTATTAAAAACAAGTGGTTATGGTAGGAGGAGGCTAAGACAAATTATCTTGTTAAGAAATTATTTAGCAGGGTGATTCATTAGGATATTTGAACTTAAGTCTTAAAGGTTGGTTGTTTATCATTCTACTTATCATCTTATTCATGTACAATTTGTTGTCTTGTTTTTTTAAAAAAAACTTTTGATAGTTAAAAAAGAGTTTTGAATGGTAAGTACACCAATATTTCTTGACTTCATTGACATACACCAATATTTCTTGAACTCATTCACATACAAAAAAAGTAGTACGCAGTCGTCTTATTTTAAAATGATTAGAACTTACTTTTTAATCATTGAATTATTTGACCATCAAAAAAGAGTTTTGAACTATAACCACACCAATACTTCTTAATCTAGAGACGAGACACAACAAGGACTAATACCAACCCAACAACATAGCAATCGACAACTTTTGTGTGAAGGAGGAGTCTACTCCCTATGTTGGTAAGGAGGTCATAGAAATAAATCCAACCATATAAGTGGCTCCACAAAAAAAAAATTGAAGGCAATGTTATCTTTAAGTAGACCTATGGACAAAACACTCCTTTTTTAATTCTATGTTGGAGTTCTTATTTTATAGATAGAGTGTTTTTGGATTTAAGTGTGTGATAACTTTTAATATCAACATCTAGATGGCATTTTATGACCAAAAATTCATAAAATGTGATCCCAATTCCCCTCTTATTTTAAAATGATCAAAACTTACTTTGTGATTGTTGAATCATTTGAACATCAAAAAAAAGTTCTGAACTGTAACCACACCAATACTTCTTAATCCGAAGATGAGACACAACAAGGACTAATACTAATCCAACAACTTCTTCCATAAAAAAAAAGCTAATAGCAATCGACAACTTTTGTGTGAAGAAAGAGTATACTCCCTCTATTGGTAAGGAGGTCATAGAAATAAATCCAACCATATAAGTGGCTCCACCTAAAAAAATTGTAGGTAACACAATCTTTAAGTAAAATTATGGACAAAACACTCCTTTTTTAATTTTATGTTGGAGTTTCTATTTTGTGAGATAGAGTGCTTTTGAATTTAAGTGTGATAACTTTTGATATAGATCACATTTTATGATCCCAAATTCATAAAATGTGATACCAATTCCAAAGAATCATTAAAAAATTATCATATAATTAAATCCAAAAACACCTTAAATTTGACAGAGACCTTGCTTGTCAAGCAATTTTTTTATGAATAGACGTTGCCTTCAAATACTATGACATGTCTTAGTATAAATAAATCATATAAAAATTAAATATATATATCATCATAATCCTATATAAAATTTGACAATTTGTCCAAAATCTCTCCTTTCATATGATACATTATTTTTAAAATTTGAATTGTATTTTACAGCAAAAATACCTAAATACAACTATACAACTACAACTATACAACTGTCAAATTTAAGCCCTGACCGCAAATATCAATCCGCTTGGTTTTTTTTTCAAATGTGGAAGTCTATTCTAATGCTATTTTCATTATTAATTTTCATTTTTACCATGACAATGCAATCTTTTCAAATAATAATTTAAAAACACATACGTTAGGTGTCTCGATATCCTCAAAACGCGTATGGTGTCGCCGCCTGGCGAAACAGGCTGAAAAAATGCGGGACAGCGGGCGACGAGATCCGACGGCGACGATAGGCGGATGGATCGGTGATCCCTACGATCGACGCGAAGCTGCGCGTGATTTAAGTCCGTACGGCCCAAACGGTTATGAAGATTGTCAAGGTGGCGATAGACATGAAACGGTGCGCGGGATGACAGGCTGGCAGGGCGCAACGGCCTGTCACGGTCGGGTAAATCGGCCAAAGGGATTCGTCGATTCAAATTTTATTTTTTCACGCCTAGGAAATAATGCTGACGTGGAAAGTTGGGACAGTCAGGTCAACGTCGGCGAGCTATGTTATATTGGCATCCAGGCTGGAAGAGTACGGATGAGCAATACGAGGCTGACACGTCTGCTGCGCACCAGCTGTTCGACGGCCGACTCCTGCCATTATCGAGCACAGGCGCCACCTGTCTGGCCGGTGGAGGGCGACGGGCCCAGCCGGTAGCCCGCGGGCGGAGACTAAGTAAAGAAGCAGCACAGGGCAGTTCCCCACAAGAAAGAAAGAAAGAGCGCCTGCCGGGCTGCTGCCCAAAACCAAGGCAGTAGTATGTCTTTCTTATACAAGCACATAAGATTGTAGTAGTATGTCTGGAGTTCGAATCCCGGGCGGGAATGAGGGTTTTTTGAAACGGGATTAATGGCTTAAAAGATCGGGGAAAGTTTTGTAGCAGAGATCAATAATGGCCGAGAAAGCAGCGGGCGTGGATCGGATTAAAGGGCCGTGGAGCCCCGAGGAAGATGCGCTGTTGCAGCGCCTGGTTCAGAAATATGGAGCTAGAAATTGGTCGCTTATTAGCAAAGGTATTCTTGGACGCTCTGGCAAATCATGCCGTCTGCGCTGGTGCAATCAACTGAGCCCTCAGGTTGAGCACCGTCCCTTTACGCCTGATGAAGACGCTGCCATTGTGCAGGCGCATGCTAAGCACGGCAATAAATGGGCGACGATCGCGAGATATTTGCCAGGGCGTACCGACAACGCCATTAAAAACCACTGGAACTCGACCCTGCGTCGGCGCTGCGGGGATTCGAATCCTGGACCTGCTGCCGCCGCGCCTAATGATGACAACAGCAGCAGCTTGAAGCGCAGCAGCTGCAGCAACGATGACGGAAGCAGCACTCTCCAGGAGGAAAATTGTGGCTGGGAGGAAGCCGATTCCAAGCGCCTCAAGAGCCACGGCAACGATGTGAATCTTGAAGAATCAAAGCCGGCGGCTGCGCAGGTTGTTTACAGGCCTGTTCCCGTTGTTTCTTTTCTGAAGCCGCCGCCGCAGCAGGAAGCGACTGTGTCAAGCTCCGCGAGCGTCGATCCGCCGACCTCGCTTTGCTTATCGCTGCCGGGACTCGATCCCCCGACCACGCCCTCATCAAAGCCCGTTGAAGCTCAAACCAAAAAAGACGCCTTTTCTCCTGCTCCTATTTCCGTTCCCGTTCCCGTTCCCGTTCCCGTTCAGGTTCAGATTCCCGTTCCTGCAAGTGCTTTTGGGTACGTGAGAGCTGACGAGGCGATGACGTGGATGAGCGCCGTTGTCCGAGCCACGGTGGCGCACACGCTGGCACCCATCCTGAACTCGCCGCCGCCACGTGGCAGCTCCGCCGCCTCAGACCCCGGACCCCCGGTGACGGGAGATATTCTGGCGGTGATGCGCGAGATGATTGCGAAGGAGGTGCAGAAATATATGTCGGGAAATAACGGTCATCACCCGCCTCCGCCACCTCCGCCGGCGGCGGCGGCGGCGGCGTCGTATTCGTATTCGTATTCGATTCCAACCGTATATACGCCCTTGGCTCCTCATCCCATGGGCGCCTTTCGCCCTTCTAATGTTGTGCTCGGTGGACCTCACCTGAACAAATAGGTGTCGGATTTGGGGCGATGAATTGACGGGAGGTCAGGTGTTCGAGTCTCGGCCGTGGCGATCTCTGATAATAACTTTTGCAATGGAGTGGAGAGGGAGAGGAGAGGAGAAAAGGTATTAGTGCTTTGCTGAATGGCAATCAATCAATCAATGCCTCTTTGCCTTGGGTTCTTTGTCTCGTGGGGCTGTCGATCAAAAAAATTGCTCTGCAAGTTCAGATGACCAACTGAAGAAGAAATTATATGTATATGTAATTATAAATGTATGGGGACTAAGCAATGACAAACTGTAAGAAAAGAGGTGAACTTGAGAATATTGTAAAGTTTTCTTCTTTTTTTTTTAGTCTTTCTGTCTTCTTGATTTCCCTTGTTTACACATCCATGTTTGGTGCGCTGCAAGTTATAAAATTAAGCAAAAAATAGGATTAGTTGGTTTTGGTACCATTGATGGACCTTGGGAAGCTGTAAATAATTATTAGGGAATTAACTTTAGGCAGATGGAATTTAATTGAATCTACAGGCTCATATCTTTGAGATTGATGGGACATTCTCAATTATGAGCAAGTTTTAGTACCAAAGGTACCTCACAGCATGTGATGTTCATCCTTGAGATCGAGAGATCCAAAGCCAACTTCGAGGGGAAAAAAGTAATAAAAAGTCTTCCCCTAAATGATTAGGTTTTACAGCCATTTTTTAGGTATTAGTTAGCTTTGCTCAACTGGGCTGCATAATTTTTTGGTAATTATTACAATAAGAGAACTTACTAGTTAATTAAGCTGCTCTAAGCATTTGTTAATCAAGCTGCTTTAATCTTGCCTGTTAATAGGCAGGCAGCACGAAACATAACCTTTTTCCACAAATAGTCAAAATTTAATTGATTTTTTAAAGGAAATTTATAAGAAGCTTTAGGAACCACTATAATATTGTATACTCATTATGTGAATAACAGCCCGAAACAAGTTTTCCCACTGTTTATGAGTTCTTAAATGAATCTAATGACCATTTCTCATATATATATCCAAATTTTGTCATGGCATATTCCAAATAAAATAAATATTTTTAGGTATTTTCATGTGGCATATTCCAACTAGAACAAGGACCGACTTTATAATAAAATAAATATTTTTAGGTATTTTCATGGCATATAAGAATGCTTAACCTTCGGATCTGATTTTATTCTCTTACAACAATGTTTAAGCTTCCAAACAATTCACAAGCAACTTTCATTTTTTTACACCAAGTTTGTTTGTACACCCATCAATTATAAAAATGTATTTTTCCCCATGTATTTTTAATGGCGCAAGATGGTTTTCTTGCTCCAAGCTTAATTTTGAAGCTGCACGTTCAACCTATGAGGATTCCTACTCCATCCTCATGTCTATACCAGAATTTAGTGTTCTCCCATCGACTCCTATAGCACTCCTTAAACAAGGCAAGATTGTTGTTACGTTTCCAAGAGGGGTTCTTCTAGAAGTCTGCAAGTTACAGTAGGTTAGTGACCTCCCTTTAATAACACTCTACAAGCCATCATCTTGCTCACATTTGGTAGTGTTTTCCCATAGTCAAAGAAAATTAGGCAGCAAAGACTCGTTTTTAGCATGTTTAATCTTCTAATGGTGGAATGAAGATGCTACCACCTTGAAACTTAGATAACTTGTTACAACATTTGTCTCAATGATAATGCTGACTTTCAACTTAGGTTAAGTGGTGAGAAAAGACAAACACAAACAAAACCTACTCCTTAGTGTGTTGACCACCTGTGGAATTTTGAGACAAAATGCCACAAGTCCACCAATTATCAAATTAAACAAACTTGGTTTATGGTTGATAAGATAGCTAATTTAATTGAAGGATGTTCTCGCATCAAATGCCTTGGGTAACTAAAAATTTTGAGTTGTTTACAAAAATGAATTGAACTTGTACATTGTATGGCCATGGTGGCCAATTGCAACCGGATTCAACCAAGTTGAATCTTCAAAGGCCTTGTGTTTCCACTTAAACATACATTTGATACTCTTTTGTCTGTTGTCCTCTTATAGACTTTGGCTTCTCCTTTTTTTTCTCGAAATTGTTGTTTTCAAGCAAAATTTTGAACATCTAATTCCTCATTGTCATCCACTATTTGCCCCTCGTGAAAAGCATACAAATCTACAACATCAAATATTGGAGAAATGTTTATGGCTTCGGACAATTCAATCTCATGTATTTGTTGAAGACTTGCTCAAAATTTTACATGGCCCACTTCCATTCCACTTCAAATTTGTTGTATGTTCTTTTTGGTAGGCTCTCTTTTCCCAAATTTGAAATTCTCTCCACTTTATATCAAACACACTCTTTGTAGTCATGGTACTTTGTTCCAACTTATCTTTTACTTATTGATGTACCTCTTTTATATACTGTCTTTATATCAACATACTCTTTGTAGTCAGGGTACTTTGTTCCAACTTATCTCCTACTCATTGATGTACCTCTTTTATATACTATGTCTACACTTTTCCTAACCAAATTGTTGGGGTCTCATAACTCTTTAACATCTCTTGGGCTACACCCATACATTATTTGGAAAGGAGTCTTTGTTGTACTTCCATTAGTTGAGTTGTAAGCAAACTTAGTGTGAGCTAGCATCAAATCATAATGTTTGGGTTTGTCTCCCACTAAGCATAACAAAAATTTACCAACGCTTCTATCTACTTTGTTTGATCATCAATTTGTGGATGATATGCTAAACTAAAACTCAGTTTGGTGCCTAACTTCTTTTGCAAAGGTCTCAAAAAATGATACACAAACTTGGTATCTCCTTCTGTATACTTTGAGGTAAACTATGTAATCTTCCTACCTCTTTGAAAATTATGTTTGCAATGTTGGTAGCATCATTGGTTCTCTTGCACACAATGAAATGTGTCATCTTAGAAAACATCTGTAACAACAAAAATTAAATCATTACCTTTTTGCATGTGAGGCAATGCTAAGACAAAATCCATGCTTATAAGTTATGTCCCTCCATCGTATATCTAGAATAGAAAGTGGTTGTACAATTCAATGTTTTGAGGGTCTGTGTGCAAGAGAAACTTCGAGTGTCTCAATCTAGGTACAAATACTAACATGATCATCATAGGGTAGATCACAAGTTCCATGTTGGAGATAAGGTGTGGGTGTACCTAGGTATAGAGAGGCTTCAAGGACCCTTATGGAAGTTAAACCTATTAGATATGAATTGTTTCAAATCATTGAGTAGGTGGGAGAAAATGCCTTCGGGTTGGACTTTTTTGCCTACATGAAGATCTACTTAGTCATCAATGTGGAGAAGTTGCATTTGTTTGAACATTTGATGTTTGATGAAGAAGAGGAATGTTATATTGTTCTAGTGGATGATTTCACTCTAGAGGAACAAGAAGAATCAGAAGGTGACATCATTGTGAGCAAGAAGGTGAGGAGAACAAGGTGTGGCAAACATGAGACATGGTTGATTGGGCTAAAAGGGAAACTACCAAGCAAAGACAAAGGGGTTTTAAAGGATGATGTGGGGAACATTTGGTTAGTCCCTGAGCTTTTGGGAACCAAAAGCCTCCTAATGGGGGAGGTGTGATCCAAAAAATTGAGTCAAATCATGTTGGACCAGTAGGGTCATGGAGAACAACTTTAGTCCAGGAGGTGGCTAGCAACTTAGAAATAAGAAAGCAATGTAAAACCATGGTAATATGATGTAATCAAGTTGACGATATATCTAAGGTGATCTAAAACATCTTAGGAGTCTCCATAGAAAGTTGCAAACTTGTACTCTAAGAAAAAAACAAAGTTTACAAAGACACAAAAATGTCATCTAGCACATCAAATACCCCTCTATACTAGAGAATGCATAAAATATCACAACAAACTCTTAGCTACCATGACACATGCAACGTTGTTGGCCTATCAAAAGTGATGAAAATGCCATTGTAAAGGCAAAAAATGGAATAGGAAGGGTTTTGATACTTGAATCAATTCATTTTACTTCGTTCTTCCATTTTGGTGCCATAGGAGGATAGAGAAGTAGCATAATGCATAAAAACCAAGTTGGATGGGTTGGCTTATGTGGGTGCCTTCATTTTTTAGGTTCTATGTGAGATTGCAAGTGAAGAGAGAGTTTATGAGTTGCAAGGTTTCTTAGTAATTGTGAAGGAGTATTCTACATGCTATAAGGTTCCATTAACCATGTTTATGATGTAACGATTGTATTTTGAGTGAGAGTGGGATGAGGAGCACAATGCTCAATCTTGCTAGAGTTTGTACTCTTTAGGGTTTCTCCAGGTTAATATATGTGTATTAGTCCTTTGTGTGTGTTTACTTGTAAGTTTATGCTTTGTTTTCATCTTTTCATTACATTTACACCATGTTGAACATATGGTACTACATATACATCTTCTTGAGGTGTAAAAACAATGTTTAGAAGGTTTATTGAGTTGATAAGTTGATATTATCTATGGTGAGCTCATGGAGACTATCTCCTAAGTGTCTACAAATCAAGTGGTATTTGAGCTTCGTTGATATCACAAATTAGGAATTGTGAATAGGTTATGCCATCCACAAGGTCAAGTGTTTCTATATGAACTTGAAATAGGCATACGAGAGTGGACAAAAGCAAATAGGTCAATGACAAGATAGGAAGAAGGTGGAGAAATAGGTTCAAAAGACTTGTTGATGATGTTGCAAGGATATCAAGCTCAATTAGGAAGATTAGTAGATTTGAGAGCATAATGTTGGCCTTGATTGGGAAGATAGGTGTGGTGAGGCTTCATGAAGAAGAGAAGGAATCAAAGAAGGGCAAATTAGACCAAGAAGAAACATCTTGTGGAGGCTTCTTCAAAGTTGAAGCTAAGATAGAAATACAACTATGGGATGGGTGAATGAATGTTGATAAGTTTGATTTGTGGATTTCTTAGATGGAGGTCTACTTTAGTCTTCGCAAACGAACTTCTCATCAACAAATTTCATTTGCAAGACTCAAGCTAGTTGGCTATATATTAACTTGGGAAGACTTCAAAGGAGTGTTGAAAAAGTAATTTAATCCAATTTGCCACAAGAAAGATAGGGTTGTGTGATGGCACTACTTCAATCAAAGGCAAGGACAAAGTGTTTAGGAGTACACTAGCAAGTTCTAAAAAAGAGGAATGCGATTGGAGAAGGTTGTCATGGACAATGAGGTCTTGATGAAATACATAGGTGGGTTGTTCAAACACTTAAAAAGGCTAATCCTAATGACAAGGCCCCAGTACATAGATGAAGCATTTTCCCAAGCACACTATCTTGGATGAGACAAGAAGAAAATCTCCTCTTTCAAGAAAAACCAAAAGGATAAGGGACAACAACAAGAAGGAAATAAGAATAAGGATAAAGATAAGGAAAACATAAGAAAAATCCCAATAATTTTGTCTAACAAAAGGACAAGGGCAAAGGGAAAGGCGAATTTTGTCATTCACATTGTGATAAGGATGGTCATTTGGATGAAAGGTGTTGGAAACTACACCTTGATTTGGCACCCTCATGGAGGAAGAATAAGAATGACAAGAACACTACCTTCATGAGCAAGGGAAAGGAGATTAATTGGTGATTTCAATTCAAATGAAAACTCTATTTAAGCAAGATGTGCATTGTGAAAGTTGCTTGTGAATTACATCTTTGTTGTAGTAGTCTATTTAAGCAAGATGTGCATCTTGATGGCATGTAAGAAGGCACTAACCATAAGTGATGCAACTAAGTTATTTTTCAAGAATGCATAGATCCATTTTGGGATTCTAGAGAGCATCATCTTAGATATGGATGCTCACTTCTTGAGAAAATTTTGGTGCTCCTTGGGAAAGCATGGATAAAGACTAGTTGAGATGGTCTTCCACATTCCATTCCCAAATGGATGATCAAACATAGGTAATGAATAGAACATTAATGCAACTTATTTGTGGGTATAATTAGAGGTATCCAAAAGGATGGGATGGACACTTAAATAACATTCAACACTCCTACAACATGGTAGATCACTCTTCAACCAATTTGTCTCCATTTGAAGCATGCCTTAGCTACTTGCCACCTAGTCCATTCAATGTTTGTTTGGGATAGTCAAAGGATGGGATAGAAAACATAGATTCAAAGGTGCAAAAGGCTATTGGATTCATTAACAAGGTGATCCAAACTCACCTCCATGTGCAAGAGAAAATTAGGGAGTCTCAAGCAAGGTACAAACACTAGCATGACCAATATAGGGTAGGGCACAAGTTCCATGTTGGAGATAAGGTGTGGGTATACCTAGGTAAAGAGAGGCTTCAAGGATCCTCATGGAAATTGAAACCTATCAAATGTGCAACACTCTCAAGATCATTGAATAGGAGGGAGAAAATATGTCTTTAGGTTGGACCTACCCTCCTACATGAAAATCTAATAAGTCATCAATGTGGAGTTGTGTTTGTTTGAACCTTAGATGTTGGATGAAGAACATTATGTTGTATTTTTTTCAATGGAGGACTTGGCTCCAAAAGAACAAGATGAATTGGAAGGTGAAATTATGTTGGACAAACAGGTGAGGATAGGGTATGGTGAACATGATACATGACTGATTGGGCTAAAATAGAAACTTCCAAGAAAGGCTAAATGTATTTCAAAGGATGATGTGGGGAAGAGATTCCGGTATTTGGTTAGTCCCCTAGATTTAAGGGACCAAAATCCTCCTAATTGGGGAGGTATGATATCAAAATTGAATCAAATCTTGCTAGACCAATAGGGTGAAGAATCACTCCAACCAAGAAGGTGACTAGTGTAAGGTTAGAGATTGCCTATATTGCAATCTGCATTTTACGTTTTTGCACTTATTTTGGTGCTCACTCCCCTAGTGTGTTTTTAGGACCATTTCACCCAATTCTAGACTTTTCCTTGATCATAAAAGGATTATGCAAGTAGTCCCAACCTTAAAAACACCTCATCTAACAACTTTGTAAATTTGGACCCTTGACCCCTCAAGGACACTTGCACTCGATGTGTGCTATTGTCCAGACACCAATATTGGGTGGGTGCTAGTGTTTGTGTTCAAATTTTAAAAAGTGACTCGCCTCTTCGTGCCTTAATCCTTACTACATTTTCAATGGTCATCCTCCTAAAAACTTAGTTTTGACCTATTTTTAAACCCTTTTTCAAAATCATTCACTAATATCACTTGCAATTGAAAACTTACTATCATTCCACTCTCTCCCAACACAGGTGAATTACAAAGGTCCCATTAAAGAGTAAGGCAATAAGCTAGGAATCTAAAGTTTGAATATTGTGAAGCCCCTTATGCCATTCAAGCTATGGATTAATTGTGATATCCTTTCCCTCTTTCCATTCTCCCACCAATTTCACTATTATAAGTCATTTCACTTCACCCTACTCAAGCTAAAAATATCAAAATCCTTCCCAATCCTCTCCTATTTAAATTTGAACCATTTCCCATCCTTTTACTTCATTTGCATAATTCATTGTGATCTTTGTCACCCTCTTTTGTCTCCATCACATCACACACCACATTGTTCTTAATTTCCCCCCTAGGGTTTGGTCTTGTGAACACAATATCTTGTACACATCACATACACTTTGTCACTACATCTACACACATCCCAAAATTTCATATTGTGCTATGTGGAGGTTGAAATACACCAAAAGGGGATTGGCCAAGGTAGTTTCCTTTATAGTAACCTATTTTCCTCTTTGTCCCTACATTCAACTCAAGTTTTTTTATTGTTGAGAGCAAATGTGTGCAATTTGCAAGTGGGAGAAGGATCATATACTGAAGGTGAGAACCTCTAAAAACTTCAAAGCCTTTGGAGGTTAGGACACTAGCACCTCTACAAGGTAGTTGTACCCCTTTGACATTCATGCAGTGCCCCTAGCAAGCAACTACACCCTTTGACACTATTGCAACACCCCTCATTGTAGTTGTAGCACCCAAATTCCTCAACTTCTTAGAACAAGCTCAAAATTTCACCAAAGCAGTCTTTTAGCTTCCTAAGTCCATTTTTGGAGTCCAAAATTACATTTTATAGGCACATACATTCTTTTTGTGCATTTATTTATGTCGCATTTCTATTTACACATGTCATTTCCTAGCTTCTTTTCTTTCTATTGTCTAGATTAAATTTAATTAAGTATTTTCTCTATATTGCTTTAATAATTTGATTCACTTAATAGTTAATACAAATAAAAAAAGGATCTCTTGAGCTATACTTAAAACCATAGGAGGTTCCCAAAAAAGTATCTTTCATTTGGTGAACTCGATAACTCACATACCTATTTTTTAATTTTTTATACATAGACCAAGAAGAATCACTTTTTTAGTTCTTTTTTCCTTTCTTTACTTTTCCACCATTTTCTTTCATCACCTAAATTACCTACATCCTCAAACCCTAGGTTACATTCTTAACCACTTGTTTTTTGTTTTCATCTCTAATTTACACATTCACACACTTCATTTTTCTCTTCATAACACCCCTTCATCCTCTCCCAAACCATACTTTACCCATATCTTTCCTGAATGTATCATTTTCTTTTCCTTCCCCTTTACCCTAAGTTGTTCCAACACCCACTTTACTTTACCCAACCCTTCCTCATTGGTTCCCTTGCCTTAGTTCACATATTTCTATAGCTACACCTTTTCCTTAATCCTTCCCAATACCTTTTTTTTTTCCTACCCCTACCCTTTCCCATTTGCTTTATATCCTTAGTGAGCATCCTCTAACACCTCTTCATCCTTTCCTTAGTTACCACATACTCTAGTTCACTTCAACCCCTCCCTACCCCTAGTTTGCCTCTACCTCTTAACTTTCCCTATTCACTGTAGTCCCTTGTAACTCCACCTTAGGTCTTTCTCATACTTGCTTATCCCACTCCCTTCCATTCCCCGTCCCTTTCCTTGTTCCTATCCTTTACACTTTCCATTACCTTTCCTTATCCTATCCATTTAGTATTCCCTTATTTTTTAGTGATAACACAATAGTGTACTCCACTTTTTGGCCTAATTGGGACACTCAAAATCAATATTTTTCAACATTTTTAAATTTGTTTCAATTATACTAAACAAACAACCAAGAATCTAAGGATGATGTAAACCAAGAAGGTATGGAGTTTTATATGTAGATTCAATTTGTAATTTTTTTGAATTTTCTAAAGAATTATTTCTTTCATTTTTATTTTTTCAATCAATTTTTTTATTTTTAAACTTTTTTTATTGAGTGACATTGTGAAATCTCACATAAATTTCACTACAAATAAATTATTTCCATAATTTTTTGAAATTAGATCATTAACTTTAATGTCTAAGTCACAAATAGTTTTTGGTAATTTTTATTCAATATTTTATTTATTATTAATTTTTGAATTTGTACTAACAAAATTTTTAGATCTATATTTTGTCATCTTACATTTCTCGTAGCATATATATATCAAAATTAAAAATCTTTTTCATTGAAACAAGGACATCCATGCAGAGTTGTAGTGCATTTTTTGAGATTTTTCTAACAATATTTTTTTATCTTTCCTAATGTCTTGAATATAGGTCATTGTTTTTGTAATAGACCTACATTCATTATAAAATTTAAAAAATACAATATTAAAAAAAACATAATACATAGTATACTTTGTGGAAAGCTAACACTAAGGGCTACATACTTGCAAAATAGTATTTTCAAATGACTTCATTTGATTCCCCAAAGGTAACACAAAATTGCTTTTTATCAACATTTTGATAGATGCAGAGGAGACTCTGTTAGGGGTTCGATTTAAGCCTAGGGGGCTTCTATCCAAGGGTGTTTGATCTAGCCCCTTTAATTGAACCCCCTTATACGAAACCCCTCTAGGCTTAAATCATGCATTTTTCTAAAAAATACATGATTTTAGGCAAAGTTAGGATGTCTCACAATGGGGCAGAGATTTATGATTTATCCCTCCATATCTTTCCCCTACTTTATTTTGGATTAATGGTTCATGCATCCTAATCATAGGTCGTGTATCCCACACCTTTATGATCATCTTCTTCCTCATAGCTTACTTCTCAATCCTTCCATGGCTTACATCCCTTGTCTCTCCACTACTTTTGATTATAGATGTCAAACTAAAACTACACCCTTTAGAGAGTGGTGTGATAACCTCTCCTTTCAATTGACACAATGGAAACACTCCTAGGCTATGGGTGACCTGAATATTTGAGTGAATCTCTAGAGAGGGCCGGTTCCCCTAGTGTAACACCTAAACTAACTTATTCTATTGTTGCTGACAAGGAAAAGGGAAATAAACTAACATAAAAATTGAACTTAAAACTTGGAAATGTGGTGATACACCAAAATAACTTGTGACTTGTACTTGTTTGTGCATTGCACAGTATGATCAATGATGCCAACACACCATACACAACCCAAGATTTGACATTTTTTGCATAAGTATTTCATAGGAAGGTTTAAACTTTATGAAAACATCTAAGAGGAATGACAAATGACCTTCTACAAGTTCAAATGACAAAAATCTCACAACTAAAAATTGCTTAAATTGTCAAAAACATAACCTATGACTTGCAATATGAATGTTTTTCTGCATAAAGGCAATGCAAAATGAGACTAAAACTCAACGATAAATAATATTATCACAAGAGAGTATTAATAATTCTATAATATCACACAATACACAACTTTGAGAAGGCAAAAATATGGCTTTTTATTGATCAAAAGAGGTACACAACTGTAGTACAAGTCTGAGAATACCAAAAATTTCTCTCAAAATAAGAGTTTACAATGTTTTCTCTTAGAAAATCAAGTTACAATACTTAGAAATACTTCAATAATGAAAATTAATCCCTACTAGGAGTCCCTTTATGCCTATCCAACATCATGATAAAATATAGGGCATGTCTTTTAAAAGTAAATACAATGTTTCCTTGCCTTAACAACCTGGTCAACATCTCCTTGGGCGCTTGGGAACTTGATCTCCTTCTTTGACTCCTTGAAATACTCCATGATGGCATTGAGGGGTGAGCTATCTAACTTTTCCAACCTCATCCACCTTTGCATGCTCCTGAATAAGCTCTTCAACCTCCTAGATGCTTACAAGAAGGTCAAACTACCTTTAGAGTCCTCATAACTACTCCAACTACCTCAACTCCTTCCCAACTCCACCTTGCATGTTTATAGGACATGTGTTTGATGAGTTTGAAAGGAATCAAGTCTCTTTGAGGGCATATGAGAGAAACTTGTACCATTTAGGACTCCAAGATTACATATTAAACAACTATTCCATGCTTCAAACAATCACTTGCTCTACATTCTATCTCTTCAATGTGAGAAAACACTTGTAGATGTTTGTCATAATTTGCTCTCTCTCCTTCTAGGATCTTGTTATTATTCAGGCTCTTTCATCCTTCTCATAGAACCTCATGATGCACACACAAGACTATGCCTTCTAGGGTATGCAGTGATTCTCATTCTCAGTGATTCTTTATATTCTATGCAGACTGCTACAGTTTGATAGTGATGGTAGTCTTATAGACTCTTGACTGCCTCCTCCTTTGTTCCCATATCAGTCCTCTATGGCTTTACAAGGTTTCTTAGAGACTATCTCAATCCATACATACCTCTTAACATTAACATGCATACCTCTATTGTTTGGTGGACTTATAGTATGTTTATACAATATTTGTAAAGGTTTCTCATCTTTGTTTCTCCTTGTACCTATATTTAGGTTCGCAAGCTTATTGATTATGTCCTACCTTGTCTGTTAGAGATTAAGGACTGCTTGACAATGCTCAAGTTCACAACTCTTCTTTGATACCTCTGACATCATTTTGACACCATTTTAATAATATAGTTTTCCTAAAAGGCTTGATAGTCACCTAAACACTTCACAGGATCCTCAAAATAGTTGATAGTGCCCTTTAAAGGCTTGAGAGACCTTCACAACTTCATTCAGTTTTGACTAAATAGTGAAAATGAAGATGAAAACAATATATTTCTCCACTTTACCTCTTGAAGATATTCTACAAAACGTTGAATCTTTGATAAAATTTTTAGATCTCTATGCACTATCTTCTGGGACAAATCTTTAATGTCTATCTAATGTATCTCTATGTGTCTCTCAGTCATACTTATCTCTGCCATGTATCAACATTGTCTTTGCATGCTATCCGAATGATGTCTCTACATGGTGAATTATCTTGAATTATGCCATGTATCTCCAATGCATGTGTATACCTCAAAAACCCTTAGTCTCTTTGGAATAGATGATAACTCTGTTCATTATGCCCTTGAAACCTTCTCTTTTGTGCTTTCTTGGATTCACTGTTTCATTTGATGTCCTTGTCTTTAACCATATCTTCAAATTTCACAAGGCTTGATTCACTTACAAACAACAAGCAATCTCCTGGGTATATGACAATGTTTTCAAGGTCTTCTTAGGGTCAGTACCTTCTCCTTTGTTGATGTTGTACTGTTATGACCTCCATGACATTATGGATTTTGACACTTCTTAAGAACTTCACAGACCTTTTGTTCATCAACACAGTATGTATCTCCAAGAGACTATGACACCTTACATAGGATTTGAAACACCACAATATCTTCTTGGTAGGAGTTCAAATGCTATTTACTAGGAATACATGAGGATGAAAGAGATTAGGATGAAGTGTAGACCTTGAATCTTTGGATATAATCATCATCTTTATACTCAGACTTTGAAACTCTTAGAGAATTAAGACTCCTCTCATCTTCTCCTTCTAGATTGTCTCACAAAATAACAAATTAAGGTACCTCGTGTGGATATACAGGGTCTGACAGTCCTATAATACTTCAAGAAAAACTATATGTGGTCATATAGTGTCTTCAAATGCTCTTGTAGACCTTACCACTGTTGCATTTCCCTTGTTATAGTGTCTTCAATACCATATATGTCTAAGTAGGTCTATAGGGAGTCTAGAAGGCCTTGACAATGATTTGTGATTGCCAACACTATTCTCAAAATTCTATCTATGCAATATCCATGTATTCTTGACATGTCCTCAACATGTTTGTACAAGTATATGCCCTTCAATCTCCTTTTTAGTCTCTTTCCTAGCTTGACTTGGTACAAACCCTTCATCTTCTCATTTAGGAACCCTTGACAACTGATCAACTGCAACAAACAATGAAGATTAAACCCTTTAGGAAACAATGATATTGATATCTTCCCTTTCATTCTTTGCTCCTTATGTATACTATTCACTACCTTTATCAAGGGTCAAGGATCTCTTAATAGCCTCCACTATTCAATACAAGAGTTCTAAGACCTCTTCATATCTCAACAAGTTATTGATAGTCTTCTTTGATCCCTGCACTACTTCACAGACCTATCACTGCTTCGTTCATGTTTTGCAAACCTTATTGTGACTTCACAAAACCTTGACTCCATGGTTTTGAACATGGATAAATAACTCTCAATCTCCTCTTCTCATATTCTTAACAAAGCTTTCAAACCCCTGAAGAAATTAACAGGAGTCTAAGGCTTCATAATGGTTTGATAGACCCTCTATATATTGAACTCATGGGCATGTAATGGTTTCAACAACTACTCTGACCTTGCATGAAGGAACCACGTAGAAACCATGTTATGGATCTCTATTGCATGCATCAAATAGTTGTAAATACACTCCAAAAACTTTCTCTTTATCTATTTAGACTATAGGTCACAATCTTAGATCTTTGTCAAGATCTATGTGCAAGCCTCTATCCACACTATTCATTGCTTGTGTAAGACTCTGCCAAGATATCTCTATCTTATATCACTTGTAGATCTCTCTGACCTTGCACAAACCCTGATTTTCTTTCTCCTTGATGCATGATAATGATCCTCCTATGACAAACCCTAGACAAACGACTGTTAGGTTATCCCTGTCCACTATTTTGCATAGTCTTGCATATCTCTGCATGGTGTATTCATTCATTTATTCATGATAACACAACTCTCCTCTTATAGTCTAAGAACATAATGGTAACCTTATTTGGTATTATGATGCTTCTTTAGTGCTCTTAAGGGTTTCATAATTCATTCATCACTTACCAACCTTCTGAAGATATTTGATGGAACTTCACATGAGTTTACAACCTTTCATACAAGACTATACAAGAGTCTTTTAATATTGTCACACCTCAATGCCATTTCTCTCTATAACTTATCAATTGTTTCAAATCAGAAGGAAACCCTACATAAACCAAAAAGAAAACAAAGCTCACTGTTGCCATGAAGAAACCCTAGACTCCACATGATGTTTGATAGACCTTTCTTTAGTCTAGATTTCTCAACAATATTTTATCATGTTCAACAACTTGATAACCATTATAAGATCCTAAAAACTGCCACGAACCTAGTGAGGTATCGTCCAACTCCAGAACACTATTCCATGTGCATGGTTTTGCATGGAAACATGTACACACCTACAAGAACTGAATGAATCTTTCTACTTATCTTTCATGGGTTCCAGGGCTACATACACTTGGTGTGCCTTCTTCATTGGCTGAGACACTTGTTAGGTTAGTAAAAACCCTAACAACATGACTATACTCAAATTTTGACCTTATTTTTGAAAATGACTCCCTCCAAAGCAAGAATGTGGATTTTTGGAGACTTTAAGGTTGTTTAGAAGATTTAGGACTTTAATATTTCACTAAACAAGGTAATTAAACACATTTCCTCACTTTTGCATTGCAAAATCACATTCCAAGACCTTTTGAAAACACTTAAAAATGACCAATTCATGCACCTAGGAGACTATATTAACTGTTTGAGCCTAGAAATTCAAATGGTTAACAATACCATTGATTTCTTCCTTGTTAATGAGAATATTGATCATGAATCCCACCTTTCTCACATGGATATGCAATGTCTTAAAATAGTATTGCTATTGCAAGACATGACACATGCTATTAACCCCACCAATGGCCTTAATCCTTCTAGGATCATTGACTCATTGCAGAATCTTTTGCTCACCAAATCCTTTATATTAGAGATGTAAAATATAGGACATATTATGCATGCTAATGCAACCTCATTGCCTCTTTCTACTTTCTTTTGAATCTCTAAGTGCATCTACTTCTATTATGTCTTTGTTTGGCCCCTCCATGCCCTTCCCTTCTCTTACAACACATGTAGTTGTTCCTACTCTCCCTTTATCTTCCATATTTCATATTACTTCCCACTTTGGCCTTATCCAATCTTCCATTGATCTCTCTATTGCTACCTTGTCTGCTCTTACCACATCTATGTAATATAGCCTATCTTTGTCTCGTTGACCTTATATCCTACTTCTCATACTTATATCTAGCCACCACATACTTTCCACATGCCCTCTCCTCTCACATCCTCCTTTTCCCTAATGCCTTCTATTAGGGTTTTTATTATTACCCTTAACTCTAAGAGATGACACAACACCTAGACTTAGGGTTCAAGTTGATCTGAGTAAAATGACAACCCCGTGACTAAACCAAGGACAAGAAAAAGCCAATTGACAAGAATGGACCCTATCTTCTACACTTTGAGTTCTGCTAGACTTAAGAGGGTGATCCTAATGAGGGTCATAACAAATGACAAAGATCTTTGACATACATTGCTACAAAGACAAAACCAGGTCTAACTAGCACAATGCATATGCTCAATTTACTATCACTAACTCATATTGTGCTAGTTTCATACAAATTTGTAGCTGCAGATCCTATACATGTAGATAATCGACACATTCATAGATGTATGAGAAAAGGATTTAATATTCAGCATGTGCAGGCATGATCCTTTGTACCTTTACAAGCATTATGAACAAATAAATTATAAAAACAACTTATCTTCATTTTAATCAGGAAAAGGAATGATGAATTTGCAATAATTTAAGCCAATCCTTTACATCTTTCAACTCCATGAAGACAAGCATACCAAAATAACTTATATCTTTTGTAAGTTCGAGGTGATCAGATGCAATCATTAAGGATTGGTGCCTAATCCTATAGAAACAGAGTCAAACCAAAACTAACAGATACAATGGTAAAGTAACTCGAATTTGGATGAGTCTAATTGACTAGGATTATACTGTGTAGATCTTAGACCCTCAAATGCCCTCCTGTTCTTAACAATACAACCTATTCATAGTTATCCTTTCCCAATTTGCAACCCCCACATTCTAGGTTAGAAAGACTTCCTATCATAAACAACTTATAATATAAAATTTTACTACATCCCATGAATGCAAACTAACTAATCCATGACACAAGTGCATCAAATGTGCACCTAGAAACTTTCCATGTTCCTTAAAGCACACAAAAGAAATTGGAGATAGATTGCAAAGTAAAAAACAAGAATATGTCTTTTATTGATTTATCAAACAAACATCACAATTCTAATTGTAGAAAATTAGATTGAGAATTAGACACTATTCACATAATTCATGATTCTACATAGATCTTTGCACCACAAATCCCAAAATGACTACATACAAACCTAGAATTGGCCTAGGAACTTCCAACAATAGCCTAAAGCACTACCCAAAATTCCCCTACACACTTTTTCAATACCTAGAAATTAAAAATTTAAAGAGAGGAAGTAAGACTTAGATTGGAGACAAGAGTGACACAAGGCACAAACTAAGCCCTTGATCTACAACTGCACATGGGCATAAAGGAATATGACACATGATCTTTAAACTCTTCCTCTTTTGCCCCATTTTGGAAACTAAAATTAGTATCCCACATTTCTGGAAGCATTCATGTACAAATTTGTACCCCTGTAGTAAAAGTGTTTTCCTAGGAAATAAACTTGTCTTTATAGCACTTCAGTTTCACACCCTTTTGGTCACTTGAGATAATTTGATGCGCTACTACATGTTGAAGCATCAAGTGCAAACAAGGTGTGTTTCTATGAAATCTACATTTTATTCATCATCCACCATTAAATCCACAACTAGAATCATGCCCTTGGGATGCGTGATATTTTTTAGGTAGGAAAATTGTATTTGAGAAGCTACAGGAGTCAATCTGGCATTAAATGGCATCTTGGGAAATTATTGGCACATTCTCTAGTGTTTTGGAAGAAATGCAAAAATTTGATGCAAGATAGGATATGGGAAATAGGGAGTGGAATGGGATGAAGGTGGAAACCTAGTAGAGAAATCAAGTGGAACTAAAAGTGGGAAGTGGATGTGGGAAGTGTATGAAGGAAATCTAGAAGGCTATTAGGTTTCTGGAAAGAGAAATGAGTGATTTTGGAGGTGAAGGAACAATAAGATATGAATGTGAAATAGGACAATAGGATGAGATGTGGGATGAAAGAAATGATATCCTAAAGTCAATGTAAAGTCTACAAGGAAGAGGGAAGGGAAGACAGGAAGATGCAGGAACTTCATGTAAAACATGAGAGGAACTAGATATGGAAAGTGAAATGAAGAATTCTAAAAGGCTAGGAAAGTTTTGCAAACAAAAACAATTGAGGAAGTGGAGGATGCAGGAAAAACATGTGAGACTGAAGGCAAGAACTAGATGTAAACATATACGGTCTGAGAGTGAAATTCTACAAAATAGAAAGGAAGGTGAATCAAAGGAAAGAAGAAGAGTGATGAAGGTTGGAAGGTTGCAAAAAAAATGAAGAGGATGAGATATAGGACATGAGGTGAACATATCTAATCTAGAAGGAAAATTTGTGAAATGCAAAGTGGAGGAAAATGAAGTATAAGGCTAGAACAAAAGTTTATAGAAAGGGAAGGGGGAATTGGATGCCGGAACAAAAAATATGAAATTTGGGACCCAATCAGGATTCCACAAATTGGAGGAAATGAACGAAGTGAAAAAGACTAAGGACCCGACAAGGTTTACAGGATTTTTAGGTGGAAAAGGAAGTGGATATGACATATGGAATGAAGAGAGGAATATCTGATATTCAATCAAAAACCCACAAAAGAGGAAAGTGGAGGGAAATGAGAAGGAACGAAGGGATTGATCAAAACCACGGGGATTTCATGCAGAATCAGAGGTGGATACAAAATGTGGAAAGAACAAAATACATCCGATAGGTCAGAGAATTTCTACAAACTTGAAGAAATGTTGGAAAATGACTAATAACTTCCCAAGCTTAGAACTTTTCTATATTTTTAACAACTTCAACACATAGTAAACACATTGGGGATGAAATTGAACAATACTAAGAAAAAAATTGACCAAGGGGAAACCCACTTAAACTTTCTTAGATTGGTTATAAATGGTTGGTTAAAATAGGGCAAGTGCACAAAGGGAACCAAACTTAGGTTTTTGCATTTTTTGAGGCATATGAAATCAGGCTCCAACACCTTCCATAGCTCTTAACCTCCTATCATATATTTGTACTGTCATCCTATGACTCTTTCCTACCACCTTTACCACCCCTCAGTTTCAAATCTCATTTGACCTTATAAGTGCCTAAAAATGGACAGACATACATGGTAGGTCCAATAATGAATTGACAACAAATCCAATGACCCTTTATGCCATGAAACATAAGAATATAACTTCTTAATTGGTCCTACTCTAATGAAAGTGTCTAGGTGACCCCTAGGACTATCTCCCTTCTTTGTTTTGTGTTAGTCATTTTCTAAGATTTTGTACCTTGTTTGTCTAAAAATTACTTTTTGCCCTTTAATTGATGTATTCACCCTCATTTATCTCCATTCACCTTGATGAACACACATATGCCCGGGTGATTGAATTACTACTAGAAGGGGCAAATGTGCTTGTTATGTTTGTTTGCATGATTTCTTGCATGCATCTATTATTGCACTATTTTTGTCTCTTGATCTCTTGTTTTAATTATATGAGAGTGTGCTCAACATAGTTAACCTTTAGTTGTATACTCTAAATTTGGATTTTTGGTTTTAATGGATTGTTATAAGCTTTTACATGGGTCTTTTTCATCTTTTCTTTTTGAGAAACTCTTGCTTTTGCCTCTCTCCATTCATGAACAATGACATGTTTGAGCTTTTGTTTTGAAGAATTACACCAAGATTCTAAGCCTTTTACATGTTTCTACCACATCTACTATTGTTTAATCAATACACACAATCTCTAGGCTTTGCAAGACAATAGTTTCAATCAATTTCATTGCTTCCAACAACTCCCAAGCTTCAATTTTAGTGTTTTTAATAGCAACATTTTTTGTTCCCTCTTTAGTCTATTTTTTGGTTTTCTTTCCTTCCTTCCATCAAAGGGGCAGCCCATGGTTAAGAGGAGAAAGGATACCAAACAACTAGGTCACTAAGGATAGCACTGTTAGAACCATCATCTCTCACATTTTAGATCATCTACATCCTAAGCGTGGGAATTATATTTACTTTGTTTTATTTAGATTACTTTGTTTAGTTGATTACAATAATTGTTAGTGTTAATTTAGTTATTTCCTTTCTCCAAAACTATAGCATTCAATTGCTAAATTTAAATTTAGGATTACAATTTAGCAGAGTAGATAATTTATTTTCATTGCAAACAAAAAGTTTAGAACAATATTCTTTATCTCAGGAACTAACAAAACATCCAAATCAAATAAGTAAACAACAAGATAAATCAACTACTCAATGGTGCAATCAATTTTTTGTAAATAGAAATTAATTCCTCTCCACTCAAAAATTGAAATCAGAAATGGCAAAGTCTCAACATTATTTTTAATATGAAAACATTATGTCATTTGGATTGGAAAGAAACAAGAAAAGTTTGTTTGCTTAAATATTGGTTGAAAGTGTTTATTTTCTTCTAGTTTCATTCTATTAGATCTAAGAAGAAGGAGAAGAAAATAAAGGAGAAGAAAATAATTTATTTTCTTGCTGATTTCTAAAGGATAGTTTTTATTTTTCAGTGGTAGGATTGTAGATGCACATAATCATATGTACCACAAAAACACACAAAAAATAAATTAGTTTATCTTCATTGTCATTCAACATTTCTATTTCAATAATTAGGACAATTTGAAGAACTCATTTTCAAACATTCAAATTCATTTCAAACCACATTTAAAAAATACAAAACAAAGCAAAACATCAGAACAAAACCAAAAGAACTCCTTACGCTTTTTGCATTTGAGCTAAAAGCCCCAAACTTAGTTTTATAAATCCAACTTGTAAATGTGTGAAAACTTTGTAAACATTCACATAATGAAATCAAACACAAAATTGACAACCAAAACAAGGACTTTCATATTAGAGGCATCAAAATAGCTTTAAATTCCTTCTTTTCCCCTCAACCACATTTGTCATATTTGGTCTATGTGTTTAGACCTGTGCAAGAGAGGATTGAGTGGAAGCTACTTTGAGAGAGCTAAGGGAGAGTTCACCAACTCCTATGGACACCAAAGTAGTGAAAGGAAACAAGGTACCCATTAACGCTTCCTACTCTAAACTTCTAAGGAGAGTGATGTGCAAATTTTAATCTTTTAACAATTACAAAAACTACAAACACATAAACATAAAAGAAACAATATACCATAACACAAGTGTATGTGAGGAAAACCATTTTGGGAGAAAAACCCCACACTCCAAAGTAGCCCAATGTGTTATTCAATAAACAACATAGTTACAATACACTTTCAGAGCAAGCCTTCACATGAGTATCACCAACCAGATATCTAGAGAAATTTTGAGAGCATAACATTACCTACAAAACTCATAATCAAACCTCCATCTCAAGCACCCAATAAATAAGAGTTATAATACATGAAAGTATAAAATGGTAATTAGAAAAACATCAGCTAAAACCACCCAAAATAGTGGTGCCCAAATCCTTAGAAATACAACACCCAAATTCCAAGATGAGTCCATAGGATAAAAATAGCATATTCCTTCCACTTGTCATAACCTCATTATAATCCACTCACCAAATTGGGTGTTCTATTTTGGATCCATTACCCCAATCCAAAGATGCCTTATGATGTGTCACAGCATGCATCATAAGTTGGTAAACAAGTGTAACTCCCCTTCCAACTCTTTTATGTGTCCTAGATGATTTTACATTTCCAATGTAGGATGCCCAACTTCTAGAGGCCATAACTTTTGATCTGAGAGGCCGATATTTTTTTTTAAATGTAGAGATCAAAGAGGTCCATGTAAGAGGAACCATGGAACTAGTGCTAGAAAACCTAATTTGTTTTTTATTTTGACCAAAAAATCAACTATATAAACTAGAAATTGAGTTTTTTGTTTTATAAACTAAAATTGCACTTTCAGTAATCTTAACATTAGGAGAAAGGTTGAGACACCTTTCCTAATACTACCCCACTAATCGAACACCTTGCAAGAGTAAAGGGGAAACTTACTAACACTAAAATCTAACTACTAGGGGCCGAGAGGTCCATAGATTCATTGCATCACTTGAACTTATTTCTTTCTTATGGGCTTTATTCATAAATTTTCAACGTTCATCAAAGTATCAACCTTCTCTAGCATCACCATTCCATCCTCTACCATATCACAAACAAAATGGTACTAAACATCAATGTGCTTCATCCTCACATGAAAGGTTAGGTTCTTTTCCAAACACATGGCACACTGACCATCACAATGAACCACAATGGCTCCTGCATCTAGCACATCTAAGCATAATTTATTAAGCCAAATGGCTTCCTTACAAGCATGAGTAGTTTCCATGTACTCTATTTCTATAGTGGACAAAGCAACCACAACCTATCACTTACTCATCCAACTGATTGCACCACCAAACATAGTGAAAGTGTATCCACTAGTGGATCTCCTATTGTTGATATCTCTAGCCCAATTAGAATCCACAAATTCATGAATACAAACTAAACACCATTCCCCTGTAGGATACCCATGATAGGATAAGGAATACTCAAAAGTACCACACAAATACCTGAAGACTCTCTTCACTACATCCTAATGTACCTATCCAAGATTAGCCGTAAATTAGCTAAGGACTCCCACTGCTTAGGTAATGTCTAGTCTTGTGCATACCATAGCATACATCAAAATACTAACTACACTAGCATAAGGTACTCTACTCATATCAAAATCCATCTCATTGGGAGAAGTTAGACTCTACTCAATAGATAATTTTGTCCCCATCATAACAAGAACACACAATGGCCTACAAGTTGACATGTTGAACCTCTCCAACAATGAGTTCACATACCTAATGTTGACCCATTTTCCCTCTATCTAGAGTCAAATAGTTCACCTTGAAAATCTCATGGATATCCCTTGGAATGTGGCCCTGCAAGCCTTAATCCCTCCAAATTCCAGTGCTCTGCCCTGCAAAAATCCCTAAAAACTCGTCTGGAGAATCCTTGCAAAAAACCCAGAAAAACCTAGAAGCCTTTTACCTCCAATGTCTTCCTTCGAAGGGATTTTCAACTTCATACTTGGTCATTTTGGTATGGATATTTAATGTTCGGATATCCAGATCTTAGTTAGCATCTGAATATTATCTTAATATCTGAAGCTTAGCTAGAATCCCAATATCTTTTGTGTATTCAGACCTTAGTTAATATCCAGATGTTTTCTTAACATCCAGATCTTAACTAACATCCGGACCTTTTCTCGTATCCGAACCTTAGTTAATATCTAAATGTTTTCTTAACATCTGGATCTTAACCAACATCCAAATACTCTTCAAATGTGCGAACCTTAGTAATTACCCAAATGTTTTCTTAACATCCAGATATTTCCTAATGTCTGAATCTTTCCCAATGTCCATGTCCTTTGCGAATGTCCCAATGTCATCATTAGGTCTCCTCCCCAAAGAAATACATATGACGATGACATCATCCAGACATTCTGCCACCAATATATTATCCTACAGTGCTAATATCCTGATGATGTCATCCAGATCCCCTCTTCAACGAAGTTCTTCATGCCGATGACATCATCAGGATATTCAAAGGTGGCATATTAAAGAGGCATCCAGATATTAAGTTAATATCCAGATATCAAGTTAATATCTTGACATTGGATATTCATGCAGATGACGGCCCCTCCATGCTTTGAAGGTAAATTTGATGGGTGCCTTTGGATATCAGGATGTTAGGACTATTGTATGCGGTCGAGCTATATCATCCAGATATTTGCGAATGTGTAGACCTTGAAGATGCTCATGGATATCCATATGCCCGTTGACCGTAACTTTGACCGCGAATATCTCCCTCATCCTAAAGAATTTATACATAATCCAAAAGGCAAAAGTGATTAGATTTTCATCCTCTTTCATTTGGCAGGTTTTCAAGGAATATTCTCACCATGAAATTATGATCCAAAAAGCATGATCCAGATATGGATATGCACATCTAGATATTAGGATAGTGGTCGACTGAAGATGAATATGCATACTCAGCCGACAAGACATATCAGCAGCCGACTTGAAGTATTGCTAAAGCTTTCCAGAGGCAGATATTTCACATTAATTGTTGCAGGTGAGTGATTTAGCTGCTCGCATTGAACACTCAAAATATCTTCTAGCTGCTCAATGGATTCAGATATTTTTCTGCATTGAAGTCTTGCAAGTAGGTGTCCGTTCTGGCGTAAGTTTTCTTCTAACAGCCCATGGGGCAAATTTATTGTAATTGACTTAGGTCAAGTACTCAAATGTTATATATGCATCTTTGAGAGATGTAATAAGGGTTGGATACTTGCTCATTCTATATTCAAACATAGCCCTTCTCTATTGTAACCGTGCCTTCTAATTGAATATATGTTGGTTATGCTCATCTCTTTGTGCTATTTTTAACTCTATGTAAATCTAAGGATGGTTTGTCTGTGAATACTTTGTTCCTCTCAACCATTGCTTGCTTCTTACCTCTGTTAGGATTAGTTAAATCTATGTGTACTTATCAGTTATATATGGTTATGTTGTGCATTTTCTCAGTGTTGTGAGAGCTTTTATATTCAAACTTGGTGTATTACCTCCCCTTTAATTTCAATTTCATCCCTCTTACTCTTTTCATAAACAGGTGGATAGATTAGGTTTAGTCTTAGGATTTTTGAACCTCTCATTCAACAAAGAAACCAGCCTCTCTTTGGAGATTTGGCCTCCTTATAGGGTCCCACACCTGGAGGTCATCTCAATGTTTTACTAGATTGTTGAATCCCTAAAAACCTTCAACACTGGGTGCAAATCTATGTGACAACAGTTTCTAGCACGCTCGATGGGACTCTGAGCATAAGCAATCAAAGAATTAGGCTGAGAATCTGGTGTTCTTCTCAGTACTCTACATATTGGGAGAAATTTTACGCACTTGGCGACTCTACAAGCTCTTGGTCCTGATCAATGCCATCTTTTATGCCTATGCAAACAAGGACATCTTTAAGAGGTAACTTTCAATTTGCTGAACTATCTGCTACTGCTTCAAGGAGAAGGTCTAGGTTATCTATATCTCCTGTAAGAAGGAATAGCAACCTTACTTTACCTCATTCAAGGGATCAATCCACACCCCCTCGTATTAGGTTTAAATATAATAGAAGAAGCTTGCATATCCCTAGACTGAATTTGAATATCCCTAGGATGGCAAGGAATTTTCCTTTTGTGACCTTTAATGGAGGAAGTCCATTAGATTTGGCTACATACAATGATATACCAGCGGTAGCCCTGAAATATGTTTCACCCTTCATGGGTGATGGTTCTATTACTGTTGCTGAGCGTATCAAAGACATATCTAATGTATGCTCAGTCCATCATATACAACATGAAGATGTTGCAGTCCAGCTCATGGTCTCATCTTTTAAAGGGAGAGATCTTCAATGGTTTAGGAGCTTGACCCCTGCTTCAATACATACATGGGACGAGCTGGGAGAAGCCCTCTACAAACAGTTTGGAGAGAGGGTAGACACTGTTTCATTGCTTGAGGAATTGACAACTATCAAAAGAGCTCCAAGTGAGATGTTGACAGACTTCAACTTCAAATTCTAGAGGACATGGGAGAGAATTCCAGCTACCCTCATGCCATCTCCACAAGGTGCTTTCTTGTACTTTTTAAGAGCTTTGAATTCTGACATTGTAGTGATGATGCAATCCATGGGTGCTGATACTCTACCAGGTGGCTATGAGCAACTCTAAAAGTAGAAAATTGTTTAATACAAGCTGGAAAAATTGCTCCCAAACCCCTGTACCCCTTTTTGTAGAGTTGCCATCCTCATCCCAGCAATCCATTATTGCTCCCATCCCAGAGCCTAAAGCTTCAACATCCTCTCATTCTCAAGAAGAGAGTGATCTTAAGACCCTAATGGTCAATTTGACCAACAAAGTGAAATGTATAGCTATTCAAACTGCTCCCAAGCCTCATCAAAATTATAGTCAAGGGCAGTAATCTAATTCAAATTAGAACCAAGGGTATAATCCTAATAGAAATCAGAACTAGAATCAGGGTTACCAACAAAATAGATACCAAATACTAACCCTGCACAACCTTTACAAACCATTAGACCTATATAACAGATACCAGGTGTGAACCCAATTAGGGCTTTAGTCCCTACTCAAAACAATCTGACCTAGGAGGCAGATTGGTGCTACCCTTGCAACTAACCTCATAATCAGTCCTCTTGCACTCTTGGAGCACAAGAGAGAGCTTTAATGGTGTAGAACTTTCACACTCAGCAGGCATCATTATCAGAGGCAGCCAATAACAGCCCTGAAGTACCAAATGACACTACTTTTGATGCCAACATGATGTTATGGACTGCAGAAGATTTTTGTGTTGTCAATTAGCCTATGGACAGTGTTGTTATGCCCATTGCAGACAACATCAGGTCAAAAAAGAGGCAGTTCGAGGCTAGTCCCATACTTGTTGTGTTACAAAAAGAGCCTGTTCCAAAGGAAAAAGTGGCTAGTCCCACAATCCCAGTATAGAGCAACATATCTGCTGCTACAAAAGAAACTCCATCAGGCTCAAAAGTGCCTGAACAGGTTGCAGATCAAGCAAAGAAGGGAACATGGATTCCCTCAATGCACATGACAACCTCTGTTCCATTAAATATTATGGAACAAATGAAGAAGACAAATATCAATGTCTCTATGTGGGAAGTAATGTCCATCCCTTCTCAAAGGGATCTATTACAAGAGGCCTTAAGGCACTTCCCATCAGCTAAATTAGCAGCATTAGACTCATCATCAAAGAAGAAAGAGAAGACCCTTGCTAGTCTTGTGCAACCAAGTGAGGGACAAGTAAGTATAGTTAAGAAACCATCTCCTTTCTACTCATCTTTGATTATTGGGAAGTTTTTAGTGCACAACTGTATGATTGACTCTGGGGCTAGTGTTTCAGTCATGCCCAAGAAGATAGCAGATGCGTTAGGCATCAAGTATGCCCCCATTTCATCAGGAGTATTATAGTTAGATGGCAACTCTATGAACACCATAGGAGTGATCAAGGGATTGGACTTGACTTTGCATGCATGTCCAAACCTAACTTTTAAGTAGGACATATCAATCATTGATTTTCCTCCTTTCTTTGCCATCTGCTTGTCAAGGGACTTCATAGCCAAGGTAGGTGGCTACCTTTCTTCTGACTGGTCTCACATGCTATTAAGGACCAGATATGGCACATGATTCACCATTAAGGCTGAACCAATTTCAAACTATCATGTGTAGAATTATGACCACAACATGGTGAACCCACATGTCATGATCCAGGGTGAGGAAGTGCATGAATCAGAACCTATTGAGGTAGAACCTTCACCTCTTCCTATCCCTGACCTATTTCTTGATGAGTGGGCAAGAGATCATGAAAATTTTAATCCTTATGATACCACTGAGGCAACTGACTAGGGCAACTACATGATTCATGAAGGGGATCCTTCAGTCCCTTCTGTAATTAAACCAGGTGATGACTCCAATGGCCCATGGAAGATGTTCTTTGACGGTGCAAAGAGCATAAATAGAGCCGGTGCAGGTGTTTTGCTAGTCTCTCTGACTGGTAAGAAGTTGCATTTTTCTCATAGGCTACACTTTTCTTGCATGAATAATGTAGCAGAGTACGAGGCATTGGTTCATGGCCTATTGATAGTAGAAAAGAATAAAATCAAGCATCTGGAGATTTTTGGTGATATTTAATTGGTGGTCAACCAAGTTAGAGAGAGATGTGTAACAAAAAACCAGCTTCTAAGAGCTTATAGACATAGAGTTTGGAGCCTGTTTGAGAGATTCGATGCTCTCAACCTCCAGGTGATCCCAAGAAAATTAAATGCTGATGCTGATCAATTAGCAATAGTGGGGGCTTAGTTTTCTCCACTTACAAACTTGTTTCAAGGACCTGATCAACATGTGAGGATTGTCGTCAGACCATCTATTCCTGATAATGATATCCATTGGCAGGTCTTTGACAACAATGAGCAGATTGTAAGCTTCATTTAGAATGAAGCAGAGTTCTCTTCCATAGCACAACCCAGGTTGAAGGAGTGCTATGGTGATCGGATCATCCAACTCAAATCAAACAAGCTGCCCAAGGGTATAGTCACTCTTGAGGCCATCTTCAGCTGTGATGATGAGTTCAAGGGTGAAAGGAATGACATGACCTTCAAGAGAGAGGATTACCATAAGGTAACCGTCGCCCAAGACAAGGAGTTACTGCTAGGAAAGGTATGTAGCGATGCAGAAGAACAAGAATTCATAAAGCTTGCCCAGAAATATAACGATGTTCTGGCATGGACATATGAAGATCTTAAAGGATTTAATCTAGAGGTGGCTCAGCATGCCATTGATTTGGATCCTAATTGCAAGCTAGTTCACCAAAAGCAATGACCTATAAATCCAAAGATCGAGCCGCTCATGAGGAAAGAGATTTCTAAGCTCATACAAGCAGGGATTATCTTCCTTATCAAGTATTCTACTTGGGTGGCTAATCTAGTGCCGGTAAGAAAGAAAAATGGAGAGATTAGGCTCTATGTAGACTTTAGGGACCTGAATCGGGCTTCTCTGAAGGATCATTACCCTCTGCCCTTTATGGATCAGATTTTGCAAACAATTACAGGGGCAGAGAGGTTTTCATTGTTGGATGGCTTCTCTGGCTATAACCATATCATTGTCAGAGAGGAGGATAGATTTAAGACAACATTCACAACCAAATGGGGAACCATGGCATATGCAAAGATGCCCTTTGGCTTGTCTAATGCTAGTGCCACATTTTAGAGGGCAATTGATATTGCCTTCAAAGGATTTATAAACAGGTTCATCTTGATTTATCTAGATGACATCACAGTCTTCTCCAAGAAAGGAGAAAATCACATGGAGCATCTAGAAAAGGTTTTCCAAAGATGCAGAGAGTTTGGGGTGTCTCTGAACCCCAAGAAATGTATTTTTGCTATTGCCTAGGGTAAGCTTTTGGGTCACATAGTGTCTAAGGATGGGATATCCATAGACCTCGAGAGGACATCAGCTCTCCTTTCTCTTCCCCTACCTACTCACAAAAAACCTTTACAATCATTTCTAGAGCAGATCAACTTTGTTAGGAAGTTCATCCATAACTGTGTTGGCTTGGTGAAGCCTCTAACCCTTATGCTAAAAAAAGATGCAACCTTCAGATGGACTAAGGAAGGGAAGGATGGTTTTGAGAAGATCAAGGAAGAGATTGCTTAGGCACCTACTCTCATGAACCCTAATTATGAGAAAGACTTTGTCCTCTATGCTCATGGAGGAGATAACAATATTGCTGTTGTCCTGATGCAATAGAATGAACAAGGACCGGAACAACCTCTGGCTTTCTTCAGTCAGACCTTAAAGGACTATGAGGTCAGATACAACCCCATGGACAAATAGGTATTTGCCGTTGTTAGAGCTTTAAAAAGGTTCAGATATATGCTAGCAAATAACCATATCAAAGTTTTGGTTTCTCATCCTACTGTGAGGGATTACATAGTGGGGATTGAGATTAGTGAAAAGAGAGCCAGTTGGGTCACTAAGATCCTAGAATATGATGTGATCATCAAGGCCACTAAGCTAATTAGAGGCAGAGGATTGTGTGAATAGCTAGCTTAGACATCAATAGATGAAGTAAATTCATCTTACCATTTGAATGAGGAGGAACTTCCGACTGAGCCATCAGTTGTGAGTTCTTGGACGACAAATATGGCTAGTTTCCTATCCAATGGTGAGTATCCCTATGGACTAGATAGAGACAAAAGAAGACATTTTAGGTTGCAGTCTATCCCTTATGCTTTGGTAGATGGTGTTCTCTTCAAGAGAAATTTAGATGGAGTCTTACTGAGATGCATAGAAGAAAATCAAGTTGATAGACTTCTCAGTGAGTTTCATGTTGGCCCAACTGGTGGCCATTTCTTTGCTAGAGCTACAATAATGAAAATAATGAGGGCAGGTTACTTTTGGCCCACATTATTCAATGATGCCCATGTATGGGTAAGAAAATGCAAAGCGTGTGCCCTATTTGCTAGAAAGAAAAGATTGCCAACACTTCCACTTCACCCTATTCAGGCTGATCAACCCTTCTCATAGTGGGGATTAGATTTCATTGGCATGATAAACCTTGCTTCTAGTGTTGGTCTAGGTGGGTTTTGATTGGGATGGATTACTTCACTAGGTGGGTTGAAGCAATCCCACTCAAGGAGGCCACTGAGTCATCTATCATGGATTTCTTGGAAGAAATCATGACAAGGTTTGGAGCTCCTTATACTATTATTTTTGATAATGCAAAAGCATTCACTGGTTTTAGGATTGCTGATTGGGCTCTTAAATATAATGTGTTCTTGAAGACTTCATCCAATTATTACCCCCAAGGTAATGGGCTGGCTGAATCTACCAACAAGAACCTGATCATAATTCTGAAGAGGACCATGGAAATAAATCAAAGGCAATGGCACAATAAGATCAAATTAGCTCTTTAGATTGATAGGATCACATACAAGAGGGCCATTGGGAACTCTCCTTTTGTTCTGGTGTATGGCAGAGAGGCTAGATTGCCTATATCCTTAGAGCTTCCTGCACTAGATTTGGCTCATCAATTAGAGTTGGAAGGAGAGGATGCAAGGTCTGTCAGAATGGCTGAATTAACTGAATTAGAATAACAAAGGCAGTCAGCCATGATCACATTAGAAGAACATCAGATGCAGATTAAGAGATATTTTGATAAGAAAGCCAAAGTCTAGACCTTCAAAGAAGGTGATCTTGTTCTAAAATGGGATGCTGACCGAGCCAAACCAGGAAGCCACACCAAGTTTGATGCACTTTGGAGTGGTCCATACATCATCACCTACAACAAGCAAGCAAATGCCTTTATTTTGTCAAGGCTGGATGGTGATGTTCTACCCATTTCAGTTAATGGGATTCATCTCAAACCTTACCATTAAGGTTGGTATGAGGTCTTGTATATATTGTTTTAGTTCATTTCAGTTTTAGGTTTCCCTTTCCCTAAGTGCTCTTGCACAGACTGCATTGTCATTAAGAGAATGCATGCCTCTTTCCTTTTGTGTGTTTTGGGAGGTAGGTTTCAGTTGTCTTGACCTATTTCATTCCTCTTTTGGACTCTATGCCCAGTGGATGCTTAAGGCTATTGATCTATTTGTTTAGCAAGCAAACATCCCCGAGAGATTGCCAAAATGTTGACCCATTTTTCCTTTTTCCAGAGTCAAATAGTTCACCTTGAAAATCTCCTAGATATCCCTTGGAATGTGACCCTGCAGGCCTTAATCCCTCCAAATTCTAGTGCTTTGCCTTGCAAAAATCCCTAAAAACTTGTTTGGAGAATCCTTGCAACAAACCTAGAAAAACCCATAAGCTTTTTGCCTTCAATGTCTTCCTTTGAAGGGATTTTCATCTTCATACTTGGTCATTTTGGTATGGATATTTAATGTCTGGATATCCAGATCTTAGTTAACATTCAGATATTATCTTAATAGCCGGACCTTAGCTAGAATCCCGATATCTTTCATATATTCGGACCTTAGTTAATATTCGAATGCTTTCTTAACATCCGGATCTTAACTAACATCTGGGCCTTTTCCCGTATTTGGACCTTAGTTAATATCTGGACTTTTCTTAACATCCAAATCTTAACTAACATCTAGATACTTTCTGAATGTGCGGACCTTAGTAATTACCCGAATTTTTTGTTAACATCTGGATATTTCCTAATGTCTGGATCTTTCCCAATGTCCATGTCCTTTGTGAATGTCCTGATGTCGTCATCAAGTCTCCTCCCTAAAGAAATGCATATGATGATGATGTCATCCAGACATTTCGCCACTAGTATATTATCTTGCAGTGCTAATATCCTGATGACATCATCCAAATCCCTTCTTCAACGAAGTTCTTCATGCCGATGACATCATCAAGATATTCAAAGGTGGCATATTAAAGAGGAATCCGAATATTAAGTTAATATCCAGATATCAAGTTAATGTCCTGACATCAGATATTCATGTGGATGACGGCCCCTCCATGCTGTGAAGGTAAATTTGACGGGTGCCTCTAGATATTAGGATGTTAGGACTATTATATGCGGTTGAGCTATATCATCCAGATATTTGCGAATGTGCAGACCTTGAAGATTCTCATGGATATCCATATGCTTGTTGACTATAACTTTGACCATGAATATCTCCCTCATCCTAAAGAATTTCTACATGATCCAAAAGGCAAAAGTGCTTAGATTTTTGTCCTCTTTCATTTGACAGGTTTTCAAGGATTATTCTCACCATGAAATTATGATCCAAAAATCATGATCCAGATATGGATATGCACATTTGTATATCAGGATAGTGGCTGACTGAAGATGAATATGTAGACTCGGCTAACAAGACATATCAGCGGCTGACTTGAAGTATTGCTAAATATTTCCAGAGGTAGATATTTCGCATTAATTGTTGCAGGTGAGTGATTCAGCTCCTCGCATTGAAGACTCAAAATATCTTCTAGCTGCTCGATGGATTTAGGTATTTTTCTGCATTGAAGTCTTGCAAGTAGGCGTCCCTTCTGGAGTAATTTTTCTTCTAACAACCCATGGGGTGAATTTATTGTAATTAACTTAGGTCAAGTGCTCAAATGCTATATATGCATCTTTGAGAGATGTAATAAGGGTTGGATACTTGTTCATTCTATATTCAAATAGAGCCCTTCTCTACTATACCCATGCCTTCTAATTGAATATATGTTGGTTATTCTCACCTCTTTGTGTTGTTTTTAACTCTGTGTAAATCTAAGGATGGTTTGTCTGTGAATACATCATTCCTCTCAACCATTGCTTTCTCCTTACCTCTGTTAGGATCAGTTAAATATGTGTGTACTTATCAGTTATATCTGGTTATGTTGTGCATTTTCACAGTTCTATGAGAGCTTTTATATTCAAACCTAGTGTATCAACTCCACTTTAATTTCAGTTTCAACCCTCTTACTCTTTTCATAAATAGGTGGGTAGACTAGGTTTAATCTTAGGATCGCTGAATCTCTCATTTAGCAAAGGAACCATTCTCTAGAGATTTGGCCTCCCTGTAGGGTCCCACACTTGGAGGTCATCTCAATGTTTCACTAGATTGTTGGAGCCCTAAAAGCCTTCAACACTGGGTGCAAATCTATGTGACAACACCTACCTTGGCCCAACCAAAGTTTTATGTTCACTCTATCTCTTCTAATCCCCATCCCTAAGATGTACCTAGCTACTCCTAAGTCCTTCATCTCAAACTATGTCAAAAGTTGAGACTTCAATTCATAAATCAAACCCTTCCCATTACTAAAAAATAACATATCATCAACATATAATGCAATAATGAGAATACGATCACCGTCCATCTTATAGTAGATGCAATGATCCAATTTGTATCTCAAAAATCCCAAACTTAACTCAAAAGAATCAAAATTTGGTACCACATCCTAGGGGATTGCTTAAGACCATTCAAATATTTATTCACAACTTACAAACCATATGTTATTTATCTTTCTCAATGTAGTACTCCATCTGTGTCATATAAATAGCTTCCTCCAAATCACCATGAAGAATTGTTGTCTTCACATCCATCTACTCAACCTCAAGATCATATGCTACAACAATAGATAATAGAAAATGAATGGATGCCGGCTTTGATGCTGGGGAGAAAATATCACCATATTCTATTCCCTCAACATGGGAATAACCATTTGCAACCAATTTTTCCTTATACTTCTCAACGCTACTATCTGAACCTATTTTTATTTTGAACATACATTTGCATCCAACTAATTTTCATCCATTAGGCAAAGGTACTAGGTCCCATGTGTCATTTTATTTAAAGAAGCCATCTCTTCATCTATGGCCACCTTCCAAGACTTTGCATCATTCACGCCCATAGCCTCCTTCATAGTCCTAGGCTCATCAGTGTTAGTAATAAAAAAAAAATACATCTCCAATTAGGAGTATAACTATCTAGTTGTGAGTCTTTGTAGAGTGGACCTCCTTAATGATTGAGGTGGAGGTTCTATCTCTTCTTGAGAACTCTTTAAACTATCTAAGATCTCCTCCTCTTTAGGTCCTTCATGGGCTTTTGGTTCAACCTTCTTAGTCATTGGGTTAAGTTGAACCACATCTTTCTTTTCATCCTTCTATGGTTGCAATATTGTGTAAGAAGGCTTAACTTCTCTAAAGATAACACTTTTGCTATACAAAACTCTCTTAGCCACAGGATCCCAAAGCTTATAACCTTTCACACCAAAACAATATCCAATGAAGATACATTTTACAACCTTGCTCTCCAACTTTGGCCACTTCTTCCTAGGCACATGTGCATATGCCTCGTGACCAAAAACTCAAAAATGTCTCAATGATGGCTTTTTACTTGACCACGCCTCCATAGTTGTCTTTGTTGATAATTGAGAGGGGGGCTGAATCAGTTATCTTAATTAATTTAACTTTCTATTCTTCTTTAATAACTAGTGCAGCATCAAAACAAATAAGCATCCATAACCATGAAAGTAGAAACAAAATCAATACACATAACACAATGATTTTGACGTGGAAAACCCTATTAAGGGAAAAACCACGAGGTGACTAAACCAAGATTGTATTATCTGTTAAAAGAATAGAAGTACAAAATGGCACTTGCTAATTAGGGCTCACTGCCCGAGCACACTGCTCACAAGAGGCTCACTACCTACAAGAGACTCACTGTCTACAAGGTACAAAGAAAGTAACAAGATACTTGAACTAATGAGAAGCATCCACATATGCTGAGGTTCAGTTTCGGTTAGGCTCAATACACTAATCTACTGCACTTCATTCTTCCTCTTCTTTGATGCTGTTATCTTGTCACATACCGGACCTATATTACTGCCTCCACACTGCTCTCTGCTTTTCTTCGCACTACACAACACACCACACACACCTTCTCATCGAAATCCATCTGGTATATATATCCGCACAAAGGATTTCAACATCTTTCTTGTCGGCATCCGGAATACTCAATATTTTCCCAAACTCTAGTCTGTCGGCTGAATCCTTGCTTACCAAGTGATGCATATCAAAGAGATGCTTATAGAAGTCATCAATCATGTCGGCCAATCATGAATGATCCCTTAAGAAACTTGATTACCATCAATATCTTATTCGGATTAAGGTCTGAAGCTCTGCCTGTCAGTTCTTCCTCAGTCTACTCTACCAAACAGGAACCCAACACTTAGGTGTTCATATCTTTTCACTCTTACATCACCGAAGGCTCAATCTCTGGAATATATTAGTCATGGTACTCCTCTTGACTTCCCCAAGTCCGCACTTTACTGAGATACTTCCTCTGAGAGATCCAGACCTGATTGTCAGACCTTGCTGCATGCTCTATTCTTGGTCACCGGACCAAAATATTCTTCGATTTGACTTCCGGTATAGACATACCATGTCCTGTGGATGTGTGGGATGGACTTTGTTGCCATCAATGACAACATTCATGAAGCCACACAGTGTCTCTTGCCAACAATCTCCCCCTTTGGCATTGATGGCAACACTTAGTGAAAAATGACTAAGTGTCACACTACACTCCCCCTTGGCTGATGCTCTGTTCTAAAGTACACTTTTTCAGAGCTCCCCCTTAGCTAGATTCCACATTTTTCACTACTCCTCACTCCCCCTTTGACATCAATGGCAAAGGGTAGAATTCGCACACCAAAATTCCTAAAAATCTAAATATACTTAGCCGCATAAGTATATATACATGTTATACTTCACATATACTGAAGTATATTTGCAAAAGTTGTCTTCAACTAGACAAATTATGTTGCCCAACTCTGCTTCATCCTGTCCAAAATTGAGATGTGACCACTCAACAGGAATGCAAAAGCTTCTGCCCTCTTTAGATCTGTCGGATCACTGGTCTGGGCTGTGGTCTAAGCATCAATTAGGGCCTCATGCATGGCCTCTAATTTAGGGATAATTATCCCTCTAAGTTCACCCATCCTACTTATTATATTCTTTCTTTCCTTTTCAAGTTTCTTTAGTTCATTTAGAATGGCAATAGTCTGACATTCCTGGTTTATTATGGATGTGGTGAGAGGATCAAAATTTTGAGATACACTTGACAGTTTATCCTCTTGCTCTTTCACTTTCTTCTCAATATCTATTGTCACTTTAGACCAGGATAAACAAAATTTATATATTTCTTTGCCATCTTTAAGAGCATTTTCTAAGCTCTTTATCCCAATATCCATAGTTCTCCTATCATTTGTTATTAGCCCTTGTACTTCGGAGAATCTCTTACCCAAAAATTCTTTTCAGACTTTCTCTTCTGGTGCTTTCTCTAAAGAATCAAAATGTGTATTAACAGAATTTACAAGAGACTTTAGATTACCGGATGTGGAGGCCGAAGGATCCTTTTGGAAGGATGGCATGATTTTTTCTAGCACACCGAATGCAATCTCTATTAGCTCACAATCTTCTATGTGAGACTTCAGAAGTTTTTCTTTTGCTTTGGCTTGAGCAAAAGATGCTACCTTCATTGTCTGGACTGAAGAGAGGGAATCAAAATTGAATGGCCCTTGAAGTAGCTCCAGTTCATCTAATTCCATCATTTCTTTTGTTAAGAAGTCTTTGACTGCTTCTGCAGTGTCTCTTGCCGGAGACAGAGTTTTCTTCCCTTCTGTAGCCTCAACACTGTCACTTGTGGTCTTTTTTGTTTGACCTTCTTCTCTTCCCTTCACTTCTTCTCCTTGATTGATGCTCTCTTCTTTTCTTTCTTTTCCTTCAATTCTGGAGTCTGCAGGGGGATCTGGAAGAGAGATGTTTACTTCTCCATGAACTTCCTCTTCCAAAACAAAGGAATCTACGTCCTTAGCTTTCTCTTTACTTGTCTCCTTTGTCTCTTCTGCAACTGTCTCAATAGATTCTCCTTTGTCATCCATGGCAGAGGGTTCATCACCTAAGTCCTCTATAATAGGAAGATTGAATCTTTTAAAAGCATTTTGGAGGATATCTTATGTTTCTTTAGCCACCTGATCAGTCTCTCCAAGCATAAGCTTATTCATTTTGGCTTTGCTCCAGAACTCATCCTTGCAATCCTTGAAGATCATGTTCTTTTGTTAAGGAGTGATGGAAGGATAGAGTTGGATAGCAATCTGCTCCCAGATTTCTAAGTCTTTTTCCATGGCATTGTTCTTTCTCATTTCAAGTTCTTTTTCTAAACTTTTGGGAATCAGAGATATAATTTCAATGAATGCTTTGTTATAGATGTTTGGATACCTGACTGTAGCTTCTTGCAGGATCTTTTGATCAGCTTCACTAAAATCATCATAAAATTCAGTCATTGGTTTCAAGTTCCCATCCAATTTGACTGATTTGATGATATCATCAATGCAGAGAGTAGGCTTTTCAATAAATTCTTCTGCCTTTTCTTCCTTGCCTTGACTGGTAGAGGGTTCACCGGATCTTTTCTTCTTCTTCATTTTCTTGACTTCCTCATCAGTTTCAGTTTCTTCATCATCCTTCTGACTTGTATAGGATCTTGTTGCCTTTTTCTTTGTTCTCTTCTCTCCCTTTCCGGATGTCTGGGCTTCCAGTTTTGATGCCTTTTGACTCTTAGAGGTGGCAGGTGCAGAGCTCTTGGAGGATCTGGTCCGGGAAGGGGCTTGCACCGGATCACTTTCTTTTTCTGTATCTTGTTTCTCTTTCTCTGCCTTTTCTAGTTTTTTCTCTATTTGCATCAAGTGCTTCTTTTGAAATGCCATACCTTTTGGCAACATCCTCTACTTCTTTTCTCACTTTTCTTTTCATCTCCGGTTGTCTTAGCTCTACATGAATCTTTACACTCAACTCTTCAAAGGTTCCAAACCTTTATGCCTCAAGGTCCTTGGGCTGACTCAACAGGTGTTAAATATGCAGCTCTAGAATTTTCTCATCAACTTCATACCCCATTGGCATGATCCAGACAATCCTTGGCTCCACTGCCTCAATTAGGCATTGATCAGTTTCTACCATAAAGCATACTGTATCCTTATACTTTTCAACTAGAGATTGGGGGATTCTCTCTATAGATTGCATCATACTCTGAAAGTTCTTGAAGTAGCCCCAGAGTGTTGTATTTTATGCCTTGGCATCACCAATTCCATGCAAATAATCTCTAATTTGTATGCCTACTGGTCTGTCATTTTGCCATATCCAACCACTGGAACCGGGAAGCTCATTCATAAAGTAAAAGAACAAACACAGTATTAGCCCACCATACTTGAATGAGTTCTTCTTGTCCTTCTTGATCTTTTGTAGGTTTTCCAACAGTTGGCTTAGAAGAAGCTCACAAAGATCATAATCTGCATTCTCCCTTAACATCTGATAAGCAACATAGATTGCAATTCTGGATACAAATTCTCCCTGCTGGAGTGATATATCTTATAGCCAATTATCATGGATGCAAACTTGATATCTGGATTAGTGATATCTTTACTTGTCATTGCTCTCTTGTCAAATTGTGATCCTATTACCTCACTCACTGTCTGATTCTTAACGGATTTGAGAGTAGGTAACCCACCAGATGAGTGCAATCCGGTAACTGCCCTAATGGCATCCTTGGTTATCTTGAATGGCCTCATCAACCACATAAAGTTGTCATGCATTCTACTTAGAACATACCGGACCCATTCATCTTCTGCAAAATAAGGAAAATGGATGCAATGTCCAAAATACTTGTCCTGGATAGCCTTGTACTGAGGTTTGAGTTCAAAAGAATCATCTATTAATTGATTGTGATAGATATCCATTAGCTTGGATTCCCCAAATTCCTCAATGTTTGCATGAATATATGCCCTAACATCTTCTACATGCAAAACCCCATGCGGAATGCTTGAAAAAGCACCTAGGGGATCAACTTCTAGGGATTTGTAGGGATGTTTCTTGAATTTAGGACGCAGCCTATTAGTGATCTTCACAACATTCAGAGTAGACATCTTTCAAAAGATTCAGAGAGAGGTTTTCAAGAGCGTAAAATACCTTTTACACTTCTAGGGTTCACGATATGAGCCGGATCGGATTGCTGGAAGAATCGACTTCTGCGGTTGATCTTTGAGAGGCTTAAGACAATTTTGTTGCAGAGCTCCTTTTCTCTTTTTCTTGAATGCAAATGTAAAAATGATGAACAAAAGAACCCTTTTATTTCTGCGCAAATCCTAATTCCATTTTGCAATAAATGCACAACTTAGGTTATTCTAGTTGCCTTGTTTTCCTTGTTTCTGAGAGAGATCTTTCCAGATTACTGAGATGCACCTAGAATGATAACTTACAAAGTATCTCTCTTTCTCCAATCATTCCATCTAACTGCAAATTCAAATATTTCAATTTTGAATTATACCGGATCTTAACTAAGAAAGTCCTACTTTTGCTAGAAGATTGTCAAACTGGATTAATTTTGGATGATTAACCTTTTCAAACTTCTTGTGGATCTTTCATATCTTTACCAAGGCTTATTTAGATGTTTATCTGAGAACCCTTTAATCTGCAACTTTCCATGTGCCAATTTCAGGCACCAATTGACTGGCTAGGGGAACTTGTTTTCTTTTGTGACTCCCCCTGAGCCAGAGCTCATCTATTTAGTTTTCAGAAGGAATATCAGCACCAGATTCTGGTGCGGATCCATCCTCAACATTTTCTGTACTTCTCTTCACCCAAATCTTGTTCATCTCCCTTTGAATTTCATCCACATTCACTTTTCCTTTTCCTTTGTCTTGGTTTTGATTATGATGCACCGACCCCTTTTTGTCCTGATTCTTACTTCTACAGAATTTGGCAATATGACCAGATCTATTGCAATTATAGCAAACAACATTTCTTTGCATATTTGACTAATATCCTCTTGTTCTACACTGATTAGCCATATGTCCCATTCTATTGCATGCAAAGCATCTACCATTGAATGAATTGTTCATTTGCATATTTCTACACTCGTGAGATTTGTGACCATACCTTTTGCAATTAAAACACTATCCGAAGAAGGATGAATTAGTCTGATTCATTCTTCTTCTGCACTGATTTGCTTTATGACCAAAGTTATTACAATTGTGGCAGTATCCATTGAAGGATGGATATCTTTGAGCATTTGGTTGCCTTACCAGAGGTCTTTTAGGCATGTTCCTTGGATTTCCTGATCCAGAGTTCTTCTGACTAGATCCGGAGCTTTCACCTTTCTCATACCCCAAGCCTTGCTTCTCATCTACCCTTTTTTGGCTTTCAAGAAGAACTTCAAGCTGAGCAGAGCTTATCTTGAATTTCTCTTTGTATTCATTTGTTGTTTGAAGATCCCTTTTTAGAGCGTCAATCTGATTCTCAAGTTGTTCTTCATTATCTCTAGCTTCTTCAAGATTAGATTCCAAATGCCTGATTATTCTATCCATTTTGTGGCGGTCTTCTGATTTCTCCTTGAGAGATTATTTTAGATTATCTTCAGTCTTTCTTTTCTCTTCAATTTCTTGAGTGAATTTCATAACCCCTGATTCAATTTCATGTCTTACTATAATGACCTCTTTTGATAGCTTCTCACACAATTTGTTCTTCTCATTCAGATCTTCATTAGTATCATTGGCTTCACTTTGACTTTCTAATTACTGAAGAAGTTCCTTTCTCTTTTTCATAGAGATACTCAGTTTCTCCTTTAGTTCATTTATGAAATCATTAGCTTGTTTGAGTCTTTCCCTCAAGTTATTGACTTCAGAGTGAGATTGCTCAAGATCATCAAGGGCAGACTGAAGTTGTTCCCTCATACCATACATATCCATTGGAATTCCCAGATCTTCCTCAAGCTGTTAGGCTCTGTTTGGAGGAACCTTGCTCTGATACCAATTGTTGATAACTGAGAGGGGGGGTGAATCAGTTATCTTAATTAATTTAACTTTCTGTTCTTCTTTAATAACTAGTGCAGCATCAAAACAAATAAGCATCCATAACCATGGAAGTAGAAATAAAATTAATACACATAACACAATGATTTTGACATGGAAAACCCTGTTAAGGGAAAAACCATGGGGTGACTAACCCAAGATTGTATTCTCTGTTAAAATAATAGAAGTACAAAATGGCACTTGCCAATTAGGGCTCACTGCCCGAGCACACTGCTCACAAAAGGCTCACTGCCTACAAGAGACTCACTGTCTACAAGGTACAAAGAAAGTAACAAGATACTTGAACTAATGAGAAGCATCCACATATGATGAGGTTCAGTTCTGGTTAGGCTCAATACACTGATCTACTGCACTTCACTCTTCCTCTTCTTTGGTGCTACTGTCCTGTCACATACCGGACCTGTATTACTGCTTCCACACTACTCTCTACTTTTCTTCACACTACACAACACACCACACACACCTTCTCATTGAAATCCATCTGGTATATATATCCCCACAAAGGATTTCAACATCTTTCTAGTCAGCATCCAGAATACTCAATATTTTCCCAAACTCTGGTCTGTCAGTTGAATCCTTGCTTACCAAGTGATGCGTATCAAAGAGATGCTTATAGAAGTCATCAATCATGTCAGCCAATAATGAATGATCCCTTAAGAAACTTGATTACCATCAATATCTTATCCGGATTAAGGTCTGAAGCTCTGCCAGTCAGTTCTTCCTCAGTCTACTCTACCAAACAGGAACCCAACACTTAGGTGTTCATATCTTTTCACTCTTACATCACCGGAGGCTTAATCTCTGGAATATATTAGTCATGGTACTCCTCTTGACTTCCCCAAGTCCGCACTTTACTGAGATACTTCCTCTGAGAGATCCGAACCTGATTGTCAAACCTTGCTGCATGCTCTTTTCTTGGTCACCGGACCAAAATAATCTTCAATCTGACTTCTGGTATAGACATTCCATGTCTTGCGGATGTGTGGGATGGACTTTGTTTCCATCAATGACAACATTCATGAAGCCACACAATGTCTCTTGCCAACAGTCTTATCAATAAAAGATGATGTAAGAGACCTATTAACCAGGTAACAAGTTGTGGCAATTGGTTCTACCAAAAACTTTTATTCTAGGCCAGCCCCACTAAGCATACCCCTAGTCCTCGCCATCAATGTCATATTCATTCTTTTTGCAACTCCATTTTGCCAAGAGGTGTAGGGAGTTGTCTTATGTCTTTCTATTCCATGATCTTTATAGAACCTATTGAAATCTATTGAACAAAACTCATTACTGTTGTTAATCCTCAAAACCTTAATCTTTTTACTAGTTTAATTTTCTACAAGGGCTTTAAACTCCTTAAACTAACTGAAGATTTCATATTTACTCCTAAGGAAATATACTCATGTCCTATTGTAATCATCAATGAAAGATACATAATAAATAAACTTTAAAATCAAAGGAACATCTACAGGACCACAAACATCAGAATGTATCAAGTCTTTAATACCCCTAGAATATTTATGAGAACTAGAATAAAATTGAACATAGTTCTATTTTCCATAAACACAATGTTTGTAAAAATCAAACCCAAGGTTACAATCATTCAACCCGTCAACAAGATTTTTATTTTTCAAGGTTTGTAGACCCTTCTCACGTATATACCCCATTTGTTGGTGCCATAACATTGTTATCTCTACTGGAATTTTTCTCTTCCGTAGAAGGAGCACCCTTAGGTACCAAGAAAGCATGACCATCAGAAGTAGATGAAATACACCTCTTTGTTGTTGGTTTCAATGGTGAAGGTATAGATTTTACAAATCTCTTCATTATAGGAATATATTAACTCTTACATTGAACTGTGCAAGCATCTAGATGAATAAAGTGCCAATATAGACACCTTTAGCAAGCACCATAGTTCCTCTAACGATATTACACCCTCCATTCGAGAAAATAACTTACGCACTCACATCATTAACTTACAAAAAGTAGGTTTCATTCTAAACTAGGGAAATCTATTACACCATTGCTCCCCTTCACTCATCCATTAGGGAATCAATTTAGGACTCTTCCATGACCAACAATCTTTAGATGATAATCATCTCCAAAGTACATCTTTCCACCATCATATTCTTTATATTTTGTAAACCAGCCATGATGTGAGGTCATGTGGAAAGACATACTAGAGTCTAACAACCACACACCTTCTGATGTATGAGTAACCAAGGCAAGGACAAAAACATCACCATCATCCTAAGAGGATCTCTCAGACTCATCATCAGAGTCAACCTTCTTCTTCTTCTTCTTCTTCTTCTTCTTCTTCTTCTTCTTCTTCATCATCATCTTCTTCTTCTTCTTCTGCTCCTCCTCTTCCTCCTCCTCCTCTTATAGTCTCTTTTAGGGTGTTCAACTTTGCCTCAGTTCCAACATTTTGCCTTGAATTTACCAAGAGATTTGGATCTAGACTTATCTCAAGCCTCTTGTCCTTTTTCTTGCCTTTTTCTTTAGATCTTCCATGAATTGCTAGGGACTCCTTAGCTAACTCAAAATTCTTCCTTCTCATTTCTTTATAAATCAAACATGCAACCACTTCATCCATATTGAACTTAGTGGTAGTGCTCCTAATGTCCATAACCAGGTGGTCCCATGAATTTGGCAAAGAACACAACAAAGTCATACAACAATCCTCCTCCTCCATCTTTACTCCCATAGAGTGTAATGGGTAACTACTATATCAAAGGCATTTAGATATTTAGCCATAGACCCACCATCCTCCATCATAAGGGTATATAACTTCTTTCTTAAGAAAACCTTATTCACTAGGGATTTATCTTGATAAATTTATCCAAGATTCTTCCAAAGATTTGTTGTGGTAGTCTCTTCATGTACATTAAACAACATTGAATTGGCCAAATTGAGTCTAATGAGACCCTTTTATTTTGTATCCATCTTATCCTGATCTTCTTGTGATGTAGCTATAGGTTTCGATCTAGATACTATAGCCCATAGATCTCGGTCTATGAGAACATCCTCCATCTTGAGCTTCCATTACTTAAATTTTGTGCTTGAGAAAGTTTCTCCATCTCTATCCTTGATGCTCTTTCCATCCCTTCTTGTAATAAGATTAAAACCTTCTTTGTGCAAGATTCCACTCAAACAAAGATTAGTACAAAAACCCTGTACCCAACACCTAGAATACAAGGTGATTAGGTTCTGATACCAAATGAAAGGAAGCAAGGTATGTGGAAATGCTTCCTACACTAGACTTCTAAGGAGAGTGTTGTACAAATTTCAATATTTTAGCAATTATAGAAACTACAAACGTATATAAACATAAAATAAATAATATACCATAACATAGGTGTACATGGGGAAAAACCTTTCAGGAGAAAAACCCACACTTCAAAGAAATCCAATGTATTATTCAGTAAAAAAACACAGTTATAATACACTTGCAGAGTGAGTATCACCAACCAAAGATGTGGAGGAATTTTGAGAGCATAGAAATACCTACAAAACTCACTATCAAACCTCCATTTAAAGCATCCAATAAATAGGAGCATGAAACCATAAAATGGTAATTAGAAAACCATAAGCTAAAATCACCCAAAATAGTGGTGCCCAAATCCTTAGTTAGAAATACAATACCCAAATTCCAAGATGAGTTCATAGGCTAAAAATGGCATATTCCTTCCACCTATCATAACCTCATTATAATCCATTCTACAAATTGGGTGTTCCATTTTGGATCCATTATCCACATCCAAAGATGCCTTACGATGTGTCACAACATGTGTCATAATTTGGTAAACAAGTGAAACTCCCCCTTACAACTCTTTTATATGTCCTAGATGTTTTTACATTTCCAATGCATGAGGCCCAACTTTTAGGGGCCATAAGTTTTAATTTGGGAGGCCAACTAGGCCCCTTTTTATAAAATTGTAGAGTTCAAAGAGATCCATGTGAGAGGCACCACGGAACTGGTGTTGAACAACTCAAAATTTTTATTTTGACCAAAAATCAACTCTATGGGCCCAGAATTGAGTTTTTCTATTTTATAGCTTGAAAATTGCACTTTTTTGTAATCTTAACATTAGGAGAAAGGTTGAGACACCTTTCCTAACAAGTAGAAGAGAAAACTTCAATTTTAGAACAAATTCAATACAAAAATGGTTTATTTCAAGTGACTGAGATAGCCCACTTAAACAAAGTTTTCAAATGAGAGACCACCCATCTCGATGCTCTCTTCAAATTAGTCCAACAAAACCTCAATGATATTCATCCAGAAGTCCACATATATTGCACAATAAAAAAAACTCATACTACCATAACCACACTTCAACCAAATATCCTTGTTATCCATAGAGCACTTCTTCCTTGTGAAGAGGGTGGTCCATCAAATTTCCCACCATTAAACCTATTTGTCTCATGAGCAATAATAGCCCACACCTATTTAATTAATGTGAATAGTACATGTGCCTACCATTTGTTATTCAGGCACAATAGTGGCAAGTCAGGTTTGGTTAGTACATATTTTGGTGAACCTGACATGAAGAATACATTCTTTTAGATGAGTTCTATTACCTTTTATTTTATCCCACTTCATTTCACCTATATCCTCCTCTCTCTTGCTTAATTATTTTGTGATACCTACAGTACCCCAAAAATATGTTGAGATAGATGATACTTGAAGGGATAGCTCTTGTTAACAATATCCCACCCATATATTTGACAAATATGTTCCTCTCCCCGATCCCCTAGCTCCTATTCACAATAGATATGACTATGAAAAAATTGATACTGATAGAACTCATCATGAATAAAAGCAAGATATGAGGACTAATCAAGATCTCCTAACCAAACCCTAATCCTTCACCACCATGATGCATCCTAGTTCAATCTAAAATTTGTTGACAAGACACTATTTTTACACTAAATCGAGACATGACCATTCACCTAAAAAATGGAGTAGGTCAGATAGAGAAGAACTTACCTAAAACACGAATAGATTGTGATGCTCTTGAGGTACCCTATTAGAATGAATATGCTTACTCTCATTCGACGTAACTAGAAAGTCAACTAGAAGAAACAAGAACTAGGGGAATTCCATCCCTATTACAGAAATAATTTTTAAAAAAATAAAATAAACCTCACTCAAGGTGGTGAATCAAATCCTACAACATAGTCTAATGAGGCCATCCCTAATGCTCTCATCACCATGCTATTTTAACATATTGGAACCTTAGAGGTAGGAGGTGTTGAATAGCCCCTTCAAAACTCATCTCGGTAAAATGCAAGGTCACAAACCCCAAGTTAACAAACAAAAATGAATCCTTTTATCACCACACAAATTGAATCAAATCAAGGGATCCCACAACATCCTTCTTACATGAAATTCTATTCACACAACACCAACAAGGCTTTTGTACCTCCTTTTCCCCCATTCAATGCCATGACTGTGCATCAAACATGTGGGATATTACCAAATTATACATAGAGTCACATGATTCCACCTAAATTTCCATTAGCCAAGATTACACCCCTAAACTACACCACATTTCCATGATATCAACTAAATTAGGGATACCAAGCTCAACCTAAATACCTAATTCCTCTTATTGGATCCATGTTTGAATGACCACCACCTTCTATGCATGGTCCTTTCTCAAGGACCTACCTCAAATATCTTAATGAGCCTCTATACCATGCTATCAAATGTGACCTTACTAGACCACTCCTTGACCTTCCCAAGTTCAAGGGTTTGACAGGCCATGGAAAAAGGATCGAGAACAAGCTTTGAAGGTTTAGAATGAGCTGGTCTTGTGAAATAGGCCAAGCCAATTGAATAAGGAGGAGGCCGATCAAGCAGTGAGATCAGCCGATTTAAAAGATTTTAGGTGCTTTAAAAACTAGATAAAGTAGGAACATAATTCTCAGGATAATTCAGTTAATGATAAAACATAGTAAGAAGAAAAATTGTACACAATTCTGATGCTCCTTTAACTATTCTCCTTCCTGTGATCTTCTTGTCTTATCACTTTGTGATCACTTGTCTCCCTTCTCTATGCACCTTTCACTCTTTTCTTTTTTTGCCTACATTTTTTGTCCTTTCCTTTGTGTCCGTATAGGGGAAAAGACCCAATAGGTGGGATAGTTCCAATGGCTGAGATAATATATGTGCATTTAAGGCCCAATATTTTTGAAGTTTAGTACTAGTATATGTACATTTAAGGCCCAATATTTTTAAAGTTTAGTACCAGTAGTTGTGAGTTTAAGGTTGTTAGTGTTATTATAAGTACTAATAATTGAATGAAATGTGCCCTTTAGATTTAAAAAGCAACCAATCATGTGATGCCACATTAGCGCACCATCAAAGGAGGTCTTAATGCACACCTATTGGTCCACACTTTTTTTGGGGGAACTATTTGACACCTCAACAAAAAGCATGCTGATGTGGCATCATATTTGATGATGTGGCCCTGAAACCTTAGTTATAAGCAGGGGCGTTGCCAAGTAAGCTACTATAAAAATTTTGGAGTGATTCAAAATTGCCACGTATGATTTTGAGAGGCGTGAAGTTAGGGTGCACCACTACTGGGTCCTCTCCCCTACATGCTTGCCCCTCATTTTTATCTTCTCCCTGCTTCTAAAAAAAAACCATCCCCCTCCTTAGAACTGAGAGCTTTTCTTTAAATTCAGAAAGCTCATCTTTGCATGAGCATGCGCTGCTCGAAGTCTCAGTTCACCTCTTCTTTAAACCAAGCATGAGTATTCTTCTATATATTTAGATTTATTTGAAACATATCTTTAAGTCATGCATTATTTTGAGAGTATAAAAGCTTTATTTATATTTTGGTTTTAACTAAATTATTAATGCTAGATCAAATATACAATATTTATTAATTTAAAATGAAGAATAAGTGTTTACTAAGTCCTAATTATTTATAGCTTTGCAAAAATAACATGTATATGTTTTTAAATATATATCCTATACAATTATGTATTATTAAAACACTTTCTACAATTAACACTATCTTTAAATCAATATATATGTATTCACATATATCTAAACAAATGAATCCATTTTCAAAAAGAAAATAAAGTAAATTTCTTTTTCTTTAATCACAAGGGTTGATCAAACACATAGGATTTTCATGGCAACTATTTCAATTTATAGTATCATTTCTAGAACAAGAATTGCCTAAATTATCTAATTTAACATCAATCAAACCAATATTTCCCAAAAGTTGAAAACTCAGACACAACTTCATGACCACACAACAAAGAAGAGTAACCCAGTAAAGAATGTAAAATGACATGATGCAATATGATCTACGTGTGTGTGTGCAGGTATCGGGGTTCCATCCTAACAACTATTTTCGGTGGCTAGTCGATTCTACCTCAGCCATGTTCTCATCTTCGGTATTTCCTGCATTCAGTCGCACTCAATTCTCATTTAAAGGTTAGTTCCCATAAATCATAGCCGAAGCTCCAGAAAAGATAAACGTTTTAATTCATCATTATAATTATGCTCAATATATGCATTAATCAATTATGACAATTCACCTGTTATGCTTACGTAATTAACCACGCAGTAAAACAATCAAGATAATAATCAATAGTTCGAGTTGTAAAAAGAGTCTAAAAGATCGAGATGTGACAAAGGGGAAGGGTATCTAGACACTCATGTAAAGTTTTATGCAACAACCATCTGCGAACTAGTCCCCTGGGATGTAATAATTACTCATGTTTCCTCAAAGATCTTGGAAGGGATTGTACTCGATTGGTATTACCAACTACTCATAGCTTCAATACACTCTTCAAATAACTTATTAGAGAATTTGTCCTTGATTTTGATATGAACAAGCTTGTCAAAATAGGGACCAAGGAATTTCTTAATGTGAAACAAGATAATAATGAGTCTATAACTCAATTCCTAACTTGATGGATGCAAGTCTTATATTCTTCAACTAGCGCTCCAAACATGGACCACCATGAGTTATGTGATCTCTTTTTTCATGCCTAAATAGGGACATAGGAGAGGAGTTCCAAAAATCTCATATAAGTCCTTTGAAGAGGCCCTCGAGAGCACCATGCCAATCAATCAAGCCACAATTGAGAGTGGAAGAAATATATGCAAATGCAATGGAAGGTTGGTTACTCGAGAATAAATAATAACCGAATTAAAGTTCAATAACACCAATAACTCTAATGCCAAAGATCTTAAAAAGAAAAATAAGTGCCATGACAAATGGAGTCATAGATGCTCCACCTACAAAGAATATCAATGGCAATAATAACAATCACAACTATAACAACAACAACTACAATAGGAATACCAACTACTCAAATTTGCAGGAAACTAGAATGCCCACATGGTGGCTGACACCATTAATTATCCTCCCATAAATGACTATCCCCAAAAGAATGATTACTATCAAAGGGATAACATGGCACATAACAACTATACTTTTGGTGACAATTGATACAACCCTTACTATAGGCCTAGGGATTATGATCTCAAAGAATTCGATTCCTAAGTTGTTGAAACATGTTTTAATCAAGTAGTGAACTTAATATAGTTTCAAAATGACAACTAAGATTGAGGCATGTGAACTTGGATATGATGTAAGTTCCCTAAGTTCCAACAAATGCTTCTTCATAAATTTAAAAAAATTATCTAGGATTTTGGGGCATTTTACTTTATTTTCAATGTTATTGATAGCATATCAATAGAATAAATCATCCCTCTATTTTGATCCTTAAACAAAAATATATTTTCATGAACATGATTTGTTGGCATTCCTAGCAATAACAATCTTTACATCCACTCCATTGAATAACTTCGTATATGGGGTAAAGAAATCACTCATGCCACTAAAATCTCTCTTATCCATGACATACTCTTCCACTAGGCTTCATATTCTCTTTTATGTTGTATGTGAAAAGTCCCTATTGGTCCTTCATCAAAACATGAACAAAAAAATTAAATGGACACCCACAACCTATTTTCTTTCACCTAGATCAACTACATTTACCCATCTTCAATAGATTCATTAAGTTTATGTTTTGGAATCCATTTCTCTAAAGTGTTGTAATTCATAGGAACACGAATAACTACAAGGAAGTCACTAACATCAAAATTTTCATAAAATTTTATAAATGTGCATGCAATGCAATATAAATAAAATCAAATAATCACATTGTGTACTCTAAAGGTTTATTAACTAACTAACTTTGGCACATGGTGTGGGTCAATTGATGAGCCTATTTATGAAAGATAGAAGGATAACCTATCCATTTTATTTTCCATCAATAAGGTCATCCACTAAAAATCTTGGTATCCAACATACAAAAAATGGACCTTTTCTTAACTTGCCACACACCATTGTCCATTCTATTTGCATTAAGGACAATAGAGATGAAGAGGAGCATGTACAAGTATTTCTAATAAGTACTCCCAATTAGATCCCATCTCAAAATCTTGCTCTTCTTACTAATGATAAATGCCATTTAAACATGTCATGATAGGCACATGGCAAACACATACAACTTCATGTTATCTAAATATTTTTATTTGTATAAAGATTGTTTCCTATAAACTAGTTAGTGAACAATAACAAAATTTGGATTGTACACTCTTTTATATAATTATCTATGAAATGCAAAGTGTAAGTAATATACATTTTAAAATTAGATGGCAATGTGTGTGTACTATTCAGAATTGTCCTAAGCACAATGCGAGTGAGTTATACTTTGATGCAACACATTTAATTGCACCCTTGCTAGAGGCGCCTGTCCAATTACTCCCGCTCTTATGGCAAGAGCCAGTCAAGCGGTGGTGGAATCGACAATTTGTTTTGTTCATGGAGAAGCAGAATGTCATGGATGGTGGTTATTTGTATGGCTTGTTTGTGTGCAAAGTTGATGGTTGTTTTATTTTTCACGATTTAGTTGGTGAAGAGTTTGATGTTGTTGGTGAAAACGTTGAACTAGTGTTTTCATTGTTATTCTTATATGACTAGGTGGGTCACTCACTCTAATTCTATTTAATTCATTAGCTGTAAAGAGGTGGAACATGTTTAACCTTTACTCTTCTAATTCAATTAGTTTTTTGAGGAGTCTGAGTTCTTTGGCATGGAGCTCCTCTCTTTATTGTCTTTGTTCATTTTGTTGTTCGATTAGCATCAAAATTTCTACTTGTTCTTGGGCTTGTTATTTGATAGGATTTATCGAGTTGGTAGGTTTTCCTTGATTTCATTTAGAGTTGCTTTAATCCAGTCTTCTCTCACTCCAAGGCACATTGAGTGAAAGTATTGAATTGAGGAAGAAGGATGACTTTTTTTGTTTGATGAATGTTGAATGTTGTGTGTCAAATGTTGGTATGCCTTGTGGTGTTTTTGGTTTATGCAATCTAGATAATGCAATTATATGGATGCAACTTTCTTTTTGTATTTTTCTCAATTTTAGAATGTGATCTAATTACTAATTTGCTAAAAAAAAATTTCTTTATGAAATAAAATCTAGGATGGCTCTTCCTAATGCAAATTTCTACTATTTTTGGTATTTTTGTGATTTAATTTTGAATGTAAATTAAATTTTATGCAAGAAAAATGCATCTCATTTATCAAAGCAAGAAATGAAATCTAGATCTAGTAAAATAAGGAATCTTAATCTAACCAAGAGAAAATAATAGTCTTACTTTCCCAAGGGCAAGAGAGTTTGTTAATTACTAATCTAATCTACCTTTTCAAAGAAAATAAAGAACTTGTAAACAAAGATCGATGTTGATGCTAGGCTTATGTCATCAATGATCCATCTTGGTTTATATCCTCCTCTATAGCAATAGGGTCCTTCACTTGATTACAAGAAAGAAAACAAGGATGCGAGGAAAATTAATGTGGTTGAATCTTAGAAACTTGGGATAACAAAAAGAAAAAGGCTCTCGAAGTCCCGTATTGAGCATGAATATGCTAAAGGGGGCTACAATGCATGAACTTGATTCTCTAGAGGTAATTCATTGTGGGAATGGGAGCTCTTAGCAAGGATGACAAAAATGCAAATGAGATAATCAACCTCTACTTGGAAAAAACTATAAATCAAAAGGCTCTCAAAGTCCTATACGAGCATGGGAATGCTAATGGGGGCTACAATACAAATAAGATAGTTAGGCTCTTCTTGAGGGAAATATGTAATAGTATGCAAGAAGCTTAAAAGACTGGAAAAAATGGAAAGAAAAAGGCTCTTGAAGTCCTATATTGAACGTGAAAATGCTAATGAGGGCTACACTGTAAATAACATAGTCATTATGTTCTTGAGGGAAATTGGTAATGGTATGCAAGAAACTTAACAACTTGGAAAAAATACAATGCAAAAGATTCTCAAAGTCTTGTATTGAGCATGAAAATGCTAATGAGGGCTACAATGCAAATGAAATAGTCAACCTCCTCTAAAAAAGAGAGAAGGGGTATTTATAGCTTGGAAAGAAACACCAAAGGTAGGGCTAATTGGGAGCTAACTATAGATCTGAGTGGAAGATCACAGAGGTTGATGGTAAGAAAATAAGAGATTGATTGAGAGATCATTTTGGAAGTGAACAACATATTGATTACGAAAGGATAAACAATTAGGGGGAGTTGTGGTTCAGTCAAACAAGAGAGAACTCCCAATCAGAAGCAAAAACAAAAGTGAACTAGATAGAACTGAAAGAAATCATGTATGACAAAAGATGGTAGGGTTGCCCTTTTTAGGAACAGGGTCACCCCTTTTGTCAGGGCAAGTTGCTTGGATGATTCTACAACTTAAGGACAAGTCATCTAGGTGAGTCTAAGGTCTCTTGAGAAACCCTCCAATTGAGTATTTGCAAGGGTTTTTGGACATGTACAAAATCCTAGAACTTAGTTCAGAGGTTAGAGAAGATGGTTAAGGGGCTAAATAGGCTAGAGGATGCATCATCAAGTGTGAAACTATTGAGAAAAGTGTAATTCATGCCTTCAAAGGTTGTGATCTAGATCAACAAATCATCATCAGACTACTATGTCAGCCTGTACATTTTTACGTATTTACAGTGTGACAACAAAAATCAATGTATTAAATAGAGATGCATGAAAACATTATAAAATTCAATTCAATTAACATTTAGTTATAGATAAAAATTTTAACATTTAGTTATAGATAAAAATTTTAACATTTAGTTATAGATAAAAATTGTATAAAAATATAATTTATTCGTTTTTTTTTTTTTAAAGTTTGGCTGATAGATCTCCCTCACAAAAGCCCCCAACATAAACTTAAAAAAATTATACAATGTAGATTGTATTCCCATGACACTAGCAACCACTATTATGTGGGGAAAATTTACATTGAAAACCATTTTCCGCACAATGATTGTGCACATTTGTTTCCAACTCTTATGAGAATTTTCCTCTATTTGTTCTCACTTTAATAATGTCCAGTAATTAAGGTATGAATCTATATTGCCCTCCTCTTCACATCATGAACATTGCTGGTGTATATTACCTTAAGTTCAATAAACTATTCTGTGAGAATCCCTTTTCTACCATGTAATTTAAACAAGTTCTTATTGTTGACATTATAACCATCTTTCATCTATTTTCAAGTTAGTGGTTTTCAAATTAGTTATGGATTAATCACTACCAATACCAGTTTGGGCCTACATGAAAAGGCTGCATTCAAACCATCAACAAAGACTTTGTAATATACGACATTCAATTTGTCTCTATCTTGTAATAACTTGGATTTAAATTGTATTTCATCTTTACCGTGATCGTACATTATATAAATACTTGAATTTGTCATTGTTTGGCGAAGAAGAAACTGCAATTTGCAAAAGATGTTTATGGTCCATGCTAATTCCTATACATTAGTAATAAAAAATGTTTGTATCAATTAAACTGCCATTGATCGCCTATAACACAGACCAAACAACAGTGTTTTTGATTGAAATCCAAGGTTTAAACAAATATCAACTAGTTTTAAAAGCCACATTGAAAGAACAACAAGATAGTTCATAGTATAATGTTCACTACGCTGCCTTCACTCAAATTTCAGGGTTTATAGTAGCCTGCATACCTTCTATTATAGCTAAATAATTCACTGCAGAGGTAAACAAATAAAAAAGGTTTACAGTTTATAGTTTGAAGATAAATGAATCAGCTACATAGGATTTGCAAGGTAGTCTGATATAGCTTAGTGTTTGTCATTTCAATCTTATCTCATAACTACTAGAACATGAGCAGCAATAAAATATGCAATGTTATTGTTTCATAGTGAATATACAGTACCGTTTCAGATTTGCAGGGCATTCACTAGAGTGAGACAGCAAGGAAAAAATTTTAATCATGGGGAACAAATTTTTAGGTGACGTGATTTCCCAACAGAATAGAAGGTTGCCCATAGAGATTGATTGAACCTTGACAAGATGAACGGCATGCTTATCATTTTATAAATAAATAAATACCTAATCCTCAAAGTCTTCTTCCAGTTGATGCTGCCCTCTGGTGTGACAGGAGAACAGTTTTTTAGAACTGTAAATAATATTAAATAAGACATTGAGAACATATATTTTAATAGGAGAATCATATCACATTAAATTCTTTTATATAAAAATCCTCCTTGTTAATTTTTTCCTCTGACAAAATCAAATTATTTTGAAAAGACTCCTTGCATTAGCTACTTTCACTGTGTTGGGGACAGACTATCATTAAAAATTTATGGTGACACTTACATGTAGTCGAAAAGTTTGGTCAAGGTTGTATTTAAAAACCATCTACACTTATATGGAGGACAAGCTTATCTACTCTTATATGGAGGACAAGCTTTCAACATGAACTATTTGGGGGACTATTATTGATATTATGTGTAGTAAATAGTCATGTACGTACAACAATGGGTGGCAAGATTTGATTAGATGGATGGTCATTTAACAAGTGGTTGTCAGATGTTATTAGATAAGTTACAAGATTTTGATAGTTTTACCTACCTACAAGCATTGGTGATCAAGCTCTTTCGGTGTAAAGTAAGTGTACCTTCTAATCTAGGAGAGAGGATTTGGAGAGAGGATTTGATAGTGACGCGGATTTCTATAGTTGTAATAAGAATTGACTATGTGGGCCTTATATTTTAAAACAATTTTATTTAGAAATTGTTTGTAATATAATTTTTAAAAAAATTATAATTTTAAATTTTAGGTACTAATAGTTATCACAAAAGAGTTAATCAATATATAGTATTGAAATGTTTAATAAATAATATGTACTTATTTGAAATTAGAGAAAGGATAGTTCAAATTTACCTAAAGTTTTGTCAAAATAGTGATATGACATAAAGTATACTGCCATACTACATACAAATTTGAAATGACATATGTCCATTCTAAGTGTAGATCTGTGAAAGATCCATATTAAATGTAACACATTCTTCTCCAATTATTAATAGTCAAACTCAATTCATATAACAAAATATAAACCTTCTAATATATGTAAACCATTTTTTTATATTGAAGAAAGTTTTATTAATGGAAAAAAATATAATTTACAAAGCAATACAATAAAAATCTTTGACGCAGTAAACTAACATCCTTACAAATTTCATTTAAAAATTATTTGTAATATAATTTAAAAAAATCTTATAACTTTAAATGTTAGGTACTAATAGTTATCACGAAGGAGTTAATCAATGTATAGTATTGAAATGTTTAATAAATAATGTGTACTTGTTTGAAATTAGAGAAATGATAGTTCAAATTTACCTAAAGTTTTGTCAAAATAGTGATATGACATAAAGTATACTGGCATGCTATATACAAGTTTGAAATGACATATGTCCATTCTAAGTGTAGATATGTAAAAGATCCATATTAAATGTAACAATTACTTCTCCAACTATTAGTAGTCAAAAGATCCTTGTTTGTTCTACTGTTGCTTTTCTGTTGTTGTTCCGCTGTTTGTGGCCATCTTTCCCTAGAATGTGTGGCTATTGTTGTAAAGGGATCAGGGCCCTTGTTTCCTACTTACCTAATCAAAAACTAAATATAAACCTTCTAAAACAATATTATATGTCAACCATTTTTTTTATATTGAAGAAAGTTTTGTTAATGGAAAAAAAATATAATACAAAGCAATACAATAGAACAGGTTGTAAGGGGGCAGCTTGACTATGAAAGCACCACAATGTTTGACACAGTAAACTAACATCCTTACAAACGACAACTTAGCTAAACTTGATAATTTGATCATTTTTAGCTCTCACTCACAATGGTTTGAGCATATTATCTTCACATCAACATATGCAGCTATAATGATATTAAAAGTAGTAGTATTAGTTAGTCACCATTATAAATTGATAGACACCAATGAAGATTGAGAACTATTGTGTAAAATATACTACATTTATAGTAATGACCCCACTTTATGTTTTCAAACCATTTTACATATTGTCCATACAAAACTTTGATCCATTAGCTGATGTATGATGGTGGTGGATGGAGATAAAACACCCACAACACATGAAACACACAAGTTGCTCAAAATCTCTGAAATACCCAGAATGCTACAACACTCAACTTTTATTACTTGATTGATAAAATGATTACAAGTTGCTTCATTTTATAGAGGTCTTCTCAACATAAAACTAATATACATCATTTAATGTTTTTGTCTTTCTAGACATTTCCAATCCTTATCCATCCTATCTAGAAACTTACTAGTTCCTTCCTCCTTCTAGAACATTACAATTTGTTTTTTTCATTATTATAATAATTAATTATTTCGGTGGGATAAATTACTCACCAACAATGTATTCTCCTTCTAATGAGCCAATACAAGATCTCTAAGTATCTTTTGATGGATCATACACTTGAACAAAGTTGATGGTTTCTTCCATTAAGCACCCCTTGAACAAAATTGATCACCCCATCTAGTGGATAAACAATGGCATCTTGAGTATGATTCTAAAATGAGGTAATAAATAGACAACTGCAATTGACATTAACTACACCCTGGTTATCAACATTCTTGAACTTATTGTTGCTGAGATACTTGGAACACCATGTTTTTGATATCTTGAAGAAAATGCATCTCTAGCTCGACCACTGATTGTACACTAGTAGTACTATAGCCAGGAGAATCACATGAAACTACACCCAACAGTAGCAACACAAAGCATCGATATCAATATAAACATTCTACTTAATTACACCTTGAAGGTGAATACAATCTTTCCACTATTGTACCTTTGCTAAACATCTCAACAGTGTTACTAGACAACAAACCCCTTGACCAAGACAAACTTAGAAAATGTAGCTCTAGAAGCACCAGAGTGTTCTTGACCACCTGCATTCTGTGCACCACCTGTAAATGTTGAAAGAGCATAAAGACCACCCCGATTGCCATGAGTAGTAGCAAAAACTTTTTGTCATCAACATAGGCTCGTGTCTCTCTCCAATTTGATACTAGAGGCCTTTCTAATCCACCTCCTCAACACTTAGTTCATGGATGCCTAGAAAAAGAGGCAAAATCTAAATTTTTGGTGATGTCATCAATAATTTTGGCCAAATGATGCTGATGTTTAGCCATGGTGTTCAATTGTTCTAACATTTCAACCATTTGTTTCCTATTTTGGCAATATGTGTTGTCATTGATGTCAACACTCAAAGTTAGGTCAACACTCAATTTGTGATGTGGCTGATGGGAATGTTCATGTTGATGATATACCAGTGTAGTAACAGAGATGCAGGGATGTTCCTGATGTTCATGGTTGGTTGTTGATGTTCATTGTTCGATGTCATGCCTTGATTTATGTCAAGTAAAGTTATATTGAGCATGTTTGTGGTCCGCAGAGATGATTTAATGATGATATACTAAGATGGGAATTAGAAGCACTAAGATGAATGATGATATATTAATATGGGAATTAGAAGCTATGTTGAGGATGAGAAGATGTTGTTGATGACTTGTGGCATGTTGTATGATCATTCTTATTGTTCCTAAGGATGTATGTGCTGTTATATGAAAGTTCTGGCCTCCAGAAGTTGGTGAAGGTTACTGTTGTAGAGAGTTGCCTAGAAGACTACCTAGTAAAATGCTCTGCACTCCTTCACATTTGAATATATGGTCATGCGGTTCAAAGGTTAAGTTTAGTATGTTTTAAAGGTGTTAAATCTAAATTTTCAGATCATTTGCTCCTTTGTAGTGAAAGTTATAAGTAACAGAGTTCCGGTCTATACTCTAGCAGTATAAGGTATTGATGAAGGCTGATTGGAATGCTCCGCATTCCTCCACAAGTGAAGGTTTGCTCATGTGGTTTTGTGGACATGATCTAAGATGTTCAATGCATATTGCATTGTAATTTCAGGTGTTTTAGAGTTCCGCAAGTTCAGTTTTCAAATGACAGAGGTGATACAGATGGTTCTGGATGCCTAGTTGTTCTCAGAATATTTGTTGATGATGTGCACCAACTTTTTGCTACTTGAAATGGTAAATTAGCTGATGGAAGATGATCCTGATGATCTTGTGATGTTTTTTGTTGCTCTACAAGGTATTTTCTGCTCTCTTCGGAACTGGTTGTGGTTCGGAATGTTGATGTTGTTGGGTTATGCTCTTGCCTCGCTGATAAGGAATGTTGATGATGTGTGCCACAAATTTGTTGTTGTACAAAGTTTAAAGAGTGTTTGGAGATGTTGTGTAGGTCTTGTTGACTCATCTAGAAGAAGAACAAGAAATTTTTAATCATTCATGAGTACCACCAAGAGTGTGAAGACCGATGTGCTACAAGATTCATGTGTTCTTGCTTAAGGGTGACCTAATTCAAATTTTTGAAGCGTGCGGATGCTATTCCTTGAAGGATGTTGTTGTGAAGAATGTTTAGGACCGGGCTAAGCATGTGTTGGGATCCACAAGGCATGTGTTTCTTCCTGGAGTGGTGTGTAGTTCATGATAGGGCTTGCCCTATGCATGTTTCATGTTGTGTGATCTCTGGCTGACTTGTAAATTGTAATATTCTTGTTGTATTGGCCGACTTGTAATGTAATCAATGTAATGTCATGTATTGCCCTATGCATGTTTCATGTTGTGTGATCTCTGGCCGACTTGCAAATTGTAATATTCTTGTTGTATTGGCTGACTTTTAATGTAATCAATGTAATGTCATGTATATATTGTAAACCTAGTTGATCTAGGTAGAGTATGATTACGAAGATGAATATGTGAAGAGAAAAATATGAATATGATATGCATTATGATGTGCAACTGAAGGAGAAAGAGAAGAAGCAATAAGGTCTATCTGGATTCATCTTAAAGACATTTTTCAAATAGGAGGGAAGTAAAGAGTGTGCCTAATTGATCCAATCATCAGAAGAAGAGTGAAAAGGTAGAATTGCAATCATCAAAGGTGTGAGCTTCAATGTCAATTTTCAGACAGTAGAAGGATTGTCATGATGTAATCTTTTATGAGTTCATTCTCAGTTCAGGGAGTAGTTGCTTCCTTGGGTTGTAACCCTAAAACAAAGTCAACAGGGAGTTGTAGCTTCCGTGGGAGTGACCCTAAAACCTTTCTTTAGGGAGTAGTAGCTTCCTTGGGTTGTAGCCCTAAAACAAAGTTGTAATTTTTGAGCTTCATATATTGTGAGTTAATCCTCACCGTGGTTTTTCCCTTCTTGGGTTTTCCACGTATATCTGGTGTTATGTGTTGATGTGCATTGTATTGATTTTTCATGCTTATGTTAATGTTGTAATGTTTAAGTTTTAATCTACTCTGAAGGATTTGAAGTTTGATTGGATACTGATTCACCCCCCCTCTCAATATATGAGTGTGTTCAATAGCCTGAGCTCTAGGTGATTCAGATAATTATCAAAAGGATAATTACCAAGAATTGCCACCTAGAAGAGAAAACTAGATAGTAGATCAATAATAGCCATTCCAATAGCCAAAATTTTATTAGAAAATATTGTAGTACACCTTTGCTTCCAGATAAAGAAGAGAACTATCTGACGTTGATAGGATTCAGAGATGACATTATGTAAGGTTCCAAGCCCTAATAAAGTGGATTTCCAGATTAGTTTTATAGGAAAGGCAGAAGGTATGAATTGGATGATAGATTTCCATAGTGATTGGGATCAAGAGAAAAACTAGCACAAGTGCTTCCACTCTCTTATGTTGGCAAAATAGTCCTATTAGCTCTGGTTTGAGTTTCCATACTTCGTCAGTGTGGTGGAATAGAGTGATTTAGATAAATGAGATGCCTCTCACCTTATGTAAATGATTAGAGGGCAAATTCTATTTAAGGTGTGCAAACCTTTATTCTAGACTTTGTGGGATCTTGCTTTAATGAATTGGGAGGATGATCATTTCCGAAAATCTAATTTTAACCTTACTAAGAGGTAGTTGCAATCAATACATATGGTGCAAGCTCTTTTCACCCACAAATAATCAAACTCTCGACATCTGTGAGATTTTTTAAAGATTGGAGATGGCACACTGGTTGCAGTATAAGACACTTTCCACTTAGAGTTGTGTATCAATGACTCCTCCCCTCATTCAAGATTGGTGAGAGATTAAATGCAAAGTGAAATTGCTCTTTCTTGTCATGTTGTTTGAAAATCAAGAATTTTTCTTAATCTCAATTTATGACTTGGAAATTTCTCCACCATTGGCTACCTTTTGATGATCGCCTTAAATTCATTCAACTAGCCTCATTATATGTCAACCATTTTATCAAAGAGAGATAATTTGTTCTAAATATCAACACTATTGTAACAACTTCTAATGTTTGTATGCCCAAATACTTGTCTATTTAATATTTTGAATGCTTACAACAATAATGTTGGGATAGGGTGATACTTAATTGCAATCCTAATGTATTATTTTTACGTGTCTCCAAACATCTTGGAATGGATACTTGAACACCCATGTAGGTTGTTGAGGGATAATATTTTATTATTTTTTCCTATAAGTTGGAATATTAGTTGTAATGGCATTCATGAAGGAGGAGTTGGCAATGGTGGTTACAATTGTTATTTTTAGTGCCATTATGAAGGCATTACAACTCAAAGCTGCTATATATTTTTAGTATGGGTCTTCCTTTTGCTATTCATGGCTCGTTGGGAGTTACATTTACTAATCTCAAAAGATCCTCTTCATTTTGGGCTTGGAATTTTTGTAATTTACCATAGTTTTGGTGGTACATTATTTTGGGAAACCATTTGTGGTATTCCTCTCCCATTTCTCTATAAATTGGAGGCATGAGATAGTTGTTTCATATGGTATGTTTTATAGGTACACAAGTGCTACCAGAATGTTGCCAAATTAAAGAAAGTTAGAGTGTTGCATATGTACTTTATTTTTAAAGATTAATACATTCTTGAGCCTCTCTTTGATGGTGGAGTTTTTTCAGGTAAAAAGGTTTCTCCACATAAATCTAGTGTAATATGTTTCTGATGGTTTGCTGATTTTATACTTGTTGATTTTACACATTCACATAATATTTTACCGGTAATCCAATGTTTTTACATAAAAAATAGATTTGCGTACTTGAAAAAGTTTTTGTTGTAAGTTTTCTTCGCCTTAATTTAACAACAAATAAAAATAGATTGTAAGGCTCACCAGGAACAAAAATAACAATAAGATCATTTATTATTAATATATTTCAAGCATGCATCTATTCAAACGCATCCATTAATTATTTAATCTTAAACACATTGATCCTATCTTTCTCATATTAACCAATGAAATGCAACAACATTCAATATCATCCAATCAAATGCAACCATACATATCAATAAAACTATGTCTTTGGCTGAGGTGCCTATAAAAACCTAATGTTTTCTATCAATTTGTTTCTACATTTCATAGAGTTTATGTTTCTATAATTTGCCACAAGCTCATCTTCAATTATAAGTTCAAATCATTTTATTTTTTCTTGTTTGTTCATATCATTTTCTATTGTAATATTCAATCTTGAACAAGTTAGAGTAAAATACTAGAGGTGCATACTAATTAGCTCTAATATAATTTTAGGTTTTTATAAGTTAATCTACTTTGGGTGTTCAATGCTTCAATCAATATTTTTATATGATTAAAATATTATAGAATTTGACACTTGCATTTGCATCTTAGAATGGCAATCCAAATGTTAATAGCTATGTAAAGAAGTTTCAAGATTATTAATTATACATTCAATCATACTTTGTCTTAAATCTTTATTTGGCTAAACTTACCCTATAGGAATTTCATTTTGAAGATTTTATGTTGTGGAAATGAATTAGTTTCATTATAATTAAGATTCTAGTTGATTCATGCAATCATATTTTTGTTGTATCTCATTATTGATTTCTTCTAACCATATGACAAATTTTATTTCATTCTCTTCCACATACATAGATGAAGAATACACCATGTACACATTGAACTTGTAATGTATCTATATTTTCCTTAGGGATTCATATGATTCCTTGCAAGTTTAGTACTTGAATTCCTGTTTGATTGATATCCATATAAAGAACATGTATATATGCATTTCTAGAGCATGTGTACATATCACATTCAGTGAATAGAGTATATCATTTTCTTTGGGGATTAAAAGTGTTGAACAAACCAAGATACTGAGGGGGGGTGAATCAATATCTAAACAATCTTCAATTCTAACAACTTCAACTTATCCATAGTAGATTAAAACTTTAAGCATCACAGCATTAACATGAACATGAAAGATTAACACAATGCACATCAACACAGAACACCAGATATATGTGGAAAACCCTAGAAGGAAAAAACCACGGTGAGGATTAACTCACAATATATGAAGCTCAAATAACAACTTTGTTTTAGGGCTACAACCCAAGGAAGTTACTACTCCCTGAAGAACTTATATTTAGGGTCACTCCCAAGGAAGCTACTACTCCCTAAAGACTTTATTTTAGGGTCACTCCCAAGGAAGCTTCTACTCCTTGAATTGAGGACACACTTACAAATAATTATAGTGTGATAGTCCTTCTACTGTTTGAAAACTGACATTGAAACTCACACTTTTGATGATTGCACTTCTGCCTCTTCACTCTTTCTTCTGATGATTTGATCATCTAGGCACACTCTACACTTTATCACTATCACAAATATGTCTTCAAGATGAAGCAGGTCAACATCAACAACTTCTGCTCTTTCTCCTTCAGTCACATATCAACAATGCATTTATTCTACTTTTATCTGCTTGCAACCGTTTTCATCAACTTGCAATCACACCTCTCCTCACTCAATTTGATTCACTATTTATACATGATATTACATTGATTACATTTCTTATCAGCCAGATACAACATGAAAAATACATTTACAAGTCAGCAAGACAACACATAATATGAAATGTGTAGAAGATAGGTCCTAAGTGAAACCACACATTATACCAGCAGAAGATTCATGCCTTGTGGACACCAACACTTGCTTAACTAGGTCCAAAACATCCTCAATGGCTTCAAACACCAAGGAATTACATCCACACACTCCACTCATTTGGAAATAGGACATCTTTAAGCAAAACACATGAAGACTTGAAGTATAACAGCCATATCAACTTGAAAACCTTGTGCGGTACTGGAAACAACAAAGATCTTCGTGAAACTTTTATAAATGAGTCCATGACTCATACAACATCCCCAAACACTCCTTTGCCACCGCACATCAAATAATTGTGCCACACAGCTTCAATCATTAACTCTGAGAACAATCTGTCATCCAGAAGACACTGCAACATATTATCATTTGAAAATTTGAATTGCAGACCACCAAGAACCTCGAAACTACAAGGAAGCATGTAATACACATCCATAAACATGTCCTTAAAATTGTAAAGGTAATCATTTGTTTGCAGAGGAATGTGGAGCATCCCAACAGGGCTTCATCATTAGCTTACTCTGCCATAACACATGTTGGTACTCTATCATGCATAAATTTCACAGTGAAGGACAAATTATCTGAAAACTTGGAATTATCACCTTCATTGTATCTTGAACACAATTTAAAAACCGCATGGCCATATCTACAAATGTGAAGAAATGTGGAGCATTCCATCGACCTGTATAGAACATCTTCACAGAAATGACACTATCTTCAAACAATCAACATCAAAACACTCTTCTGATAATGCAATCATCATGGAACTTGGATCATACATACTACAGGCCATCATTAGCATTAGCAACACATTTGATCATCTTTGTGCTTCTAATTCTCATCTTAATATGAATTGTATCTTCTCCCTTCTCTTGTTGGATGTGACATGACATTCAACCATGAACTGTATCTTCTTCTCTTGCTCTTCTTCTCTTGCTGTATTTTCTTCTCTTGATCTTCTTCTCTTGTTGTATGATACATCATGAACACCATCATACCACCATGATAGAGTTGACATCAATGACAACCCTATGAACCATATATGTAACAATCTCCCCCTTTGGCATTGATGGCAACACATCTCTTCTTCTCTCCCCCTTTGACATCAAGGACAAAGGAAAATCACTACCTCAATCAGAGACCACATACCTACACATTCTTTCTTAGGCCATGACTTCTTCTTGCAACAAACAAGCTACCCCTAACACCAACAACCACTACCTATTCCCCCTGAGAGGTAGCCATTATCAGTCCAAGAACAAGATATAACATGAACTTCCCCTAGACAGATGCACCATTATGCATCTAGCAAGAAGAAGGAGGGTAAATTACCCCTAACCTCTATCAGAGATCCTCAAAAGTATCCTTTGCCAGAGCCTTTGTGAAAATATTTGCTATTTGATCCTTTGTTGGAACATATTCCAATTTCACTTGCTTATCTGCAACCTTCTCTCTCAAAAAGTGATACTTGATTTCTATATGCTTGGTTCTAGAATACATCACTGGATTTTTGGAAATATTGATAGCACTTGTATTATCACACAAGACAGGAATAGGTTCATCATACAATACCTTGATATCCTTCAGGGTTTGCTTCATCCACGACACTTGTGTACAGCAAGATGCTACTGCAATGTACTCTGTCTTTGCAGTAGATAAGGACACTGAATCTTGCTTCTTGCTCTGCCATGAGACCAATCTGCTTCCTAAAAATAAAGGACCACCACTTGTACTTCTTTTATCATCAACGCAACCAGCCCAGTCAGCATCAGTATAAGCACTCAGATCAAAGTCATTACCACTTCGATACCATAGGCCATAGTCTAGAGTTCCTTTCAAGTATTGAAATATCCTTTTCATTGCCTTCTCATGTGTTTGCTTTAGATTGGCTTGATATCTGGCAACCACACATACTGTATGCATGATATCAGGTCTAGAAGTAGTCAAGTACAACAGTGCTCCAATCATAGACCTATAGACAGTCTAATTCACCTCTGGAGACTCATCATCTTTGCTCAAGTAACATCCAGTGACCATGGGAGTACTCACTAGTTTTGAATCCTCCATACCAAACTTCTTCAACAACTCTTTGACATACTTAGCTTGAGAAATAAAGATACCACCAACTAGCTGAGAAATTTGAAGTCTAAGGAAGATAGACATTTCACCAATCATAGACATCTCAAATTAGTTTTGCATCTCCTCTACAAACCTCTTACACATATCATCATCTCCACCAAAGATGATGTCATCAACATATACTACAACTATCAATATCATGTCTCCTTCTTCCATGATACAAAGATTTCTATCTGTAATACCTTTCTTGAAGTCCTGTTGAAGTAAGTACTTGTCCAATCTAGCATACCAAGCTCTAAGTTCTTGCTTACAACCATACAGTTCCTTCTTGAGTCTGCACACCATGTCTGAATCTTCTGATATCTGGAAACCATCTGGTTGTTCAATGCAAACCTCTTCCTCTAGGCCACCATTCAAAAATGCTGACTTAACATCCATCTGATATACCTTGAAGTTCTTATGAGTAGTAAGAGCAAGGAATATTCTGATTGCCTCCATCAATACCTTCAACTTGTGTGTATCCTTTGCATACTAGTCTTGCCTTGTTCCTTACAACTTCACCTTCTTCATTCAGTTTGTTCCGGAACACCCATTTTGCTCCAATAACATTCTTATTTGCTGGTCTAGGAACCAATTCCCATGTCTAATTCTTCTCAATATGATCCAATTCTTCTTCCATGGCTTTTATCCATCCCTCATCCTTGTTGGCTTCATCAAAGTTTTTGGGTTCCCCTTTTGATAACAAACACAAGTTTTCTTGATCACATACTTTTGCAAAACTTCTCCTGGTCAACAAACCCTTATTCTTGTCTCCAATGATCTGATCTTCTGAGTGATTCTTCTGAACATACTTTGTTGGAGTCTTAGGCATCTGCTCTGGTTCTTGTTCCTTTTCTTCTTTCACTTCTTCTTCTTCATCTGCAATGCATGAAAAGCTATCAGATTTAGAGTCCTTTGATTCATGTAATATTTGATACAAGTCTTCATCTACCTTGACATTTGTGCTTTCAATAATCTTCCCCAACCTCTTGTTGTAGCATCTATAAGCCTTGCTTCTAGTTGAGTAGCCAAGAAAGATTCCTTCATCACTTCTTGCATCAAACTTTCCTAGGTCTTCTTCATCTCTTCTGATATAGCATTTGCTGCCAAAGATCCTGAAGTATCTGATTGTGGGAGGTCTTCCATCCCATAGCTCATAAGGGGTCTTAGTGTTGTTGACCCTCAATTGCACTCTATTAATTAGATAGACAATAGTATGAACTGCATCCTTCCAGTACATATCAAGTAGATTTGCATCTTTCAACATTTCCCAAGACATCTCTTGCACAATCCTATTCTTTCTTTCCACTACCCCATTTTGTTGAGGGGTCCTAGGAGCTGACAGATGTCTCCTAATACCATTGTCTTCACAAAACTTTTCAAATTTATTTGAAGAAAACTCACCCCCTCTATTAGACCTCAAACATTTAATCTTGGCATCAACTTCATTCTCCACCATAGCTTAGAACACTTTAAATTTATCAAGAGCATCTGATTTTTCTCTTAAGAAAGTAACCCGAGTCATTCTAGAATAACCATCAATAAGCAACATGAAATACCTCTCACCTTGTTGACTCTTTACTCTTGTAGGGCCACATAGATCAGTGTGAATCATCTCCAATGGCTTTGAAGAAGAGTACTCCTTGCTCTTGAAATTTGTCTTTGTCTGCTTTCCCATTTTACATTCCCTGCATACTGTATTTGTAGGCTTGATTATCTTGGGCATATCTCTCACTGCATGAGTAGAACTGCTCTTTACCATATTGTCAAAATTGTTGTGTCCCATGCTCTTGTGCCACAACCAACACTCACTGGATTGAGCCAACAAACATGTGATGGGTCTAGTTATTAGCTAGTTTTCTTATGGTTTTATGCAAGTTCCAAAGACATTCTCAGACATTATCTTACACATATTTCTACATTATGCTATCTCTTATGTTCATTATGCAGACCTAAACCTGATTATTAAGTATATGGAAATATGGTTTTAATGTGATGAATATTGCATGATTATGTGTGGGAATGTATGGATTGTAAAGGATATATGTGCTTGATTATGGTTGTTATTATTGTGTGCATGTTTTGTGAACTAACTCTTGCAGCTGGAGAAGATGGGTTGTATCCCGTAGGAACTATAAGGTGTAACCCACAACCAAAGAGTTCCTAGATAGCAGAACAGAGGAAGTTCCAAGATAAATTGAATGCAGCAACTACAACATGGAGACACTTGATGAAGATGGTTATGCATTGTGATAGAAATTAATAAAGACAATTGAAGGAGAAGGATTCTATTGTAGCTAGGAGTCTAACGTGACTGATTCAGCCAGTCCACGTTCCTCTATTTCAACAAGAAGTTCCAATTTCATTAGGACTCTTCTTTCTTTCTTTTTCAGTTATTAGTTACCTAGCATTTATCACACTCATGTATGTAAAGAGTGGTGATTTATGATTTCAGTTAAGAAACCTTGTTCCGATAAACTCCTCCGTGCCTATATGTATGGCTCGGTGATTGAGGTAGTTTAAGTTTTAAGTTTTCAAGTTTGAAATAGATTGTTCAATCGTAGATATAGTTACACAAACAATGTTTATGTTTTGATGATGGATACATGAATAAAATCTGCCAGCAGAATCTTATGTGATATTGTAAGGATTATGTAATGAATGAATTGGAATTAGTATGATTGTGTTAATCTAAGCAACTAGATTTGAGTTAGACTAGTGGAAACAATCACTTGAGCAAGGGCCACTCAAGGTAACTGTCCCTCACTTTATTTTTTGTATGTTATTTTGTTATAATAGTCAATCCATAAATGCATTAGATTCTTCAAGATATTCTAGTTGTTTAACTTGTACTCCAGAGTGTAGAGTGTATGTTAAGAGTATAGGATAAATTATCAATAGCAAGTTAAAACCCTATTGTTCATTTCTTTACAGTCATTAGTTACAGTCTTATATTGCAAGTACCCGTAGCAACAGTATCAACATTGTTTCCTTAATCATTGTGCAGTTTGAATTATAACAGCTATATTAGGATGAGTTAGATAGTCTAAAACTTTGAAAGCACATACAGTGCCAGTGCCATCACAAGCTTAGTAGCCTTGGTCAATAATTCAATGAAGGTCTTTTCAAGGGCTACAATGGACTGTTTAGTTAGGTTTTTCCTCTGAATTATGTGATTGCCACCAAGTTTTCTAGACATAGCAAAGACTCTACATTTTTGGCGTCGTTGCCAGGGATGGTGCTACTTTCAGAGACCAATTCCTATTATTTCCAAGCTTTCCTAGCTTAAACATTTTTCTTTCAGAAGATAGGATACTTAGGTTTCATCCTGCCAAATACCAGAACATTTCACTAACATTGTGTAGAAATCATTGCTATACAAAATCATACCTATTGTATGCGGAGGCAGAGAGATGCTTTAGGAAGGTTTCTCCCATCAACCCAACAAGCTAGAGAAGATATTGGTGACTACAGTGATCAGAGTGAGGGTATTACTAAAGAAAAAATTTCCCTCATCAACATCTATTGATAATACCAAAAGGACCTTCCTGACCATTGCTGATGCAGTGGATGATCCACCAGAATAAGTGACTTTTGAATTTCCAATTACCAACCAAGAGAGGGTTGCTGCTCTGAAGAATATACCTCCTTTAGCATTTCCAATCTTCTATGGTTTGGTGACTGAGGATCTAGATACATTCTTGTTCAAGTTTGATGTCCTGTATAGAAGCTATGACTACACAATTGATGCTCATAGGCTCAAGCTATTCCCTGCTACTTTGAAGGATGTTGCTTTGAGATGGTTTATGGGACTGGGCAAAGATGATATTCTAGATTGGGAGACAATGAAAACAAAATTATTGGAGAAGTACCAAGATTATTGCAGAGGAATTGATAGAAGAGATGACATTTTCAGGATGACTCAAAAAAAGGATGAACCATTGGAAGATTATGTAGAAAGGTTCCAATTCTGCCTAAAGAAAAATCCACAGAATAAACTCTCAGATGAATCCATGAATCTTGTATTTTTTAGAGGAGTCAATGATGACTACATGGATGTCCTTAATCTTATTAGGGTAGGAGATGTGTCTCAATTACCCTTTGATGATATTTGCAAAGTTTGCAGAAACTACTCATGGTCCTTTACGAAGAAGATAAGGGGAGAAAGAACATCTACCATTGGCAAGACATCTAATTCAGTTTCAAGGGTGGAATTGATCAACCTACTGACCAACATGAAAGAAGATATTATAAGTTACCTAGCTACTCAGTTGGATACTCTACATTTGAAGAAGAAGCAGGAAGAGGTTGAGGCAATACTTACTGAATATTGCCCCAACTGTAGACAAAGGAAAGCCAATTGCAAGTGCAAAAGGGTGGCTAGTATTACAGAAGAAAAATCAGAGAAACCACATTTTCAACCATTTCAAAGTGAAGATGGGCAGTTGTTCTATGTTGCACAAAGAAATACATGGAAACTAAGAAAAGGTATGCCACAAGACCCTCTATGTTTTAATGCATCATTTCCAATTGGTAACCATAGTTTCTCTGGTTGGAACCCCCAGCCTTGGCCAAATAACCAAAACTAATGGCAAAACCTTTAGCAAAACTGGAATCAGAAGCAGCCAAATGTATGGCCACAACAAAATTTTTGAGGACCTAATTACAATCCTCAATGGCTAGTGCAACAAAACCAATGGAAGCCACAATGGCAAAAGGGATAGTAATGGCAAAACCAAAATATGAATTACTCACAACCTTTGCTACCTTCTCAACCACAACAGCAGGCTATTATGCCCAATCCATCAAACCCAACATCTCAGCCACCAAGAGCACCACAACTGCCTACTCAACTTGCATCTAACCCCAATAACAAGCCTGTCCAACAACATACACTAATGAGGCTATTCAATACCCCACTTATGGAGTAGAGGTGAGTGATTTCCACCTCAGGTCAGGGAAAACATTAATTGAGTCCTCATCCCCTCAAATTACTGAGATGGTAGATGAGGAACCCATACCTGAATCTTTAGAAAATTCACCTCTGGAGCCTGAGTCAAATCAGGTAAATCAGACTATCTCAAGTCCAGAGCCTCCTTTCCCTGAGCATTTAGTCGTTACAAAACATCATACCCAAGCTGAGACAGATCTATTAGGACAACTCAAGAATGTCAATATCAAAATCCCCCTCATTCAAGCTATCAAGGAGATCCCAATTTATACCAAAACAATAAGGGACCTTTGCCTTAAAAAGCCAGGGAGAAAAAGGAAGAATCCTCAGACAATCAATGTCTTAGGGAACCTTGCTGATATCATGCTAGGAAATATAACTGTCCCTAAATACACAAACCCTGGCAGTCCAATAGTGGATGTTAAGATAAATGGGAGCCTCATCAAAAATACCTAGATTGACTTAGGGGTAGCCATTAATGTCATGACTAAGGAAACAGTGCAGTTACTTTAGCTACCTAACTTCAGGCCTGCACCAACTATTTTACAATTGGCAGATAGTTCCACAGTAAAACCTGAGGGGATCATTGAAGACATAGTCATAGCATTAGACTCGTGGGAGTATCCTACAGATTTCATAGTCTTGCAGCCAAAGGTTAACCTTGCAGGATATCCACTTATCTTAGGCAGACCATGGTTAGCAACATCTAATGCATTCATAGGTTGTAGGTCTGGAAACATGATAATATCAAATGGAACTATTTGGTCCTCTTTCCACCAGCCCAACCTCATGAAAATCTAGAGGAAGTTATATGGCCTACCTTGGAAGAAGAAGACAACTATTCCCTGCAAACTCTCATGACCATTGAATGTAGCCCCCTGTTGGCAAGCAAAGATGAGGATGATTTAATTGACCACATTATACAGAACAACTATGGTAGGGACTTGCAACAAGATTGTCTGGCATGTCTGCAAGATCCATTGTAGAACATTATACCTGCAAATTCCTCAGAAGAAATATCCCAACTTTTCCACTCTTTACTGCCACAAGAGTGTGTTCCCAACATTAGTGGATATGATCTTTCATCTATGCAATCAACTTTGAAAACATTGGAAATCATGCCAGATAAAATGTTGAATATTAACAATGCCCTAACTGAAGAACAACAGAATTCCCTGACCACTATGTTGCAGGCACATTCATTAGCCTTTACATGGGACTACAATGACATGAAGGGAATTGATCCAGACCTGTTGGTGCAGTCACGACAGGAGGGTTCACAGAATGAACTGTCCAGACCGTGCAACAAGAGTAAACACAATGGAAACAACTAAAGATATAGAACAAACACAAATTCAATCATTCAGTATATATCATAGAATTCAAATATAGATCAACTGGCAACATGCAAGATTACAATTAGGGCTCAAAGGCCTAATTCCAGAATGTCAGAACATGCGCAAGATATAGATTTGAAGCTCCCCCACACAAAATCTAAACTATCACTATCACTATTATCATGAACTACTTTCCTAAGGATCTTTTACATCAATATATATCATCTCCAGTACAAAAGATTCCTCCACGTCGGCCAAGGAAGATTACAAACTCCAATGAAGAGCTGTAATGTGTGTACATAGGAAGGTCAGACCTAAACACAAAGAACACCTCCACAAATGAATGGAATGATGTGCGGATCTTAGGAAAGGTCAGCCACGAACCAAGGATCATTGAATGATGTGTCATTAGGCTCCACAAGTCAAGAAATGCTCCACAAGTCTTCTCCTTCAGCTGATGTGTCTGAGACTGTCAGGATGCTCTATTCTGAGAAAATAGTTGATCTTCTGATAGCGATAACCTTTGGGTAACTGATCCAAATGCTCTAAATTTTGAATATGATGTAGATGAACATGTCTAGATGCTAAGTCCATCTCTACAAGGTCTGAAATGCAACTGCGGTAGAATGCGGACCAAAATATAGAAACTACTACTGACTGAACTACCTGAACTGAACTGGAAAATGAAAAGAAACAAACTAAACTACAAACAAACTGAAATGTAAATGTTTTTGGTTGATGCAAGATTGCTCTTGAACCAGGGATGCTCCTGCATCACCCGTTCATGCATAGGATTTACATAAATGATCGTTTCAAGCCAATTAGACAACCTCATAGGAGAATGAACCCTGCCTTGTGAGAAATAGTTAAAACTAAGCTACAAAAATTACTTGATGTAGGCTTCATTTACCCTATTTCTGACAGCCACTAGGTGTCACCTTTAGTCATTATTCCTAAGAAAGGAGGCAAATGGAGGGTATGTTTAGACTACAGGGAGCTAAACACAACCACTAGAAAGGATCACTTTCCACTACCTTTCATTGACCAAATACTTGATTCCCTAGAAGGTAAAAAGTACTCCTTAGATGGCTTTAGTGGCTATAACCAGATAAAGATAGCTTTAGAAGATCAAGATAAGACTACATTTACATGCCCTTGGGGTACTTATGCTTATTATGTTCTTCCCTTTGGATTATGTAATGCCCTAGCCACTTTCCAGAAGGCAGTGATAAGAATCTTCTCAGATTATGCTCATGATTCCATGGAGATTTATATGGACGACTTCACCACTTATGGAGAAACATATGAAACAACACTAAGTAATCTAGAGAAATTTCTCAAAAGATGTCAAGAACACAATCTATCATTGAGTCATGAGAAATGTTTCATGATGATGACTCAATGGATTGTTCTAGGACATTTTATATCAAGTGCAGGAATTCAAGTGGATCCCCATAAAATTGAGATCATTTCTACACTTCCTGTGCCACAAAAACAAAAATATGTCAAGAGCTTTCTAGGCCATGCAGGCTATTATTGGAGATTCATTCAGGAATTCAGGAAAATTGCAACACCCTTGTTTACTCTGCTCACAAAAGATATAGAATTTGACTGGACCATAGAATATCAGCACTTTTGAGACACTTAAGATAGCCTTGACTCAAGAAACTGTCTTAAGAGGGCCAAATTGGACATTGCCTTTCCACATACACACCGATGCTTCTAATTTTGCTATATGAGTTGTATTGGGTCAAAAGGAAGGTAATAAGGAGTATGCTATCTATTATATCAACAAGAACTTACAAGGAGTAGAGAAAGAGATGTTAGCAGTTGTCTATGCCATTGAGCCAACAAACATGTGATGGGTCTAGTTATTAGCTAGTTTTCTTATGGTTTTATGCAAGTTCCAAAGACATTCTCAGACATTATCTTACACATATTTCTACATTATGCTATCTCTTATGTTTGTTATGCAGACCTAAACCTAATTATTAAGTATATGGAAATATGGTTTTAATGTGATGAATATTGCATGATTATGTGTGGGAATGTATGGATTATAAAGGATATATGTGCTTGATTATGGTTGTTAGTATTGTGTGCATGTTTTATGAACTAACTCTTGCAGCTAGAGAAGATGGATTGTAGCCCGTAGCAACTACAAGGTGCAGCCCATAGTCAAAGAGTTCCTAGATAGTAGAATAATGGAAGTTCCAAGATAAATTGAATGCAACAACTACAACATGAAGACACTTGATGAAGATGGTTACACATTGTGATAGTAATTAATAAAGACAATTGAAGGAGAAGGATTCTATTGTAGCTAGGAGTCTAACGTGACTGATTCAACCAGTCCACGTTCCTCTATTTCAGTAAGAAGTTCCAATTTCATTAGGACTCTTCTTTCTTTCTTTTTCAGTTATTAGTTACTTGGCATTTATCACACTCACGTATGTAGAGAGTGGTGATTTATGATTTCAGTTAAGAAACCTTGTTCCAATAAACTCCCCTGTGCCTATATGTATGGCTCGGTGGTTGAGGTAGTTTAAGTTTTAAGTTTTCAAGTTTGAAATAGATTGTTCAATCCCAGATATAGTTACACATACAATGTTTATGTTTTTGATGATGGATGCATGAATAAAATCTACCAGCAAAATCTTATGTAATATTGTAAGGATTGTGTAATGAATGAATTGGAATTAGTATGACTGTATTAATTTGAGCAACTAGATTTGAGTTAGACCAGTGGAGACAATCACTTGAGCAAGGGCCACTCAAGGTAATTGTCCCTCACTTCATTTTCTATATGTTATTTTGTTATAACAGTCAATCCATAAATGCATTAGATTCTTCAAGATATTCTAGCTATTTAACTTGTTGTACTCCGGAGTGTGGAGTGTATGTTAGGAGTATAGGATAAATTATCAATAGCAAGTTAAAACCCTATTGTTCATTTCTTTACAGTCATTAGTTACAGTCTTATATTACAAGTACTCATATCAATAGTATTAGCATTGTTTCCTTTATCATTGTGTAGTTTGAATTATAACAGCTATATTAGGATGAGTTAGATAGTCTGAATCTTTGAAAGCACATACAGTGCCAGTGCCATCACAAGATTACTAGCCTTGGCCGATAATTCAATGAAGGTCTTTTCAAGGGTTACAGTGGACTGTTGTTATCCTCAAAATTAGATGCGCTCGATTTTGTAGGATGACCCCTATGAAACTTGTTTGTTTCGTAGCCTACAACTCTAAGTACACAAAACAAGGCAAGTCCATTTGCCCTTGTGTGTGGTTCCCTAACCCCAGAGAATCCATCCAAGTATATCCTCGATTCGGTTTCTCAAAGTTTGCGAAAATGAATGTAATAGCAAACATATCAAATTGTGAGTTTGATATTTTTGGGAGTTAGGGATTTTTGTTGATATGCAGGGGTGGTGTTATTTGCCTCCCATGCATATTGTTTTTCCTATCACATGTAAAGGCAGAAAATTTTTCCACCTATACATGTCACCTATAAGTTTATGCTTGAGCGACAAAAATTGCCGCCACTGCAACTCCCAATTCACATGAACTGTAATTAATACATGTTTGGTGAATTGTTTATAAGCTTTGAAAGGTGTTATTTTATTATTTCTTTAAGTTTTCTTTTCTCTCTGTGCTCATGGATGTTCTGTGTCACATCGAGATAGATTGGTAACCGTGGTTGAGTGAATCTGAGTGATGAAAAATGACTTAGGGTTTTCATTGTTCTTATTCCATCTGGTGAGTTTTTCTTTCTTTTCTATTTCTTTCTCATTTTTAAATTGGGGTTTTACATTCATCACTAATTTGTTGTATGTTTGCATTCTATCCATTTTTTGAGTTAGCTTATATATTAGTGTTCATTTTTCTCTAGTTAGAGTTTTTATCTTTTCCTTTGTGAACATGGGTAGCTCTTACCATTAATGTGTTGTATCGTTTCCCAGTAGAGGCGACATTTTTACCAACTTTTTGTTTTGATTTCGTCTATAGTTGTCGTCAAACTATAAGTTTTGTTCAAGCTTTAGATGTATAGGCGGCGATTTTCACCGATTTTATCCTTTGTTTAAAGAGTTTACCCCTATTACATTGGCGGTGATTTTCACTGGCCTTACAACCAAAGCAATTTTTCTATCTCATGCATGGGCGGTGATTTTCGCCGCCAATGCATGACTTAAAGTTTGACCTACTATGCATGAACGATGAAAATCACCACCCATGCTAGGAATTTAGTAACTTCCCCTTAAGCCATGCATGGGCGGCGATTTTCGCCGCCCATGTTCAAAACTCAATCTTTTGTCACCCATACACAAACCTTATAATTTATTATAAGGTGCACAAGCATTATTTTTCCCCGACTGTATCATCTATATCTAGTTGGAGATCTACTCAGTGCAGCAATTTGTGGGTGAAGACCACCTCCAACAGAAATATCAATGGCTAATCAGATGGGTCTTCTCAGAGAACAAATGAAGATGTTAGCTGGGGAAGTTGCTTTTTGTACAAGTTCCTTGAAATGCCTTTCTGAACAGGTTGCAGTGTCATCTTCACTGCCATTGGCAAAGCGCAGTGTCTTGGGAGGTTTCTTGCCTGAGTCTTTGGTGTATGTTCTTGAACGAAGTGGCCCACATGCATTTGTAGCTACTATGATTTCCAATTCATATAGCCCAAAGATAATTTGGACTCACAAGATGCAGGCAGAACGCTTAATTGATCAAGTTCTGAAGTACCTTGGAGATCTCCCACACAAGCTACCTTAGCACCATCATTCTTTGTATGAATATGCTCCTATTCCTCCTGTGACATATCCAGAACTTTAGGATGACAGGTGGTGCCATTGATACTATCTTCGTAACCTTTGTGATGAGATACAGTTTCCTAGATGGCCTATTGTTGAACATTTGGAGTTTTTACAGTCATTGTTGGCTATGTGGCGTGAGGAGCTAACTAGACAACCTCTAGATCTTTCTGAAGATGAAGCTTGTAAAATATTAGAAATTTCTATAGAGGAGGATAATGGCATGGGAGTAGATGCTGATGGGAAACACCATAATGACTAGGAAGAAAAACTCATTGGACACATTGATGAAGAAAAACTCAAACGGCAGTACAGGAAATTAGCTATGAAGTATCATCCTGATAAAAATCCAGAAGGAAGAAAGATGGTGAAGAAGGCTAATCATGCCTTAGCCAATTTTTCATATATTTTCACATGCACTTTGTATTTAGTTTTGGACATGTCCACATGTACTTTTCAAAAATATAATTACATGTGTGAACAAAAGAAGTCCTAAATCAATAAGGACTCTTTTGTTGAATAAGTCAAAGTAGTTAGAATTTTTCCTAGATTAGCTCTTGGCTCTCACCTATAAATATGAAAAAGCTCTTTGTAATTATCTATCTTTTATCTATTGTAACAAAACTCTGCTGAATTGAAAAACAAGTTGAGAATTTGTGCTTATTTGTGTAAATCAATTTTCAAGTATTTTATCAATACAAGAGAGCAAGTTGAATTCCAATCTTTGTCTTGGAGTAATTTGTTTTGTGATAGAATCGTTCTTATGTCTTTACTATCATATTGTCTTTGATAAGTAATTGAAGTGTAAGGGTTTCTTTCAAGTGATTAAGGAGTATTCTAAATCTGATTTTAATAGACTTTGAGCTATAAAATTATTTGTGAGAATTGTGTTGTGTTCGTGAATGAGAAATAGCTTGAACGCTTTGTGCTGCAAGTTGTTATCTTTAATCTATTTATCTCATCTTGGTGTATAGTGAAGACTTTGGGCTGCACTCTACTCCAAATCATTTTATTTTCAGTTAGTGAACGAAGCAACGGAAGACTTTGTATTTCCGTGGGTTTTGTGGTAATTCATAGTTCTTTGCATAGTATCAGTTTTGTTGAAATCATTATCTTAAAGTGTAAACATATATTCTGGAAAAAGAGAATATGATGGAATGTAATCAGTCCAAATATAGTTCTTAGTATAAATAAGTTTTATCAGTTATTAGTTTGTAATAGCTAGCAATCAGAGGGAGCTTCCCCTTGTTGAGAGGAGAGATATAATCTCATCACACTGAGGTTGATATAACCATTTTGTCTTCAGTGAGTTGATGACAAAATATTCACCCAACAGTTTTTGGTGACTCTGCTGGGGAATGAAATGCAATCAAGAGCCTCATGCTTTTGGTTGAAGTATACCGGCCTCATCTTTTGTAGTATATTTTTGTTATATCTGCTCTATTGTTTGTTAAGAGTATGGTTGTCCCAGGTCCACGGGTAAATGCTTTTGGTCCTTTGAATTTGGCTCAGCCTCTACATGAACTACCTCGAGGTTCACATAAGAACTTTCCCAAGTTCTACGGGGATGGTAAACAACATCTAGATGAGCACATTGCAGCATTCTACATTGCATGCGATGTTCTCAGAGTGGAATATGAAGATGTTTCTGTAAGACTGTTTGTAGAAACACTCCAAGGTGTTGCAGCTGATTGGTTCTATCACCTTGCACCAGGAACTGTCACTGGATGGAATACACTTCAAACTTAGTTTGAAGCTAGATTCAAGCCAATAGAAGATTCTTATGGCTTGTTGGCCCAACTTACGCAATTGAAAAAGGAACCTCATGAGCCCATGCATGAGTTCATGGCAAAGTTCAATAACCTAAAGAATAAGATCCCAATTGTTGCTCAACCCATAGCTGAGAACCTAAAATGCTTCTTCATCAATTCACAATTGCCAGAAATAAGTTTTCTTTTACGAAGAGCAGCACCGGCTAATCTTGCAATTGCTCAAAGTTTGACAATTGAAGTGGAGGACAACTTGATCCTAGAGGACAAGTTGAGGAAGGATTCTATTAGACCTAGTGGGCAACCCCCTTTGGCTTTACCTTCTACCAACATCACAGATCCTATGATGCAAAAGTTGGCTAATGAGTTGTTAGCTTTGAAAAAACAAATGTCTCAAAGTTTATTCACTCCATCCTACAAGGATATTCCAAGAAGTACCTTCCCCAATGCTCTGAATTACCAAGTTAATGCTTCAAGGAATCAAAATCAAAAGTGGCTTCCTTCATCACAGGGAAGACTTGCTTTAGAGGCACCACCTGTGAATGCAGCAATCTTCTATTATGAATCAGAGCAAGATGATCTTCTTCAATCAAAATATGATCAAGGAGAAGATGATGCTAATCTTTTCATGGAAGGTGAAGAGAAATTAGTTGGCGACTCTACCATCAAGTTCCTGAACTTCGAAGTTGAAGTAGAACAAGAAGAAGATGCTTTTGGTGAATCTTTTGATGTTCTTACATGGTCAATAAACCAATTTAACCATCAACATGTGACTGGTGATCAACAAGTAAGTACATCAGATCCTCTTACTTCATCCCCTGTGTTGGTGCCTGCATGAATATTCAGGTTTCAAACAATTAATTTTGCAAGCACCTTCCCAAAAAATCCAAAAAAGTTCTAAGTCAGGGTTTCTGTCACCCTGATATTCTTGTGGGGGGTCATATTTCATATATGACCTGATCTTCTGAGGGGGGGGTGATATTTTGAATATCCATCATCTTAGTGAAGATCACCCCGATGTCCCAATATCACCCCGATGTTACTTTATCGCCTCATGTTCGCTTGATCACCCCGAGGTGCAGACATCAATTTTACATAGGGGTCGATATCTGCCTGTCTTGCGACCTAATTTTCTTGTGGGGGGTGATATTCCAAACATCAGTCATCTTACGAATATCGCCCTACTTTGTCAAATATGACGATCACGTCATCAGGATCCGGTGGGATGCATCATGTGGTCTCCGGCATGATATTATCAGCAGATATGTGGGGGTCCCGTCGATCGCCTATGAGGACATGTGCAAGTGCGGAAGAATCATCGGTGAGGTATTTGGTATGAATATGATGAGGAGGATTTTTCTCCAATGCATTAGCTTGTGCCGATGAGGTTGGTCATCAGGGTGATTTTTCCCTTGGGGTGATATTTCATATCAGGGTGATGTGAAATATCGGGGTGATATTTCATATCAGGATATCATGCAGGAGGTTCGCCAATGGCGCGGGTCATCATGATGGGGTCTTGGCAGATGGTTCATTGGTCGCACAAGGTGAAATTGTGTGACATCATATGTGCTCATGACCTAGTATATAAAGTATTGAGGAGGTCACTGCGGGATGAATGTGGGATAATTAGTTCCCACATAATTTGAAAAGTCAGGTCATGATTCTTGGCAGGAAAGTTTCAAAGTGCACAGTCTACTGCATTTCCCAAGGCCGCGGGTTGGTATGCCTTTAATGGTAGATGTTACAGGGTATGGGCGAAGGCATGGACGGATCAACCACCTGATTGAAGATGTGAATCCCCAGGCGGTGGCGCGAGGCTCAAGTCCAACCACTCCCTGCCTCCTCTCCCACCTGTTGCATTCAATGTGTTGAGCGCCATTTCTCATGATGCAATGTATCTAGTGAATTTTGAATTACCATGTACTTTTAATGTTGAATACACCTTCCTTGCTATATATAGCAGATGGTGTTACTCATTTGTTGTTGTTGAAGACCTGGGCATTCTGGTGTGAATAACAAAAAATAGGGCATTTCCTTGCTATTCTATCTCGTTTTGGAGTTTATGAGTTGCATCATGAATGTATATTGCAGACATTCTCAGTTTCATTGTTGTTTAATATGAAAAACGCATTGTGCATGTGTTTAGCTGCTTGTCTCCATGTGTTGCATGCTTTTCCTTCTTTTGAATCTGGCTGCTAAGGCTTTCTCAGGTTCTAGGGTATGGATTTCTATATCACATGCTTCATCTCTAACTTCCATTCAAGGAGTGGATTAAATTGTTTTAGGTGAAGTATATAGAAGGTTGTATGTCAGCTAGGATATATGTAAGTAGAGGCAGCTAAATACCTATTCTTGGGTGATGTTTGTAAGGCAAGCATCAATCTAACCTCTTGAAACTTGAATCCAAATTACAATCCATTCTCTTATATATGTCTAGTTGACTCCTTGCCCTGAGATAGGCACCGGTTTGCTTCTGGATTAGTAGTTATGATCCAAAACCCCCTGTCTTGCATCCAAACCATCAAACCAATCATTCCATATTTCCAACTTGTTAGTTATAGGAGTAGGATTAGGTTTCCCTACATACTCTCATCCTCAACCAGTCAGATATGTCCAAGAAGGTTGCCTAACTTGTGGTGTATCATGCACATCTTGGTCCACACATGAGAGTATTCTACCTGTTATTGAAAAGCTAAAGCCTTCTATCATTGGGATAGTTAATGTTACATCTTTAGCTATAGGGATACCCCCTTGGTGCGGCAAAACCAGAAGTGAAGGGGAGGTAGCTCACGCAACCTCTTGTATTCATTGGCTAAATCTGCCTATGCATTGGAACTGGCAAACCCACTGCTGATTCAGAAGTAAACACCAACAGATGGCAACTCTGCTGGGGAAAAGGGTCAAATAATGTGAAATCATTACTGCATATCTGGTTCTTTCATGTGAATGATGGTGCTCTACTGGTGGGATGAACTAAGAAAAATATTTGATGAGCTTTCAGTTGTTTGAAAATTTTATCCTCTTTGGAGAGGTGGCGACTCTGCAAATAAGATTTAAGTGCACATGAAAGGTTGATGTATGTTGTTGTGATAAAAGAATGTTCTGTTCATGGTTTCAGCATCTGGATGAGAAAAGGTACCTAGTGTCTTAGGCAGACATAGGATGTCTAAGAGTAAAATTTATATGAATCCAAGTATGTATTCACCCATACTCGGTCAAGAGGGGGATGAAATGTTGTGTAAAAGAATGGAAGAGATAAAAAATAGGTTGATGTCCTTAGAGGCTTGGCAAGCTCAATTAAATAGTAATAACCCTATTGTGTCTGCCAGTCAGAATGCTAAACCTCTTGTCAGCCCTTTTGATCATTTGTATGACCAACTAGATTTGTCATGGGTTGATTATGAAGTTGAAAGTATGCCTACTCAGATCTATAATCAGATGCCCAGATTTAATGGACACAGTATGTGTGATGGGGGTACACATATCCAAAATTTTCATAGCTTCATGGAGAAACATTCATTTAGAGATGAGGATATGTGGATGAGATTTTTTGTTAGATCCTTTGGTACTAGAGCTAGAGATTGGTATTTGAGCTTTCCAAAGAGGTCCTTTGCCTATTGGGATGAACGTGTTGACTATTTTAGAGAAGAATTTGCAAGAGAACCTGCTAATCTTTTTGCAAGATTAATAGAAATCAGAAGACAAGATGAAGAGCCCTGTACTGATTTCAGTCATAGATTTGCAGTAGCCCTTTCACAAATCCCTGAAGACTTCAGACCTGATACTTCAGCATGCATTGGCATATATTTTGAAGGTTTTGAGGAGGGCTCTAGTGCATTGTTGAGGGAATTCAAGATAACAAGTATGCAGATGGCATACAAGTTTTTAGAAAGTATAGAAAAAATGAGAAATGAGCACATGCTAAATTCCCTGTTCACAGGCTTTGGTGTGAATAACAGTTGTGTAGTTGCAAATGACCAAGTGCTCATGGCATCATGTGGAGATAAAGATGAAAATGAAAATTCACCAATGAAGGATCAATGATGACTCCCATTGCAAGGTTGAGGTATCTGGTTCTGAAAGCAATGATGTGGTTATGGACAGCAATGAATACTTGTTTGAGTGGATTTGTGGAGATAATTGTGAGTATTGTGCACAGGATAGAGAAGAAATAAGCAAACAGAGGAGCAGTTCCATGTTTGAATCACTGCCTTATATTCAGACACATGGAGATGATGAAGGGAAATCAAGGATTGAAACAAGTGCTAGTGCTGAGCATGATTGTTCTTTGTTTGATTTTGGTTTTGCTTATGGTACATAGGTTGATACTCCTCCACACAAGGAATTCATTGGTAATGAAAATGCATGTTCTGCTGGCCATGAACCAGTGGCATACCATAATGAAGCCGAAACACTTGGATCAATCCTTTTTGACACATATAGTGATGAGGATCTGTCTGAGTATGGTGAAGGTCATAGCACTATTGTTGATATGGATTTCATTTCTCATCCTGATGAAAGTGAAACCAACATACATCATGAGGGTTATTGTAGAGAGGTGCCAGAGCCTGATCCTTTCCACCTTGGTACAGCTGATGATTGTGTGCATGATGTGCACAATTGTGAATTTGAAAGCTTTTTCCCTGATATGCCAGCTTATGATACAATGAGGCCTGATGCTCCTAGCTACATGGTGGACTTTGAGTACTTTTAGTTTTCAGTCCAGCTAGGAGATCATTTTACAATGCATGTTGCTGATACAGATGATGATAAGTGCTATATGTCATATGAATATGCATTGTTTGATAAATATAACATTCACATGTTGCTTGATGCTGAGGGTTATTTGCATGGCATTGATAGTGACAAGCTAAATAAGATGGTTGAATATGCAAATGACAGGGGTTGTTTGTGGATGAATCATGGCAGCATCTTCAGGCTTGATCCAATGATATCAGATGAAAATAGGGTATTTGACAAAGGCAGATACAGGTTTTTCCTTTCTTGGTGGCCTTGGGCCACCAAGTGTGATATGTGATGCAGGTCAGTGCAGCTTCATGACTCTATGCCCAATGGATAAGGGGCTAGTCTGCATCCCAGAGATCTAAGGTTCTCACCATGCCTACAAGAGGCATGCATCCCCAGACAGATCCAGTGTTGGTGCTTGCATGAATATTTAGGTTTCAAGCAATTAATTTTGCAGGCACCTTCCCAAAAAATCCAAAAAAGTTCTAAGTCAAGGTTTCTGTCACCCTGAATTCTTGTGGGGGGTCATATTTCATATATGACCTGATCTTCCGAGGGGGGGTGATATTTCGAATATCTGTCATCTTAGTGAAGATCACCCCAATGTCGCGATATCACCCCGATGTTACTTTATCACCTCATGTTCGCTTGATCACCCCGAGGTGCGGACGTCAATTTTACATAGGGGTCGATATCTGCCTGTCTTGCGACCTGATTTTCTTGCAAGGGGTGATATTCCAAACATCAGTCATCTTACGAATATCACCCTACTTTGTCAAATATGATGATTACGTCATCAGGATCCGGTGGGATGCATCATGTGGTCTCCGGCATGATATTATCAGCAGATATGTGGGGGTCCCGCCGATCGCCTATGAGGACATGTGCAAGTGCGGAAGGATCATCGGTGAGGTATTTGGTATGAATATGATGAGGAGGATTTTTCTCCAATGCATCAGCTTGTGCCAATGAGGTTGGTCATCAGGGTGATTTTTCCCTTGGGGTGATATTTCATATCAGGGTGATGTGATATTTCATATCAGGATATCATGCAGAAGGTTCACTGATGGCGCAGGTCATCATGATGGGGTCTTGGCAGATGGTTCGTTGGTCGCGCAAGGTAAAATTACACGACATCATATGTGCTTATGACCTAGTATATAAAGTATTGAGGAGGTCACTGCGGGATGAATGTGGGATAATTAGTTCCCACATAATTTGAAAAGTCAGGTCATGATTCTTGGCGGAAAAGTTTCAAAGCGCACAGTCTACTGCATTTCCCAAGGCCGTGGGTTGGTATGCCTTTAATGGCGGATGTTACAGGGTATGGACAAAGGCATGGACGAATCAACCACCTGATTGAAGATGTGAATCCCCAGGCGGTGGCGCGGGGCTCAAGTCCAACCACTCCCTGCCTCCTCTCCCACCTACTGCATTCAATGTGTTGAGCGCCATTTCTCATGATGTAATGTATCTGGTGAATTTTGAATTGCCATGTACTTTTAATGTTGAGTACACCTTCCTTGATGTATATAGCAGATGGTGTTACTCATTTGTTGTTGTTGAAGACCTGGGCATTCTGGTGTGAATAACGAAAAACAGGGCATTTCCTTGTTGTTCTATCTTGTTTTGGAGTTTATGAGTTGCATCATGAATGTATATTGCAAACATTCTCAGTTTCATTGTTGTTTAATATGAAAAATGCATTGTGCATGTGTTTAGCTGCTTGTCTCCATGTGTTGCATGCTTTTCCTTCTTTTGAATCTGGCTGCTAAGGCTTTCTCAGGTTCTAGGGTATGGATTTCTGTATCACATGCTTCATCTCTAACTTCCATTCAAGGAGTGGATTAAATTGTTTTAGGTGAAGTATGGAGAAGGTTGTATGTCAGCTAGGATATATGAAAGTAGAGGCAGCTAAATACCTATTCTTGGGTGATGTTTGTAAGGCAAGCATCAATCTAACCTCTTGAAACTTGAATCCAAATTGCAATCCATTCTCTTGTATATGTCTAGTTGACTCCTTGCCCTAAGATAGGCACCAGTCTACTTCTAGATTAGTAGTTATGATCCAAAACCCCCTGTCTTGCATCCAAACCATCAAACCAATCATTCCATATTTCCAACCTGTTAGTTATAGGAGTAGGATTAGGTCTCCCTACATACTCTCATCCTCAACCAGTCAGATATGTCCAAGAAGGTTGCTTAACTTGTGGTGTATCATGCACATCTTGGTCCACACATGAGAGTATTCTGCCTGTTATTGAAAAGCTAAATCCTTCTGTCATTGGGATAGTCAATGTTACATCTTTAGCTATAGGGATACCCCCTTGGTGCGGCAGAACTAGAAGTGAAGGGGAAGCAGCTCACGCAACCTCCTGTATTTGTTGGCCGAATCTGCCTATGCATTGGAACTGGCAAACCCACTACTGATTCAGAAGTAAACACCAACACCTTGTTCCTAAGACCAGTATCCCCAATCTAAAACCTCAAGATGAGAGTTTTCCATCTTTTGTAGCTAGTCCATATCAACTTGTTGGTATCATAGATCATGCTAAGAAGAAAAACATTCAAATGTCTGAGGCAAGAATACCTATTAAGGATATTATGTAGAAACTTGATCTTGAAAGGGAGACCAAGTATGCAGTGATAAATTCTAAGGATCTAAAAGCTCAGATTCTTTTTGATTTTTCTGATAGGGGTACTTATTTCTTGACCACTAATGAAGATCTTGAGTCATTGGATAATGCTTCAAATGAAGGTCAAGAAATAGATGGATCATCCTCTTTAAGTGAAGAGATTTTGCAACTGAAAGGAAATGAGATTTCCAAAGAATTGGTTTCTTTGAAGAAACTTTTTGATAAGCATGATCGCTTCATCAAACGACAATGACAAATGGGATCAAATTCATCAGTAGAAATTGGACAATTCAATCTAGGTGTAGAAGAAGATCCCAGAATGGCAAACACTGGGAAGTGTTACTCATTCAATAGTAAAAAAAGAAGAAGGATGGAACAACTTTTCTATTGCCTCGCAGTAGACAACATCTGAAGCTTTTCTCACAATAAAGCAACAGATAAGTTTGTGAATATTTGTACAGTTTTGAGTCTTTTTCTTTTTAGTCTTTTTGCATCTTTTTGTTGTGTCGCCTGACTCTATAGCCCAATGGATGGATGAAGGCACTTAGAGACTGGAATTCTTCTCCCTTTGATCATTTCAAAGAATGATCGAAGGAAGCTCCCCAATTAGAGCCAGATGTTATCCTCAAAATTAGCTGTGCTTGATTTTGTAGGATGACCCCTACGAAACTTGTTTGTTTCATAGCCTATAACTCTAAGCACACAAAATGAGGCAAGTCCATTTGCCCTTGTGTGTGGTTCCCTAACCCTAGAGAATCCATCCGAGTATCTCTTCAATTTAGTTTCTCGAAGTTTGTGAAAACGAATGTAATAGCAAACAGATCAAATTGTGAGTTTGATATTTTTGGGAGTTAGGGATTTTTGTTGATATGTAGGGGCAGTGTTATTTGCCGCCGATGCATATTGTTTTCCCTGTCACATGCAAAGGAGGCAAATTTTTCCACCTATGCATGTTGCACTATAAGTATATGCTTGAGCGGCAAAAATTGCTGCCACTGCAACTCCCAATTCACACGAACTGCAATTAATGCATGTTTGGTGAATTGTTTATAAGCTTCGAAAGGTGTTATTTTATTGTTTCTTTAAGTTTTCTTTTCCCTCTGTGCTCGTGGATGCTCTATGTCACATTGTGAATAGCTTGGTAACCGTGGTTGAGTGAATCTGAGCGATGAAAAATGACTTAGGGTTTTCATTGTTCTTATTCCATCTGGTGAGTTTTTCTTTCTTTTCTATTTCTTTCTCATTTTAAAATTAGGGTTTTACCTTCATCTTTAATTTATTGTATGTTTGCGTTCTATCCATTTTTTGAGTTAGCTTATATATTAGTGTTCATTTTTCTCTAGTTAGGGTTTTTATCTTTTCCTTTGTGAATGTGGGTAGCTCTTACCATTAATGTGCTCTGTCATTTCCTAGTAGAGGTGGCATTTTTACCAACTTTTTCTTTTGATTTCTTCTGTAGTTGTCATCAAACTATAAGTTTTGTTCAAGCTTTAGATGTATAGGCAGTGATTTTCATCGTTTGCTTAAAGAGTTTACCCCTATTACATTGGCAGTGATTTTCACCGGCCTTACAACCAAAGTAATTTACCTATCTCATGCATGAGCAGTGATTTTCACTGCCAATGCATGACTTAAAGTTTGACCTATGATGCATGAGTGGCGAAAATCATCGCCCATGCTAGGAACTTAGTAACTTCCCCTTAAGCCATGCAGGGCGGCAATTTTCACCGCCCATGTTAAAAACTCAATATTTTGTCACCCATACACAAACCTTATAATTTATATTAAGGTGCACAAGCATTATTTTTTCCCGACTACATCATCTGTATCTGGTTGGAGATCTATTCAGTGTAACAATTCATGGGTGAAGACCACCTCCGATGGATCTTCTTAGAGAACAAATGAAGATGTTAGCTAGGAAGTTGCTTTTTGTACAAGTTCCTTGAAATGCCTTTCTGAGCACGCTGTAGTGTAAGCTTCACTACCATTGGCAAAGCATAGTGTCTTGGGAGGTTTCTTGCCTAAGTCTTTGTTGTATGTTCTTGAACGAAGTGGCCCACATGCATTTGCAGCTGCTATGATTTCTGATTCAGATACCCCAAAGATAATTTGGACTCACAAGATATGGGCAAAACACTTAATTGATCAGGTTCTGAAGCACCTTGGAGATTTCCCACACAAGCTACCTCAGCACCGTCATTCTTTGTATGAATATGCTCCTATGCCTCCTATGACATATCCAGAACTTTAGGATGAGATGTGGTACCATCGATACTATCTTCACAACCTTTGTGATGAGATACAGTTTCCTGGATGGCCTATTGTTGAACATGTGGAGTTTTTACATTCATTTTTGGCTGTGGCGTGAGGAGCTAACTAGACGACCTCTGGATCTTTCTGAAGATGAAGCTTGCAAAATATTATAAATTTCTATGGAGGAGGATAATGGCATGGGAGTAGATGCTGATGCGAAACACCATAATGACCAGGAAGAAAAACTCATTGGACACATTGATGAAGAAAAACTCAAACGGCAGTACAGGAAATTAGCTATGAATTATCATCCTAATAAAAATCCAAAAGGAAGAAAGATGGTGAAGAAGGCTGATCATGCCTTAGCCAATTTTTCATATATTTTCACATGCACTTTGTATTTAGTTTTGGACATGTCCACATGTACTTTTCAAAAATGTAATTATATGTGTGAACAAAGGAAGTCCTAAATCAATAAGGACTCTTTTGTTGAATAAGTCAAAGTAGTTAGACTTTTTCCTATATTAGTTCTTGGATCTCACCTATAAATATGAAAAAGCTCTTTTGTAATTATCTATCTTTTATCTATTGTAACAAAACTCTGCCAAATTGAAAAGCAAGTTGAGACTTTGTGCTTATTTGTGTGATTCAATTTTCAAGTATTTTATCAATACAAGAGAGCAAGTTGAATTCCAATCTTTGTCTTGGAGTAATTTGTTTTGTGATAGAATTATTCTTATGTCTTTACTATCATATTGCCTTTGATAAGTAATTGAAGTGTGAGGGTTTCTTTCAAGTGATTAAGGAGTATTCTAAATCTGATTTTAATAGACTTTGAGCTATAAAATCATTTGTGAGAATTGTGTTGTGTTTGTGAATGAGAAATAGCTTGAAGATTTTGTGTTGCAAGTTGTTAGCTTTAATCTATTTATCTCATCTTGGCGTATAGTGAAGACTTTGGGCTGCACTCTACTCCAAATCATTTTATTTTTAGTTAGTGAATGAAGCAAGGGAAGACTTTGTGTTTCTATGGATTTTGTGGTAATTCATAGTTCTTTGCATAGTATCAGTTTTATTGAAATCATTATCTTAAAATGTAAACATATATTCTAAAAAAATAGAATATGATGGAATGTAATCACCCCAAATATAGTTCTTATTGTAAATAAGTTTTATCAGTTATTAGTTTGTAATAGCTTGCAATTAGAGGGAGTCTCCCCTTGTTGAGAGGAGAGATATAATCTAATCACACTAAGGTTGATATAACCATTTTGTCTTCAGTGAGTTGACGACAAAATATTCACCCAACAACTATTCAGTTAGGTTTTTCCTCTAAATTATGTGATTGCCACCAAGTTTACTAGACATAGCAAAGACTCTACAACATGTTCTTCCATTTACCTCCTTCAGATGATAGATGTCACCATATGTCTTGATACCTTCTACAACTAGTTTTCCAAACCCTGCCTTCCTGATTTCATAGCCATTGTTGTGAAAGGTGAGATTATACCCCTAGCTACACATCTGAATAACACTGAGAAGATTGTGTTTTAGTCCTTTGACATAGAGAACATCCTTAGTCCTATTCTTCCCATCAATAGTTATAGCACCTTTACCATAGATCTGTGATGACTCATCACCTCTAAACTGGACAGCACAACCATCCCACTTCTCAAGGCTGATAAACTTCTCCTTTTCACCAGTCATATGATTTGAGCATCCATTGTCAATTACCCAAGCCTTGGATTCTTCTCTTGCATGAAAAGTTGTCCATACAACCATTGATCTTTCATTGTTTTGATTTGTTTGCAAGATATCATTTTTCTCACATGTTCTGGCATCATCCTTTTTGTTACCAACACTCAGGGCCATGAAAAGTGTTTCATCATTTGAATCATGATGATCCTCATCTTCTAAAGAATAATTTCTTTCTATGGAATACGGTCTTCTCTTGAACTTGTCTCTTCTGTTACTATCCCTTGATTCTCTAAAATGACATTTAGAAGCAAAATGACCAACCTTTCCACAATTGAAACATTTTAAGGGTAACTTACCTTTGTATTTTCCAATGCCTTTCTTTAGTCTTCTCACAAAATTTTCTTCAACTTCATCAAAGATTTCATCTTCATCAGCAACTTCTTCTTTTGTCTTCATACTGGTTTTGAAAGCAGCTTCTTTCTTTGGAGCATCATTGCCAAACTCACTCATTTCAAAGGTAGTAAGGGAACCAAATATTTTGTCTATAGTGTAAGTATCCAATTCTGCATTCTCCTCAATGGAAGATACCTTATGACTATAAGATTTGTGAAGAGATCTTAGAACCTTTTTCACAACCTCTTCTTCTTTTACTTCTCCACCAAGATCTTTAATGTCATTGACCACTTCATTCACCCAGAGCATGTATCCAACAATGTCTTCATCCTCTGACATTTTTAGGTTCTTAAACTTGCTCTTCAAGATCTGCATCTTGGCTTGCTTTACTTTCTTATCTCCTTCATAAATGGTTTTAAGTTTACCCCAAACTTCTTGAGCAGAACCACAACTCATTACCTTTGAAAGTTCTGGATCAACTAGTCCACTCATAATAGCAAACTTTGCCTTGGCATTGTTATCATACAGCTTGACTTCATTTGCATCTGTAGGAATAGCAACAAGAACTGTGTAACCGAACTTGACAGAGTCCCAAACACCACACCCTAGAGAATTAATATAAGCTTCCATCCTTATCTTCCAAAATGCATAATTTGTTCCATCAAACCTAAGAATCTTATTGGATCCATTCTATGTCATCCTAGACCTTCCTCAAGTGGTTAATCTTCCCTTAGAGGAACTTAGCTCTGATACCAATTGTTGAACAAACCAAGATACTGAGAGGGGGGTGAATAATATCTAAACAATCTTCAATTCTAACAACTTCAACTTATCCAGAGCATATTAAAACTTTAAGCATCACAACATTAACATGAACATGAAAGATTAACATAATGCACATCAACACATAACAATAGATATATGTGGAAAACCCTAGAAGGGAAAAACCATGGTGAGGATTAACTCACAATATATGAAGCTCAAATAACAACTTTATTTTAGGATTACAACCCAAGGAAGCTACTACTCCCTGAAGAACTTTGATTTATGGTCACTCCCAAGGAAGCTACTGCTCCCTAAGTACTTTGTTTTAGGGTCACTCCCAAGGAAGCTTCTACTCCTTGAATTGAGAACACACTTACACAAGATTACAGTATGACAGTCCTTCTACTGTCTGAAAATTGACATTGAAACTCACACTTTTGATTATTGCACTTCTACCTTTTCACTCTTTCTTATGATGATCTGATCAGCTAGGCACACTCTACACTTGATCATTGTCACAAATATGTCTTCAAGATGAATCAGGACAACATCAACAACTTCTGCTCTTTCTCCTTCAGTCACACATCAACAATGCACTTATTCTACTTTTATCTACTTGCGACCCTTTTCATCAACTTGCAGTCACACCTCTCCTCACTCAATTTGATTCACTATTTATACATGATATTACATTGATTACATTGCTTTTTGACCAGATAGAACATGAAAAATACATTTACAAGTTGGCCAGACAACACACAGTATGAAACATGTAGAAGATAGGTCCTAAGTGAAACCACACGTTATACCAACAGGAGATTCATGCCTTGCAAACACCAACACTTTCTTAACCAGGTCCAAAACATCCTTCACAACTTTAAACACCAAGGAATTACATCTGCACACTCCGCTCATTTGGAAATAGGACAAATTTAAGCAAAACTCATGAAGACTTGAAGTATAACGGCCATATCAACTTGAAAACCTTGTGTAGTACTGGAAACAAGAAAGATCTTCGTGAAACTTTTCTAGATGAGTCAACATGACTCATACAACATCCCCAAACACTACTTTGCTACTGCACATAAAATAATTGTGTCGCACAGCTTCAATCATTAACTCTGAGAACAATTTGTCATCTGGAACACACTGCAACATGTTTTCATTTGAAAAACTGAGTTGCGGACCACCAATAACCTTGAAACTATAAGGAAGCATGTAATACACATCCATAAACATGTCCTTAAAACCGCAAAGGCAATCATTCATTTGTGGAGGAATGCAAAGCATCCTGATAGGCCTTCATCACTAGCTTACTCTGCCATAACACATGTTGGTACTCTATCATGTATAACTTTCACAGTGGAAGGATAATGACCTGAAAACTTGGAATTATCACCTTCACTATATCCTGAACACAATTCAAAAACCGCATGGCCATATCTGCAAATGCAGAGGAATGCGGAGCATTCCATTGACTTGTATAAAACATCTTCACAGAAGTGACACTGTCTTCAAACAATCAACAGCAAAACACTCTTCCGGTAATGAAACCATCATGGAACTTGGATCATACATACTATAGGCCATCAGTACATTAGCAACACATTTGATCATCTTTGTGATTCTAATTCCCATCTTAATATGAATTGTATCTTCTCCCTTCTCTTGTTGGATGTGACATGACATTCAACCATGAACTGTATCTTCTTCTCTTGCTCTTCTTCTCAATGTATCTTCTTCTCTTGCTCTTCTTCTCTTGTTGTATTTTCTTCTCTTGCTGGATGAGACATCATGAACACCATCATACCACCATGATAGTGTTGGCATCAGTGACAACCTAGTGACAGTGTTGACATCAATGACAACCCTATGAACCATATGTGTAACAAAAAGGATTTAATATAAGTTTTTTTAGTATCCATTTCATAGATTTTCCAATAGACAATAATCTATACATGCATATGAACAATATGAATGCATGTTGGATGTTGTGAATGGAGTACATAGTTTAATTTAATGCTTAATACTTTAGGTTAATTATAGTTCAAACTCAAGGCTTAATAGATTAGACCATCTCTATTTATCCATTTCATTGATTTCATGGAAGTCTGATTTCTATATACACTTTCCTTGATATGTGTGAAGATAAAAAAGATATACACATATAAATAAAATATATACACTCATGATCCTTTATTAAGATTACACAATTTGATTTAGAGCTTAATAGATTAAGTCTTTCTGAAAACCCTATTTAATTGATTTCACGTGTAAACTTATTCCTAAATACCATTTCATTTATATGCATAAAACTAAATCATTATATATAATTAATGATATAAAAACATATGACATTTTTAAATATAATCTCAGCCCAATTCTCTCTATATTCTATATATGATATTTTTATACATACGCTCATCTACATACATACATACATATTCATTAACATTATAATTATGTATGTGTGTGTGTGTTTTTATATATAAGCTCATCCACATGTATACATATCAATGAGCTTATATATAAAAACAAAAAACATATTATTTATATATGAATGAGTGTGTTGTGTGTTGTTTTTTATATATAATCTTATACATATGTATATGCGGATGAGATTATATATTAAAAACAGAGGCATACACACATAATTATAATTTTTTTATGCATATACATGAAATAATTTTTAGGAATCAAATTTATATGTGAAATCAATTTATATATATAAAATGGATGAACTTAATTGTTAAAAGTAAATGGGTGTTCAAAGTGGAGGTTCAAGTTTAAACCTTAGGAGACTTAATAAATTATTGAATTGGGTATTATAAATAGTTGTTGGTTGCCACTCCAAAACATTAACTCTTCTAAATATAGTGCTAGTTCAACTATAATATATAAATAATTAATAGTAAAAGCACTTAAAGCTCTGCTGTCAAATGGTCAATAGGCACATATATAAATTGTCTTATTGGCCAAGCATTGCACATTTGTGTTTTTTCAAAGTTATTTCATGCAATGCTTGGTCAATAGGACTATTTATATATGTGCCTATCAACCATTTCATAGTACCTTTAGGTACTTTTACTAGTTTAATTTAGGTGGACCTAATGCATTCTTCAATTTAGCTATTTAGAAAAATATATTCCTTAGAGGACATACCAAAATCAAAGGGTGAAACATGTGGAAAATCCAAGGAGTGGGGGTGAAAATTATGTTCATGTGGGGAGTATTTCATCTCAATAAACATTAGAGTTCATTTTTTTAGAAAAATAAGTCTTTGGGTGGAAAGAGGATATTTCAAAAAAAAAAATTTGACAAAGGAATGTTAGATCTAAAAATATATTTAAACTTGTTTATTCTAGTAAGAAATAAAGAACAAACTTGACACATGGCAAGGATTAACTTGATATAATTATTTAGATTAGTTTAATAGATGAAAAGAACACAAGATAACAATAGCACAAATGCATAGTAGATGCATGATATGCATATTCTTATATAGGCATTTCTTGAACTCATAAACCATAGATTTTAACTTTTCAAGAATATATCAAATTTAATTTGAGTTTATGATTAATATACCATATCTCATCTAACACCCAAGACTGGTTCAAATCATTGCAATAGAGTATCTGTATAATAAAAACTTCTTGTGGCAAGATTGTTGGATCAAGGAATTAGAATACATTCACTAATTTGTGACCATAAAAATGTAGACTTTGTTTGGGTAAACATGATGCATATAAGTTTCATCTTTTTGTGGGTGATGCATACTATCTCGAGGAACTTGATATAATTAGATGTGCAAAAATAAATTTAACAATAGGGTATTTATTAGTTAATCTTATAGTACACAAAATTCATAACCAAAGGGGTTCTATTTCGAATACAACATACAAATTCAACATAGTGGAAGAATTTCCATTTCATGATTATCTAACTTGCATACTTTAGGTGCTTTTAATAGTCATTTATATATTCTGAATCATCCCAACAGAGTATTTATATAATAAAATATTCTAGTGGCAATGTTGTTGGACCATAATATTAGAATACATGAACTAATTCATGACCATAGAAAAGTAGACTTTGTTTGGGTAAACATGATGCATATAATTTTCACTTTTTTGTAGGAAATACATACTAACCTATGGACCTTGATATCATTAGGTATGCAAAAATAAATTTAATAACATCATATCTTTATTAAGAAATTTAATAGTTTACAATATTTATAACCAAAGGGGGTCTATTTAGAGCACCACCTCCAAATTCAACATAGTGGATGAATTTTTATTTGAAGAAATTGTCTAACTTGCATACTTTGCATGCTTTTAATAGTCATTTAAATATATATTTGAAATCATCCCAAAAGAACATCTACATAACAAAAGCTTCTCGTAACAAGACTATTGGACTAAAGGATTAGGATACATGCATTAATTTGTGACCATAGAAAAGTAGACTTTGTTTGGGTAAACACATGATGTGCATATAATTTTTACCTTTTTCTGGGTAATTCATACTATCCCAAGGAACTTTATATCATTAGGCATGCACATTTTTTTAATAATATCACATCTTTATTAATAAATTTAATAGTATAAAATATTTATAACCAAAGGGGATCTATTTAGAGCACCACCTCCAAATTCAACATAGTGGAAGAATCCTCATTTGAATAAATTGTCTAACTTGCATACTTTACATGCTTTTATTTTGGGAATGGTCCTCTTATTTTAGGCTTACTCCAAATGAACACAATAGATGGTGGATGATGCATGTGAATGGTGGGGGAACCCTTTCATTTTTCTCATCACTTAGAATCCCAACAAAAGTTGAAAGCTTCACAAAGAAAAGAGCCAAGCCATGTGGCTTCTTTAACATTTTAAGGGAAACCCTATTTTTTTGGTGTTCATTCAAGTTGAACATTGATTTACAAACATATAATTCAATTTCCAAGAGCTTCGATTGCATTCCATATATCTCAGAGTGCATGTACATTGTCCTATATAATATATTTAACAAGAAATTTTAACAAATTTAGGCAACACTATTTTATATTGATTCAAGATAGTTTGCATTTGATTAGATTTAGAATTTCTAAGATTGTAAGTACTAATCATGTTTTGTAAGTACTAATTGAATGTTTTGTAAGTACTAATCATCTTTTAGTCATCATGTAGGATAAATGACCTTTTTAACCAACATTCTTGGGGGAACCATGGTGTTTACATTAGAAAGAGAAGTGGAATTTATGTTTGTTATGTCAGAAAATGTCCCCTTGGGGGCTTTTCCCTCTTAAGGTTTAGCTCCCAGGTCCTTTAGATTGCATTTAGATCATCTTCCATGTTAATGATGACTTCCAGTGAAGAAACCCCTAAGTTTTATGACAAATGGAACCTAGGGGATGTACTTGTGATGAATCCTGCCTGAAATAGGGGGAGAACTTGGGCGCCCGCACCCTGGTCCTACACTATTTTAGGTCAGGACCTATTTTCATGTGTCAGTTATGTGACCGTTATTAGGTCCTATGTTGACACCTCAAGTTTGAATTATGAATTTCTTGGCGGTAAGTTGTTTAGTTACATATATAAGCATGTTTAGGCATTCATTTGTAAACTAGATGGACATTGTGAACTTGTGACTTTATGCAAAAGTGATTCAAGGCATTCATTGTGTTGCAGAGCAGTATTGTTTGTTATTGTGTTTGTTTATGCAGATTTGGCTCCATCTCCTCATGGCATGAAAGAAGATTCTTCCTTCCATGAGAGCTACACCATCGAGGTGACATTCATTTGTGTTTTCAATCATTTATCAATTGGTTTTTGCCTCTATCCCATAGGGATACACACTCTTTATCTGACAACGGTGTTCGAAAGACTTGAATGTCTCTCTAGGGCTTGACCAAGGCAAGCCTCTAAACACCACAACCCCCAACCCACTTTTATGTGATTGCAGGTTACAGGTTTCACAAGTGAAAGAAGTGGAGTTGCAGGGAGGCATTACAGACTGTCAGGAGTGTAGAGTAAAGAAGAAAATCAAGGCTTGGACTAGGCCACCCGCTCATTAGTCCTTTAGATTTTGATGCAGTGAAATCTCTATGATCGTAGAACTGTGTTGCAGACATTCTTCAGAGATCCTGACAAAAGCAGGTACACTAGACTAGGGTGCCCGCTCATTAGTCCCCAACTTTTTCGTACACCAAACTTCAAAATCTGGTATGTATTTGATTGTCATTTAATATCTATGTGTGCGATCATTTTCCATGATTTGTCCGTTTGTTTACGATTTCACGAAATTAAGGTTTTGAGCATAATTGGATTAATTGAACAACAAATTCACACAATTCCAATCTTCCCCTCTGTTCCAAGTGACAGGAGATCTATAGTAGAGTTCTCTACTCGGTTGAATGTCCTTAGATGTTGTGGTGAAAGGAGGATTTAACATAAACCCTTGAAATAAACCAAAAACCCATCTTCCTCTTTTTACCATTAAAGCAATGTTATAAAAATAAAATATGATTCTTATTCTTATTTGGTTAGCCAAAAAGGTTCTTGTTTGGTTAAGAGCCTAAATTTGATGGTTGTATGGCTAGATTTAAGAACTTTTGCATATAAATTACAATCAAAATTTTAGGAAGACTATATCACATGAAATTGGAGATTTTGGAGAAGTTGTCAAAATTTATATAAGATTATTCCAATAAATATATTCAGTTTAAATAATTTTATTTATAAGAAAATATGTTTTAATGTTTGAAGGGGAACTTTGAATGAATAACCGCGATAATTTTTTTTGCTTGATAGACAAGGTCAACCATCAAATTTAGGTCCTTAGACCTTGTTCCAGTTACTTTTTTTAACTAACCAAATTATAATAATAGTTTGGGATAAAATTTTTAGTAATGACTGATCACTTGTAGCATTAAATAATTCTAATGTAAACAATAATGATTTAAAGACAACCCTCATTACAAGATTTAACAACAACCACCAATTTAAGGGCTATGTGATTTCTCATAGCATTTATGTAACGATTGTTAAGATGACTCCATAAAAACAAGTGTTCAAAAAACATGAATACAAGAACCATGTAATGGAATAGAATAATTTTACAATTCATCAAACAACAAAAATGGCAATAAATTTTTTCCAAACAATAGAAATGATAATATAAATTTACAAAGTAAATATATGAGATTGAAGCTAAAAGGCTAAGGCCTACTTATTTGAAGAAAATAGTTTAACACAAAATGTACAAGTTGAGTTTTACTTTCTTTGCCAATGAACTTTCTTGATCTCACACAAAAACTAATAAGGCTGTAAAATTATATTTTACATCAAATTTTTAGTATGAAATACCAAAATCTAAATAAAAGTAATTAGCCAACATTTCTTGATTAATTTTTGTTTCAAACTTGTGAAGCGTTATGCTCATGGTCAACCTTTGGTTAGCTACCTTGTTAGTGCAAGCCAATGGAATTTTAGCTAGATTTATGGCTTCCATAACTAAATATTATCCATCAAGCCTTGGATCAATGAATTTGTATAATCTGTGAAATTTTACTAGTGTATGGATAAGATGAATTGTTATTTTTGGTTGTTCCAATGAAGAGATGGAAGATTAATTTTCCAAAAGAAAATACATCACTTTTGAGTGTCAGGCATCCCATAGTAGAAGAATAGAAATCACATTTTTAGTTATCTCATCTTATAAACAAATTAAAGAAATATAGATTCCCATTAACTCCTGATGAAATACAATGCAACTCTAGTCTCTACCAAAGACTGCACAGAGGATTTGAGAGAAATTATTGATTATTGTTCAATAAAATTTAGAGTTTTATTATTGATTAAAATATTTCAAAATAACACATCTAATTTGAGATTGGACAAGTTTATCTAATTATTGATTATTGTATTTTCCCTATTACTGAGGAACATAATCAAATTGTAGTCATGATATTTCCACAGTCCATGATGATAGAAATTTTCAATGCTTCTGGCAGAAAACTGTGTTTGCTTTTTTGTCTCATGCTTCTAGCAGAAAACTATGTTTGCCTTTTTGTCTCAACGTTTCGGATCACACTCCATGATCCATCATCAGGAGGAAAGGAAAGAATGTGAATGAATTGGATTGCAAAGATGTTTCTTAAAAAGAGAGAGGAGGTTGGCACAGATAGCAAGAAAAACTAGAGGAATTATTAAATGGGGATAAGTAAGGAAAAGTTAAGAAAGTTAAATTAAGAACAACAAAGAGAAAAAATAAAAAGATAAATAGAAAGAAACCAAGAAGGTTAAATAAAGCAAAGCTAATGGAGAGGTATGAATAAATAGCTATGAGTATGTGTACAACAAATGCAAAAATAATTCTATAAAAGTAAGCAAGAAAGTGCATATAATACTATATACGAAGAAATGAAAGAGTCTAAAAATGAAGGTGAAAAAGAACCTGTATATGTATGAAAAAGAAGAATCTCTAAAAAGAGAAGAGTGGAGGGGCAAATTGGGAAAATAAAAGCAAGCGTGAGAAAACATGCAGAAAGCAAAAAGGGAGGAGTGCAAATAAGAGGGGGAGAATGGAATGTAAGTGTAGATGAGGGAGGATGCAAAAAAGAGAAAAGTAAGGACAAGAGGAAGCGTGAGAAAACATTCCAAGTGAAACAGAGCACTCGCCACTGTTTGATTATTAAGTGTCACAAAAAAGATGTAGCAACCAAGATTTCTCAATGTGTCCCTGAGGAATCTAGTGTTGTCAAACAAAGCTAAATTTCATCTTCACATTGGTTGATTACATGATTAAAGGAGATGAGTGCATGTTCATTTTTTGCCTTTGTGATAGGTGTCTCATTTCATGGAGGACAACTCTACTTATAAACATTGAAATCAATAAACCTCTTATCTATATGAGAGGCTTCCCTTGTGGTTCGAACTGGAGGACAAATGCCCACAGCTTGGGAGGATTGACTAAGGTAAGTAAGTTTGAAAGATATAATTCACTGCAGCCCGTGCTCATCCATACTTGGAGTGGCATTTGACATTCAAGAACTTTTCATTTCTAAATATTGAATGTATAAAACATAGTTGATGGTCTCTAGAAAAGGTTCACTGCCCAGAAAAACATATAGATTGTGTAGAAATTGGTGAGTTCAGCCTGTCAGAGGAGAAAACATAGATTGGGAAATTGCTGAGATAATAAGTTGATTGGGAGAAGGGATTCGTTGCCCAAGAAGGTTGAATAACATAAGCACAAATTGATATTGAGACTACTACCATTTGAATTGGGATGAAGATGAACTGAGTTTCATCACAGATAGAAGAGAATTGTTTGGAATGAGGGCATAGAAAAATAAAGAAAGGAGAAGTGTGGTTGTTGGGGGTAGATAAAAATAATTCATTGTGTCTGTGACACAAACCTCTATTGAACCAAAGCACAGAATGTAGCAAAAAGAGCAGATTGGAGACCAAATGCACAAAGGAGGTAAAATAAGACAATTTGATATGCAAATTGAAGTAGAGTAATGTAGAAATAATACTAGAGTAGCAAAGAAGAAAGGAATTGGTGAAATCCTTGTATACAAACCTCTATGCATATTAATGAAAGACTGCCAATGAAGTGTTTGATGAAATTTGTGTTCATTTCTATGTTTTGCCTCTATCAATAATTTCTGATTACCAGTAGTAATATTTGTAAAGGAATTTAAACCATTGTGGATTCTTAGCTACTAGTATCGATTGTCTGGGAAGACCCCTAAACTAGGCTGCATCACTTTTTAGAGGGAACTTGTTGTTTCACTATTGTTGAAGCCAATGACCTATATTTTTCTCTACACTAATCTCTGCATTTTCACTAAATTGCTATAACCCTTAAGTTACAATTGTTATGAATAAGTTATTTGTTGTATGTAAAGATAAAAAATAATATTTGGATGACAAAAAGGTATTTTGGATGATGAAAAAGATGACGTGTCCATATCTCTACTTTTTGATGACCAAAAAACTAAAAAAATGATTTTTATAAGACCAAGGACTACCAATTTTTTTGTGTTGCATGTATGTGCGGTTGCTGCAATTAGTGTTGTCATTGATGTCAACATGCTAGTCTAGTGTTGTCATTAGTGTCAACTGGTTGAGCAGAGATAAGGTTAAAGGTTGGATTCAAGAGTAAAGATACAGTGATCCAGAAAGTGATAACCAGGCATAAGGACAAGGAGACAGGTGTGCAGATTAGTTTGATTGATAATTTTGCAAGAGGGTTTGATCCTCTTCCTCACAAGATGACTTTACTCTTCATTGAAGACTACTATGCAAGAAGATTTGATCTGGTAAGAAGATATGTTATGAAATTTGGTTAAGTGTCTGTCTAGTAAAACTAAGCTACAGAATTCCAATAATTTCGTCCACAATGGTCCGCTATTGAAAATCTTGCTCTATAGTTTTGGCATATGGTTATTGGTCATTAGATAGATCTAAATCCAAAATTTAAATTACTAATGATCTCCGGTGTGAAAGATGTAAACAACAAAAGTCCAGCCTAACAGAGTACAGTTGTCTCAGGCACAAAGTATGTAAGCAAATGAATCCACATTTCTCCGACATGAAATATATTTCTTTGCAGTTGTAAGGTGTTGATAGTGAATATTCAGAGAATCCAAATCCAAAGTTTTAGGTCCTAAAATTCTCTAGAATGAGAGTTAGAGTTGACAGAGTAACACACTATGTATGAATAGTGCATTAACAGTACCAGTGACAATTTGAGATACTTTGCATCTCACCACAAGTGAATGGTTTGTTGTGCAGATTTGAGGATAAGATTATGAATGTCTGTAGCATGTATATTCCAAGTCTTAAGCTGTCTGGAAGTTTGCATACTAATTTATGAAACAACAAATAGTTCATATTATTGTTATCTTGTCTGTGGAGCCAACCTAAAGAAGTTGATGTTGTGCGGAGAGTAAATATGCTTTGTGGAGTTAAGTGGGAGCTATTTTAGGTCCATACTAACCTATCTCTATTGAATGCACAAGACAAATGAGAGGGGGAATGAATCAGTTGTAACAAAACTTCAAACCCTTACAAACATTCAGATCCACATTAACCTTTAAGCATGAAAAGCAAATAACTGAAACTAAATCATAACAACACCACACATAAGAGAACACCAGATTTTACAAGGAAAAATCTTAAAGGGAAAACCCATGGTGAGGATTAGCTCACAATATAATGTAGTAGCAATACCGTATTACAAAGGCTCACTGCCAAAGGGCTCATTGCCCAAAAGAGAGAATGCTCACTGCAGGTGGACTCACTGTCCAAGTGGACTCACTGCCCACTGAGAAAGAATGAAAGAAGAGAAGAATGGCTCATTTCCAAGCTTTGAATTGATATAGTTGCATCTAACCTATGCATGGAGTTCAGTTCCAATGAAGCTCAATATCCAACACAACACAAACATCTTCGTAGCATCACTGAAAATATTAGACACCTTATGCTCACTGCATTCAATAGCCTAACACATGAAAGCTTTCACTGCCCTGATTAAATTTGCATCACAAACATCATATCTCTCATGCCCACTCACATCCACGATTCCTTGACACTTATTTATATAATCACCAATCATGAAAACATTCTCCAAGGTCGGCAACATAACTTAACCAATCATGCCCATTGGGACCGAGCAGTGTGATAAGGCCTTTGGAGTCCTCAAGGAGCGTCTTACTAGTGCTCCTATTTTAGCGGTTCCAGATCCTACAGAGGATTTTGTAGTTTGCACAGATGCATCATTAGAAGGTTTGGGAGCCATGCTTATGCAGGGTGGTAGAGCAATCGCATACGAATCGCGGAAACTAAAGACACATGAGTTAAACTATCCTACTCACGACTTAGAGCTCGCAGCAGTTGTTCATGCTTTGGTCCGCTGGAGACACTTTCTCCTAGGTTGACGCTTTGAACTCCATTCGGATCATCATAGTTTGCAGTATATTTTTACACAGCCAAATTTGAACGCCTGCCAACAGCGTTGGATGGAATTCCTATGCGAATACGACTTCGATGTCCACTACATCAAAGGGAAGGAGAACGTGGTCGCTGATGCTTTGAGTCGAAGGCGCCACGAGATCCTGACCCTGACCTTGAAGGTGGACTTGAAAGATCGCATCTTACAGCATCTGCCGGAAGACGAGTGGTTTCTTGAGGTGCAGCAGGCAATACTAAATCAGAAGGCCCTTGAGGGCAAATTTACAGGATATACCCTTGAGTCTGATGGTATGCTTCGACATCGGCAGCGCATCTATGTACCCCATGCGGGTAATCTTCGTACAATAATCCTGTCAGAGGCTCATAGAGCACCCTATGCAGCACACCCAGGAGTGAAGAAGATGCATGCTAACTTACGACAACTTTATCATTGGGCTGGGATGAGGCGTGACATTGCCGATTTCGTTGCTCGTTGCCTAGAATGTCAGAGGGTCAAGGCCGAACATCAGCATCCAGCGGGACTGTTGTACCCTCACGAGATACCTGAATGGAAATGGGACACCATTTCGATGGATTTTATCGTTGGTCTACCTATGTCATCACGTCGCCATGATGCTATTATGGTGACAGTTGACAAGCTGACCAAAGTGGCGCATTTTTCACCAATATGCACAACATACAATGCACCATCAGTGGCAAAGGTGTTTCTTGATCAGATTGTTAGACTTCATGGGGTACCTTGCCGCATTATATCTGACAGAGACTCCATATTTACTTCATCGTTCTGGAGAGCCTTACATCAGGCGTTGGGCACACAGCTCAACTTCAGTTTAGCCTATCATCCAGAAACTGACGGACAAACAGAGAGAGTTAACCAAGTGTTAGAAGACATGCTTCGCATGTATGTGATGGACCATCAGTCCAAATGGGAGGAGTACCTATATCTAGTTGAGTTTGCCTACAATAATGGGCATCACAGCTCGTTGGGTATGCCTCCTTTCCAGGCTTTATATGGCCGACCATGCAGAACACCTTTGAGTTGGGATCGGATAGAGGAAAGAACGGTTATCGGTCCAGAAATAGTTTAAAATATGGAACAGCAGGTCAAACAGATTAGACAGAGACTTCAGGAAGCACAGGATAGGCAGAAGAAGTATGCCGGTGCTAAGAGGACAGACCGAAGCTTCTCTGTGGGGGAAAGAGTATTTTTGAGAGTGCGACCGCACAAGAGTCCAATCCGTTACGGGAAGGGCTCTAAGCTCGCACCTTGATTTGTAGGACCTTTCAAAATCTTGGAGCGGATAGGACCAGTAGCCTATCGTCTAGCCTTGCCACCTAGCCTGTCACGTATCCACGATGTATTTCAAGTATCAGTTTTACGTCAATATATTTCTGACTTGTCTCACGTGTTGGATTGGAGTGCTCTTCAGGTAGAGGCAGATGGACAGCTGGCGCTGGAGCTAATTCGCATATTGTCTCGTCGAACGCTGGCCCTTCAAGGTCGAGAGCTGGACCAGGTTAGAGTCCAGTGGGACCTATACGACGAAGTCACTACGACTTGGGAAGATGCAGAGAGACTGAAGACCCTTTATCCTCACCTTTTTGACGACTTCCAGGAGGAAGTACCGTCTTAGGGGGAGAGGATGTGAGGACTGCCCTTTTTACTTCTGTTGTTATGACTATTTACATTACTGTTATTGTTACTTTTTATATTTGTGGGATAGCAGTTCCCGGAAATTGTCAAACTATTAAACTTTATTATGATTTCAGAAAAACTAATTGGGTGATGTTTGGATAAGTTTACATTTCAGAAAAGTTAATTAGGTGATGATGGAAAATTGTAATATGATTTCATTTATAATAATTAGAACTATGTCATGATAATGCATATTTTTAAGTTGCTTCGGCTATGATGATTATATGTGGATACTGATCTTGTAATTTAGTGTGCAGGGTTTACTAATCGAACCACAGATTTTGGAGATCATTCCGCACCTTGTTATTGTTATTCCCTGTTAAGATGATCTGGTTCCACGAGGAACCAAGATCTTTCTGTGTTTGATGTGATGTTGTAATGTGGTCTTTCGTATGGTCGAGTGGGTTTGGTTACTCTCTTGTAACAATATTTTATGATTTGTGTTGTAAAAAGTTTGAATTTGAATTTCTTTATTTTATTTAAATCTTTGAGGCCTTTTCATGTGCTTTACCTTGACCATGGGTGTCCTGGATGGGTTAAAGTTGGCCCTGGGTTATACCCCATGGGTCCAGGGGCCCATTTGGCATGGGTAACCCTTGAGTAACCTCCATCTAGTCATCTTAACTTCCCCCTGAAGTTAAGTGGCGAAAATTGGAGGTATGGAGGGGACATGATGGGTTGTACCAACACCCAACCCATCCCTCTTCATTCCCCAAGGTAAGAGATGACTACAAACCCATCCATTATTGAAGGATTGACTTGAAGTCACCTTCTCCATTAGTGAGATTCCCCCATGTGTTGTGGGGCCATCCATGTGAAGGAGGGAAGAAGAGGCATGGGTCACCTGTCTTTTCCTCCTTTAACTTCTTTTATTTCTCCCATGCGTAAGAGAAATGACATGAGGAGAGGGATAAGGAGTACTCTAGGGATGGGTGAGTGACATAAGCCACCAGGACAGAATAGTGGTTTTGGGGGAGAGTGAGGAGGTGACAAGTGTCACCTCCCCATTCCTCTAAACTGAAAAGAATTTGGGTTATTTGTTTCCAATTTTGGGATGAGAGGGAGTTAGTTGAATTTTGGGGAGAGTTTTATTATTATTGCCAAAGAATAGGAAAGTTAGCTGGGAGGAGAGAAAAGAGAGAGAGGAGTTGTTGGCTAAGGTTGGAAGAGAACTCAGTGGAGCTCTGCAACAGTTTCATTCCAGGAGGGCTTTGTAAGGTTGGTTTGATGTTTACCTTTCTTTCGTATATATGAATGTGTATGTAAAGTGTGTGAAAGATGCTTATTTGTTTGTGTTTTTAGAGTTGTTTTCTGTGGGGTTTGTTGTCGGGTTGTTTGACAGAGCTTCTCCCACTTGGGAGAAATGCTCATCAAGTTTGGGGTAGGGGAGGAGAGATCCTCCTCAGGTGCATACCTGTTTCCTTCTTTTGGGATGTTGAAAGCCTTGAGGGCATGTATCTGTGACTGTATCTTTGACTTGAGAGTCAAATACAGATTTCTTAAAAAAAATTTGTGATCAAACTTGGTTTGAGGCCAAGAGAAATTTTGTTGGTTAAAATATCTGTAAGGGTGACACTCTGGAGTCGAGTGTGTCCACTCTCCTGCCCCTTATGAAACTCACTGTAGTTGAGTTTCCGTGTTGTGTAATTTACCCACGGGTGTTTGTGTGCTTTGGGTTTGTTGTTGTCCCTGTTGTGAAGTAGAGTGCTTGAGTTACCCAGGTGTGAGTATGGTCTCCCTAGCTCGGGGGTGACCCTCTTGCGGGTCTATGGAAGGGAGGAGAGCTAGATGAGTGGTGTTTTCTTCTTTGTTTGTCTTTGATACGCAGGTTTCCTCTTGGAGCTTCTGGTTGGATTTGGAGAAGTTCTATTTATGAAGAAACAGTTTATTCTTCTTGTCATGAGAATTAGATCATGTTCATTTCATAAGAGTTGAAGAGAGAGCACTTCTCTTGATATTGTTGTAATTTATTGTCACCCTAGGAGTGAAGGAAATAACCTCCCTGATCATGTTATTGGGAGTGACTGTTACTTAGTTGTTACATAACTTCTTTTGTAAGTTGGTTGGGAGAAGGAAATTCTTATCTTTCATCTTGTTAAGGGTAGTGAAATAGTTGTTCTTATTGTATTGTGTATGATGTAATTATTTACCTTGAATTTCATATGGAAAAGTTTGAAGTTAAAAAGAAAGTCTTACTGTATTAAATGTGTTAGTGAAAGGAAGAGATCTTTACTTATTTACAATCAAATCTGAGCTAGTTTGTAATTATAAGGATAGATTGGATTAATTAGTTGAAAGGTCAGTTTTATAGTTCATTGTTATAATGGAAAAGACAGTTTTAAATGTTTAAGTTTCTTCTTCATAAATAATGTTTTTAGTTATTTTGTGAAGTTTAGAGAAAGTCTATTATATATTTACTTCTGTTGTCCAAGAGTTGAAATGGACATTTATTAATTGCAAAAATAAACTGATTAAAACTTCATTTCTTAAGTGTATATATATATATATAGTCTTTATTGCATTTCTTATATGATCATTTTACAGAATATAAGAAACTGAATAAATGGTTTAATTTGAGAAAATGAAGTGGTATTATGAAAATAATATATATATATATATATATATATAATAATTGTTATTTAATTATCATTATAACAGAAACTGAATATATTGTTGAGTTTGAGAAGATGAAGTGATACTATGAAACTGAAATATATATATATATATATAATAATTGTTATATATCTATCATTAAATATTAATGATGCAAATTAAACTCATGAAAATTCAAAATAGAAATTCGCGGAGCGAAACTTGAGGTCGCTGTGTGTTAAAACACAGTCGAAAACATTTTATGGTGGGCGGTGGGGAGTGAATCCCCACCGCAGTGTCTTTTATGTATTGAGGTGTGGGGAGGGGCGGAGCCCCACCCACACCCCACATCGTGGGATGTGGGTGGGGCTCTGCCCCTCCCCACATCCCCCTACCTTTACACCCCGCGGAGCTCAAAACTCCGCTGCCACGCTGTCCCCGCCGCGCCTTTCACACTGCGACCTCCGCAGAGCCTCCAGCCCTGCCACCATCTGTGCTCCCCACGACCTTAAACGTGGTCCTCTCTGCTTCGGCCGAGCCTGCCTCCGCCCACCACTGTCCATTGCAGCCTCCGCCGCCATGCCTCTTCCTCCCCTGCATACAATATAAACTTCCTTCTCAATAATGTGTATTTAGGGTTTAAAACCCTATTTTATATGTTGAACAAAACAACCAAAGGATTTATGTTATATTCCATGGTTGGCTTTTATTTTATAAAGTGGAGAACCTTTTATTAATAACAACTATGGTATATAATTGTATATGTGTGTATATATATATATATATATATATATATATATATATTATATAAAAAAAAAACAAATAGAAGATTAATACTAGTTTAATAGAAAGGTAACTTATTAAGATAACTTAATAATTGCAATATTAGTAATTATAATAAACAACAGTAATTATAACAACAGTAATTTTAAATAGGAGAAATGTAATTGAGTATATGTATGTTTATATATATATACGATCTTATATATATATATATACATATAAATATATCGTTACATATTTATAATTTTTTTTAAATGATTACAACTTTCAGAGAGGCCGTTTTCTCTTAACGTTAATAAGAGAAAATAAAATTATAATTTAACGAGAGCATAAAGGAATATACTGTATTACTCCAGGAAGAGTTTCTCGGAAGTTTCATCTATCAACGCGATTCAATAACCCAGAAAATGAAGAGGAAAATTACACGTCACCTTGCTTAAAAGATCACTGGAAATAAACTTAAGAAGTCATCACAGACATTCCATGTGAGGCCATTTTAATCTCAACTATAGTAAACGTCTATATAAGTAAACCTGTAAGAGAGTCAGAAGAAGAAAAAGTAACATTGGAAAACACGGAGGAGAAAATGCGCGGCATTTCCCACATGGGATAAGAGAACTAAGTTGATGGACCCTCCTGCCAAAATTTGCTTAGGAACAAGTTTAATTAATACAAACGAAGAGGAGAAACCTAGATCGAAGAAGACTAGGAGACCAAGTCTAGCGAAGTAGTAAACCAGCCTATGTGACCTGGACCATCCGGAAGTTAGGTTTAATATCAACAAAAGATACAGTGATAACCCTGATTGATGTAAAATATGAAGAAAGGACCGGATAAACATAAAGAAAGCATAGAAAACGAAAGAGAGAGAGACCAAAATATAAACAAACTAAATTATCAGAGAAATAGTTAAGGTAAGTGCGATAAAAATACAATCAAAATTAAGACCCAGAGAAAAGGGAAGAGAGAGCAAACGGACCGCCTTGTTGAGAATGCTAAGTCGAAGGAGGAGTATGTTTCAGGAAGCAAGAGAGGAGACAGACAACCATGCCTTGCTGAAAAATGACTAAATAGGGAGATCACGAGTCAGTTTAGTCGGAACAAGGCGTCGTGGGAAGTTGTTAATCTATCAGTGAACCACGTGCGTAAAATAGTGTTGGGTAATTCCCACTTACGCCGTAAGGCGTTATGCTGCCGGAATATGCCGAGATTTAGATTTAGGAACCTTGGTAATCTCACCCTTGTAATGACGTTAACAGCGTCGTAGAGACCCCCTTGTTGGACTGTTTGCGTCTGGTTGCATGCAATTGTACTTGTACCCCGCCGAAAACTGTAGTGTTTTCGCCTTGAGTAAACACCACCGAGCATGCTTACGCATGTGAGGGGGTTTTTAGGGAAGCGTGAGAAAATTTTTCATATTTCGTGTCATAACCACATGACAGATGTGGCTATGACACGTGTGATGTGTGTTGTGACCACATGGAAAAATGTGGGCATGACAAAATCCTCAACAAGACATGTGCAACTATTCTGAGTGCATTGAAGTAAGATACCCTCAAAGGTATAAGAAACCCATTGATGTTGCTCCACAAAAGAAGGAAATGAATAAGATCTGGATAAAGAAGAATGTAATAGAGGTTAAGGATGAGCCTGTACCGGCATTTAGTGCAGATGTTCCCTTAAAGAACTAAGATTCAAGTTTTGGCTCAGGGGGAGATTCATTTTAAATATTTTCTCCCCTACTAAAGGAATGGTGTTGATACCTCAACACGAAGACATGAGTTGAATATTGACATGCTTGATCCATTGGTGAAGACTGCGATGGAAAATCTCCTAATGCGGAAGTTTGCGGAGCATTTGAAGGTAACTATGTATACAGAGAAAGGTTTGACAGCTTTATTGTTTGAAGAATTAAATGTGAATTAGGTCAGATTTAAAGGGTTTTAAAAGGGATTTCTATTAGCAAAGTCATTCAAAAAATCTTTCGAAGAGCAGATCAAGAGCTGAGTTGAGCAGAAGAAGAGATCAAGGCAATTCAGAGTTTATTGCATCCAAACCCTAGTCTGGCAAAAGTGAAGAAAAGGTATTTTTTGGTTTGCCCTATTTCACTAAGTACTATGCATTGAAGTTTTTGAATTCACTAGCAATGGATACACCACAAGTAGTAGAGGTTACTGAGCGCCCACGACCTAAATTCAAGAAACACCCCTTCAAATTCATGGAAAGGGATCCAGATGGTGCTTTCTCAGATATACCATATGGTGTCTTGCACACAGAAGATGTAAGAATGTATATACATGCAAAAATGGAAGAATACAATCATGCAAAACTAGGGGAGATTTGGGTCAATGAGTTAACATATGACAATTTTGATCTGAAGAATGAATACAGTGCCCTAACCGAGAAAAAGTTAGATGTTTGGAATGATTTTCCCATTTTATGTTATGAAGATGCATGGGTAAGGTATGTATTGATCCGTATTCACGATAGATTCATGTGGCTGGACCTTCCACAAATGATAAATAAGGAAGCCATTAGGGTTGTAACAGTGTTGTGCTCCACTGGAGCTATTTCGGCACTTAAATATGTCAAAAATGACGTTGTGATGAAACTTACGGGAGCTAAATTTGATAAGAGGGCTTTGACCGTGAATGACATTGAAGATCCGGCAATGAAATATGCATCCATGATGATAGGTTATAAGATCTACTTCACAAATAGGGAGAACTCTGTCTCAGCAATAGCAATATACACCGCATATGAGATGGTCAAAATGGGTATGGATTATGACCTATGTGAATTATTAAATAAACAAATACTTGCAAACTTGCAGAAGACAAAGGATTCAAAATATCCTTTCAAGTTTGGCACACTGGTTATTTGTTTACTATTTTATATTCTCAAGGAGGTTCCGGGTGCACAAAACATTGTGTGGTTAGGTCACATTCCAGTTGCAACCCAGATCAAAGACCATTTGAAAAGAATTGGAAACATTCAAGCTCAAAATGCTGCACTCTGGGGTTACTTTAAAATATTTCAGGAGAAGATGAATGCTAGGGAAAGGATCCCTAAGAAAGTTGTGGAGAAATACAAAGATGATATCCTCTTTATGCTAAGTAAAGATGAATCCTACATGGAGGCTGTGGAACCTAGGACAATCTGGATTCCAAAAATGGGTTATGAAGTGTTTGAAGATATCATTGTAGGTCTTGTAGACCTAATGCTGAGCAAGACCAAAGACACTTTTGAAGAAAGGCTTGAAACCTATGAAGAAAAATCTACTAAGGTGCATCTTAAGCACAAAGAAAAAGAAATTAAGAAGAATGTTGAAGAAATGAAGTCTAAAGTTGAAGAGATGATGGCACAAAAGGGCCCTGCGGAGAAATCTAAGGGTACATCTGAACCTAAAATGGAATCATCAAGAATCAAAAGGTCAACAAGGACCTCTAACCTCTTTGTTGTTGTTCCTAATGCCCCCGGAGCCATGCCTACAACTAGTTTTGAGGAAAATGAAGCAGCTAGTGCTTCTATAAAACAACAGCCTGCAAAGAAAAATAAGAGTAAAGGGAAAAGTAGTAAGAAAATATTATGTGATTCATGATGATATTGAGGAAGAAGAGGAAGAAGAAGAAGGACCCACACAGGTCTGGAAGAAAAGAGAATCTCTTGTCATAGAAGAAGAGACACAAAATAAGAGGACAAAAATTGACATTGCTACAGAAGAAGAAGAAGATATTGAGAAAGAAAAGGAAGGCTTCATTTTCAATAAAAGAGATGACAATGGCCAAACTTATAAAGGAAACGAAAAGAAGAGAAAGGATAGTGAAGCTGCAAATAAGGGAAAGGGAAAGCAAAAGAAATCAAAGAAATCTTGTCTTCCCCCTCTACAATTGGAAGCTACAATTAATGTTATAACTGAGTATGGAAATCTGAAGCAGGTAGCTGAGTTGTATGATGAAAGGTTAGTAAAAGATCAATCAACCATTGAAACAACTATTATCAAGTACATGGACACATTCAATGTTGCATTAATAGAAATAATTGGTAATCTACCTCACAGTCTTGCTGATGTAATGACAAAGAGGAGAGACGATGTTATGAACAAAGACATTGAGATGAAGAATAAGGCACTTGAGAAGGTGTGTCCTACAATTTCTGAACAAGACAAGATTAAGGCTATACAAAGGTTAGCCAAGGAGTTCCAGACAAAAAGAAGAATAAATAATTTGATGTCAAATGACAAAGATGAAATAGAGAGATTGAAAAAGAACACACTCAAAATAACTGCAAATATTCTTGAAGAACTACAGATTGCTACAATTGAAGAACAGTCTTCTGAAGAAGATGGAAAGAATGAAGACCAAATTGAGAAAAATAAATCTAACAAGGTGAAACCAGTGCAGAACAGCATGTGTTGACTGAGCAAGATCTGCCAACACCCTCAGTAGAAATTAATGCAGAAGATCTGAATATGGTTGGCCCTTCGGAGAACACAGAAATTGTTGATGAATAGAAGGAATCTCCAGAAGAAAAGACAGATGGAGATAAGGGAGAGAAAAGAGAGGCTAGTGTAGATCAAGTTGCAAACACTATGGATGATACCTCTATTCCGGAGAATGTTGGAGAAGAGGAAGCACATGATGGAAATCATCCTCCGGACACCTCTGATTCCATATTGTTATCTCAAGAGGAGAAGAAGGATAATGTTGGTGAAACCTCTGGAGTCTCTCCAATAGACTCTATCAAAGAATTCTTGGTGAAACAAAGACAATCTCTACAAGTGCAATCCTTGGATGGACAGATTAACTTGTCCAGTATATCTTCTTTGTAAAAGCTTCAGTTGGGGACAATATTTCAGGGATCTGCACAAGAAGAAATCCTACAGTCTCATATAGAAGGAAATGAGCTTATGTGATGTAGGAGCATCCCTGGTTCAAGAGCAATCTTACATCAACCAAAAACATTTGCATTTTAGTTTGTTTCTTTTCATATTCCAATTTAGTTTAGGTGGTTCAGTCAGTAGTAGTTTCTGTATTTTGGTCTGCATTCTACCGTAGTTGCATTTCAGACCTTGCGGAGATGGACTTAGCATCCACATTCATTCATGCACAACATATCCAAATCTTAGAGCATTTGGATCAGGTACCAAAAAGTTATCGCTATCAGAAGATTGACTGTTTTCTCGTAACAGAGCATCCTGATAGTTTTGGACAATCAACTAAAAGAGAAGACTTGCGGAACATTTCCCAACTTATGGAGCCTAATGACACATCATTCAGTGATCTTTGGTTTGTCGCCGACCTTCCCTGAGATCTACACACTATTACATTCATTTGTGGAGGAATTCTATTCATTTAGGTCCAACCTATCCGTGTACACACGTTACAGCTCTTCATTGGAGTTTGTGACCTTCCTCAACTGATGTGGAGGAATCTATTGTTCCAGAGATGATATATATTGGTGTAGTAGATACCTAGGAAAGTAGTAAGAAATTGATTCATAGTTCTTAGTTTGAATTCTTTGTGAAGGAGCTTCAAAGCTATATCTTGTGCATATTATGATATTCTATAATTAGGTCTGTGAGCCCTAATTGTAAGCCCGCATGTTGTCGGCCGATCTGTATTTGAATTCTATGATATACTAAATGATTGAATCTGCATTTGCTTTACATCTTTGAGTTGTTTCTATTTTGTTTACTCTAGTTGCACGGTCTAGACAGTTCATTCTATGAACCCTCCTACCGTGACTGTACCAAGTGGTATCAGAGTGAAAGTTTGAATCTTTGGGAGAAAATTAAGCAAAATTGGTGAAGGAATTTTGTAAGATCTTGTTGTGGATAGATCATTGAATCTGAGGCAGGTTACTTGTGTAGCAACTGATCGCCGATTGTGAGGCAGTTGTCACTTATAGCCCGATCATCGAATTAAGGCAGTTACACTTGATCCTAGGAAGAATGCCACCGAGGAGAGTCCCTGCTGTTGGAACAATGGCTGGAATGGATGAGATGATGGAAATGATGAAAATAATGAGAATTCAATTGGATGTTGTCGAGGAAGATAGGCGAAGAGGATTGACACCTAGACCTAATGTTGAAAGTGATGATGAAGAGGAATTTCAATCTGTTGAACAAATTGGTGAAACCCTAGGAGGTGATGAAGAAGAAGAATCAGATCAAGTCAAGATGTTGCGAGCAATTTCAAAGATTGCGAAGAGACCTAGAGTTGATGTACTAAACTATACTGGAAATTTGAACTCTAAAGAGTTGATTGACTGGATAAATGACATGGAGGAATATTTTGAATACGAAGAAGTTGAAGATCTGGAGAAGGTGAAATTTGCAAAGACAAAGTTGAAAGGACATGCTGCTATATGGTGGAAAGAAGTTTAGTTGGATAGGAATAGAAGAGGAAAAGAAAAGATTACAAAATGGGATAGGATGGTGACAAAATTGAAGAATCAGTTTGTACCTATTGACTATGAGTTGGAGTTGTTGAAAAGATTGCAAAACCTGAGACAAAAGGAGAAATCTGTGAAGGAATACACTGAAGAATTTCATAAGATGATCATAAGAATAGGACATAGTGAAGCAAGTAAGGAGAAAGTGGCTAGATACATCAATGGACTGAGATTGAACATTCAAGAAGAACTGAGTTTGCTGAGGATGACATCACTGGAAGAAGCATATCAGTTTGCCCTAAAAGTTGAAGAGAAGTTGAATAAGAGACATGATCAAAGATAGAAAGGCAGAGGGGGTAAATTTTAGAGAGGTAGAACATTTTCTGAAGGTGAGAGATCATTTGTGGAGTAGACCAGACAAGAGAACACATTTAAGGAGGACAGGGATAACAATGCATACCGGAGAGATGATAGAAATTTCTACTACAGAGGGACCTTGTTGTGACGTAATCACACATCGCCCCATTGCAAATGGGGACCCCCTCTTTTTCTCACTTTTGTCATAGGTTTAGGTTTGCTTTAGGGTTTAGATTTCTTTGAGTTTGTAGGTTTGGAAGTATAGATTTTCCCATGTCTCGTCGAGTTCTTGCTCAAGGGTCTCTGTGGAAATTGAACTCCTAAAGTTAACTAAGTCTAATGTCCTGAAGTCTGATGTTCTAAGATCCTAAAAAATGACTAAGTCTAGAATCTGGTGGATCCTCAAAAATCTAGAATCTGCATGTTAAATCTCATGGATCCAAGACCTATCTCAAACATCCTAGAAGTATATTTCAAAATATTTAATTAAATATATTTTTAAATATACTTCCACCGAGGGATCTTCACCTTCAAAATCTGGCAGAAAAAGTTTAAGTCTTGGACCTTGAGCAAAAATTTCTCATGAGCAGTCAGAATGCACCCAGGGAAAAAGGAGAAAAAATTCCTCTGGTCATTTAGTATGTGCCTAGTTAGGGTTGATCATTGTGGGATCCAAACATGATGTCTCCTTAGTTGAAATTCATGAAAATACATTTGAAAACCTCAAGAAATTTGTCTAAGCGAGAATTGAAGGTGAAAAAGCAAAAATTTCTTGACTCCATTCAGTATGCGCCTAAGGAGGAAATTTCTTGCATCCAAGAAATATGTACCCAACTCAGTGGATATATTTACAACATTTTTGAGAAAATGAGTTAGAATCAAAATGCATTCAAGTTAAAATTTGTCTAAGAAAAGAGAAGGGTTGAAAGTGAGAACAAGGAGCCTAAGTATCAAAGTTACAAAAAGTGGAAATTTCTCATAGACAAGAAAAATCTGCCCTAGATGAAAGAGGATCCAAACAAGGAAATCATGCCTACTTTTAAAGACTTGCAATTTTGAAATTGATCCTAGAAAGTTATTTGGAAACCTAGTGAAGATCATTCGAAAAGACTTAGCAAAAAAATTCAAAAAGATTTGCAAGTTTTAAAGTTGCAATTGAGGAAATTTCTTATACACAGTCAGTATGCACCCAGGAAAAGAAGGTAATTTAATTCATGAAAATTACAAAAAATCATTAAATTAAAGAGAAATTCGCCAAAAGGAAAGCAATTTTGAAAGAGTTTGAAGGAGAAAACCTAAAAAAAATCTAAGTAAAAAATGAGGAAATTTCTCATACACGTGCAAAATGTGCCCTTGCTAAGGTGCATATTTCTCATGAACAAGAAAAATCCACCCTACACACACATTCCCTCCAAACGGTGGAAACCTCGCCAGAAATCATCGCAAGATGTCTGAGATAGATAATAAGAGTAAATTCATAATGAAATGTTGTTAATGATCATCATATTTGTAATTGATATTTGTTTCTCTTTTGTAGGTGATGGAGGATCCAAGGAGGTGAATGGCGAGAGCTCATACATGAGAATTTTAGAGGATGGAGGAAAGTTGTTCAAGTTCATCATCATCACCACACGGAGGAGTTCCTAAATCAAGTTCATTTTACTTTGAAGACTTCATATGTCTGTAAGAGGGGCATCACTTCACCACTCATGAGATGAAGTCATCATCCAGAGATTCATTCCACATCTAAGCTTCCAAAGTTATCATGTGCCAGAAAGAAGAAAGACAATCATCATGCAATCTACTCCAAGAATTTACGCACAAGATATCTTCTACTTCCTACACCATTTAGAGCCAGAATCCTGCACAAGAACAAGAATTTCACAAGATGAGAATGAGCATGTACATCAAACAAAGTCATGAATTACATTCAAAGTACTAAGGCATGAAAGACAACATGAAGAAATTCAAAATTCCCAAGTTTCAAGTTCAAGCAGCTAAGTTCCAGCGGTGAAAATCTAAGATTGAAGACTATTCCAAGAAAAAATGATAAAATTTGGGAAATATTCTGAGCAATGTGAACACAGAGAAAATCAAACTAGTTTGCTCAAAGCTGAGTTGGCATGTGCACATCATCAAGCCAATCACATTTTGCCACATCATCCATCCACATTCAATGAATATACAACAAGAGGCTAAAGAAGGCTCCTATCTAGAAGATTCCAAAGATTCCATGTCATGCTTATCACCTTGGAAAACATGCCTTCATTGCCTATGAGTTTTTATGTACACAAGTTGTGTCAACTTTTACTTTTTGCTAAAAATAGCAAGTTGTAATTAATTGCTGATGTGGCAAGATCTCGGCCATTGATTTGCAAATCAATCCTGGTCGTTGATGTAATTTTTTGGAGTCTATAAAAGGCTCACTCCTCTCATTTGTAAAGAATTAGAATTAGAGTTGTTGTAGGAGAGTAGGATAGCAAGTAGAGTAGAGGAAGCTCCTCGAAGTCATTGAAGAGACATTGTGAAATTGTTGTAAAAATACTTCCTGAATCAATACAAGCTCATTGTTGATTTTTCATGGTGATTTTGTGTGATTATGGAATGTCCGCATGATTTTAATTCTCGCAAATGATTGAGAAATGTTTCCAAGTAGAATAGAATTGATTCAAAAGTTCATTGATGTGATGAGTATATGTCAAGATATTTGATGAATTCCTTTCGGTTCATACTTTTTGTGAGTTGTTGATGGCAAGTCACTATGCAAAGTTAGCCTGAACCTTCATTTGCTTTAGTTCGATTGTGAATACTTGTTCAAGCTGCACCAGCTGTGGGTGTTTGGATGGATGTTTCGTAATATGAAAATCATTGGGTTACCTTAGGATATTGCACCTGCTTCGTGTAATTGTTGGTTCTCATGGTGAAGTGGAGTTTGGTTTCATGAGGAATTTGTCTATCTTGACATATTTCATTATCTCACTGACCTTAGAATAGATATCTCTTAACCCTCTCTCTTTTGCATTTTCTTTTAAGTTTGATTGAAGAAGGTCCATTCATTTACATCCAAGGAGTAAGGAATTTACATCCAAGTTTGTGAAGGAGGAATTTAACATAAGTCCCTTTGTGATTACCAGCAAGATCACATCAAATCACTGAGTCTATCCATTGCAAATCACATATAAGGAACCTTGGAGTGCTCTTGTTTGATCACATAGTTTAGCATTCGAGAGGCTTTGTTCAAGAGAGGATAGAGCACTTGGTGGTTTATTCTATTGTTGTTGTCACAAAAACATCATCAACAGAATCCTAGTCCATACCGAAGTGAAGGATACAGAAGAGAAGGAAGAGGACCTGATAGGAGAACATTCAGAGGTACTTGTTTCAAGTGTGGAGGTGAGGGACATAGAGCATTTGAATGTAATCAAGGGAGTACAAGAAAGAGGATAGAGAATAGTGGAAGAGTAGCTTATGTGGAAGAAGAACCTGTTAGATCACCTAGTTCAGTTGGTAAACCTGAGAAAAGAGAATCACTTGTGATGAGGAGAGTACTTTTTTGAGCAGAGACAAATGAGGAACCACCACAGAGGAAAAGTTTGTTTAGAACCAGATGCAAATCAGAGGTAAATGTTGTAAAGTTATTATTGATAGTGGTAGTTCAGATAATCTAGTTTCAGAGGAGATGGTGTCTAAGCTAAAGTTGGAAAGATTGAAACACCCTAAGCCCTATCAGATAGCATAGATTCAGGATGATCATAAGGTACTAGTGAGTTAACAATGTTTGGTGAAATTTCATAATGGATCTTATCATGATGAAATCTTGTGTGATATTATGCCTATGGATGTTTGTCATATCTTGTTGGGTAGATCTTGGCAGTATGATAGAAAAGCTATACATGATGGAAGAAAGAATACATACACTATAACAGCAAATGGAAAGAGAATTACTTTGATTCCTTTGGAGGATGACCCTAAGATTGAAGTATGTGGGAATGCTAGAATCTGTTTGGTAGATGGAAGGAAATTTCTAGATGGTTTGAGACATGGGAATATGTGTTATGCTTTAATCCCTAAGAAACCTGAAACATTGGAGAAGAAGATTGAATCACAACCGGAGGAGATAACTAAATTACTAACAGAGTATGAAGACATCATATCAAATAATGTACCAGAGGGATTGCCGCCTATAAGGAGTATCATTCATCACATGGATCTTATACTGGGAGCTAGTTTGCCTAACAAAGCAACACACAAAATGACACCAGCGGAGAATGAGGAATTGAATAGATAGATATAAGAGTTGCTGAGGAAAGGTTTGGTCAGAGAAAGTTTGAGTTCTTGTGCATACCTATAGTTCTAGCACTGAAGAAATATGGAGAATGGAGAATGTGTACAGACTCGAGAGCAATAAACAAGATCACAGTTAAGTATAGATTTCCTTTACCTAGGATGGATGATATCATGGATTGTTTGAGTGGAGAAAAATATTTCACAAAGATAGATTTGAAGAGTGGATACCATCAGATCAGAATTAGAGAAGGAGATGAATGGAAGACTTCTTTTAAGACAAATGAAGGATTGTATGAGTGGTTAGTGATGCCTTTTGGATTAACAAATGCACCGAGTACTTTCATGAGATTGATGGATGAAGTTTTGAAGAAATTCTTGGGTAAGTTTGTTATTGTATATCTAGATGACATTCTAATTTTTAGTAAGACAAGGGAAGAACATTTACAGCACCTTAGACAAGTATTGCAGAGACTGAGAGAAGAAAAATTGCTGATAAACATCAAGAAGTGTAGTTTCATGAAGAATTGGTATATTTGGGATTTATGGTTTCTGCGGAAGGATTGAAGATGGACCCTAAGAAAGTAAGAGCAATTGTTGAGTGGTCTACATTGGAGAGCATTGGAGAAGTCAGATCATTTCATGGATTAGCTAGTTTCTACCGGAAGTTCATCAAAAAATTTAGTTCAGTTTGTAATCCTATGGCAGATAAAATGAGAGGTGACAGAAAGATTTCAAGTGGACATCAGAAGCAGATAAAAGTTTTGAATTGTTGAAGCAGAAATTGACAGAGCAACCTATTTTGGCATTACCGGGTTTCAATAAGGCATTTCAAGTAGATTGTGATGCAAGTGGCAATGCAATAGGAGTAGTGTTAAGTCAAGAAGGTAGACATGTAGCATATTTCAGTGAGAAGTTGAATGATGCAAGAAGAAGATATTCAGTTTATGATCATGAGTTCTATGCTATAATCCAAGCCTTGAAAAAGTGGAGACATTACTTGTTGCCTAAGGAGTTTGCGTTGTATACAGATCATCAAGCTTTGCAATATTTGAACAGTCAAGGTAAATTAAATCAGAGACATATGAGATGGGTAGAGTTCATGCAGAGTTATACTTTTATTTTGAGGCATAGGAGTGGTAAATCAAACAAAGTTGCAGATGCATTGAGTAGGAGAAGAAACTTTCTAACAGAGATGAGAGTTGAAGTGTTAGGTTTTGATGAATTGAAACATATGTATGAGGGGGATACTAATTTTGTAGAACCCTAGAAAGCATGCAAGGAACCTATTGTGATAGATAGGAGTAAGTGGTTGAACTATTTCATTCAAGAAGATATGTTGTTCAGAGGAAATTAGTTATGCATACCTAGAAGTTCAATGAGAGATAATTTGATCAAAGAGAAACATAGTGGTGGATTCGTAGGACATTTTGGCATTAATAAGACAGTGGCTTTGGTGAGTGAAAACTACTTTTGGCCTCAAATACATAAGGATGTTAGGAAATTTGTGTAGAGTTGTAGAGTTTATCAAGATGCAAAAGGGAGTAGTCAAAATACTAGATTGTATAAACCTTTGACAGTACCAGAGAGACCTTGGGAAGACATAAGCATGGATTTTGTAATGGGATTGCCTAAGACATAGAGAGGACATGATTCAATATTTGTAGTGGTGGACAGATTTTCAAAATGGCACATTTCATACCTTGTAAGAAGACAACTGATGCAGTGCATGTAGCTGACCTATTTTTCAAGGAGATTGTGAGATTGCATGGATTACCTAAGAGCTAGTTTTATACAGAGATACAAAATTTGTTGGATACTTTTGGAAGACATTTTGGAAGAAGATAAGGATAGATTTGAAGTTCAGTTCAGCATTTCATCCATAGACTGATGGATAGACAGAGGTGGTGAATAGGAGTTTGGGAAACTTGTTGAGATGTTTGGTTGGAGAAAAGTCAGGAAGTTAGGACTTGATTCTTTCACAAGCAGAGTTTGCATACAATAATTCAGTAAATAGGAGTACCGGAAGAACACCTTTTGAGATTGTTACCAAAGTAAACCTTAGAGGAATTACATAATTAAGAGATATCAGTATGGCAGATAAGAGAAGTGCAGAAGCAGAAGAATTTGTAGAACATATGGAGACAGTGCATAAGTAGGTGAAGAAGCATTTGGAGGACATGAATAGCAAATATAAGGAACAAGCAGATGAGAAAAGAAGACAAGGAATTTGCAGTTGGAGATGAAGTGATGGTGTACTTGAGGAAAGAAAGATTTCTACTTGGGACATATAACAAGTTGAAGATGAATAAGTTTGGACCTTGTAGGATACTCAGAAAGTTTCATTCAAGAAATGCATATGAAGTGGAGCTACCGGAGACATTGGGTATATCACCTATTTTCAACATCGCAGACTTATATCTGTATCATGAAGCAGAGTTCAGTGACAACATGGCAGAGGACTTCAAGAAGTAGGTACCACAACAAGCACCAGAGCAGATTGAAGACATTTTGGACCGTAGATTTGGACGCAGCACCAGAGGAAGACAATACAAAGAATATCTTGTAAAGTGGAAAGGCATACTGGAAAAAGATTCATCATGGATTTCTCAGGCTGAGGTGGACCATCTTGGTTTTCCTCTAGCCCCTGCAAAGTGACGGACTCACTTTTCAATAACTCTAGATGTCTGATGCAAGAACATCCCTAGTTCAAGAGCAATCTTACATCAACCAAAAACATTTGCATTTTAGTTTGTTTCTTTTCATTTTCCAATTCAGTTCAAGCAGTTCAGTCAGTAGCAGTTTCTATATTTTGGTCTGCATTCTACCGCAGTTGCATTTTAGACCTTGCAGAGCTAGACTTAGCATCTACAATCATTCATGCACAACATATCTGAATCTTAGAGCATTTGGATCAAGTACCGAAAAGTTATCACTATCAGAAGATTGACTATTTTCTCATAATAGAGCATCCTAACAGTTTTGGACAATCAGCTAAAGGAGAAGACTTGCGGAACATTTCCCAAATTATGGAGCCTAATGACACATCATTTAGTGATCTTTGGTTCATGGCTGACCTTCCTCGATATCCGTACACTATTACATTCATTTGCAGAGTTATTCTATTCATCTATGTCTGACCTATCCTTGTACACACGTTACAGCTCTTCATTGGGGTTTGTGACCTTCCTTGGCTGACACGGAGGAATATATTATTCTGGAGATGATATATATTGATGTAGTAGATACCTAGGAAAGTATTGAGAAATTGATTTGTAGTTCTTAGTTTGAATTCTTTGGGAAGGAGCTTCAAAGTTGTATCTTGTGCATATTCTGATATTCTGTAATCAGGCCTGTGAGCCCTAATTGTAAGCCCGCATGTTGTCGGCCGGTCTGTATTTGAATTCTACGATATATTGAATGACTAAATCTGCATTTTCTTTACATCTTTGGATTGTTTCTATTGTGTTTACTCTAGCTACATGATCTGGATAGTTCATTCTATGAACCAATCTACCATGACTGCACCATTATGGGAGTGCCCATGGAAATTTTTGAAAAGATACTACTTGATGCTAAGAGAGATGTCTCTCTAGCCCCTGCGTTGCAAATGAAGAAAATAATGGAGACAATCAACAGTCACTTTGAGTCCTTTGAAAAGGTAGCTGAGAATAAAGTAAGGAAAGAAATAGATAATAAGAGATTAGTTGAATTGACAGATAAGTGCTCCAAGGCACAGATTTTGTTGGATAATAGTATAACGAAGGTTCACAATGCTTTAAGTGATGCTAATTTATTATATCAATTTTTTTTATCTTGGCCCATGACCACTAAGGAAATAAAAGACAAAATTGATGGCCTAGAAGGGCAAATAGCAAAAATCTCCAAAACTTGTGATCCCTTGAAAGATACAAGTGGAGATCTAAGAGCTGAAGTAGAGAAGACTCATGCTATAATAAAGAACTTGCAGAGCCAAAAGGAGTCAATAAAAGATCAAATGGGTCAGATGAGAGAGATAGTAAGCTTTAAAATGGCCTCTTTGATTGGCTTGTTAAAAGAAGCTGATAAAGTTAGAAAGATAACTAACGCCCCTGCAAGAGTGGATAAAGCAGAAGAATTACTCTTGCAGATAAATGGACATATATAGATATTATACTTTGCAAAGGTGCATTGGGACCCAGATGTGATCCAGTTGAAGAATATCTACAAAGATATCTTTCCTACAAATCAGTAAGTTTCTTATTTTTTGATCTCTATTACATATGCAGATGGTTAGAAGAAAACAATTTTGATATTTTGGTATAGAAATAAGATAGTAAGGAGGAGTGCCATGTAAAGAAAAGTTAAAGAAGTTTTTGATTTGGAAATAGTCCCTTTGTCATTGATGTCAAAGGGGGAGAGAAAGCAATGTGAAAAAGGAGAGTAAGATGTGTAAAAGAAAGGGGGAGAGCAAGTTTGTGGCAGAGTTCAGTCTTGATGGTTTTTCACATCACATGTTACCATCAATGACAAAGAGGGAGATTGTTGCAAGTATGTGTAGTTGCTACAATTAGTGTTACCATTGATGTCAACATGCTAGTCTAGTGTTGTCATTAGTGTCAACTGGTTGAGCAGAGATAAGGTTAAAGGTTGGCTTCAAAGAGTAAAGATACAATGAGCTGGAAACTGATAACCAAGCATAAGGATATGGAGACAGATGTGCAGATTAGTTTGATTGATAATTTTGCAAGAGGGTTTGATCCTCTTCCTCAAAAGATGACTTTACTCTTCATAGAAGACTACTATGCAAGAAGATTTGATCTGGTCAGAAGATATGTTATGAAATTTGGCTAAGTGTCTGTCTGGTAAAACTAAGCTACAAAATTCTGGTAATTTGGTCCGCATTGGTCTGCTATTGAAAATATTGCTCTACAGTTTTGGCATATAGTTATTGGTCATTGGATACACCTAAATTCAAAATTTTACTTACTAATGATCTCCAGTGTGAAAGAGGTAAATAGCAGAAGTCTAGCTTAACAGAGTACAATTGTCTCAGGCACAAAGTATGTAAAAAATGGATCCACATTTCTTCGGCATGAAATATCTTTCTTTACAGTTGTAAGTTGTTGATAGTGAATATTAAGAGAATCCAAATCCAAAGTTTCAAGTCTTGAAATTCTCCAGAATGAGAGTTAGAGTTGACAGACTATTGCACTCTCTATGAATAGTGCATTGAGAGTGCTAGTGACAATTTGAGATACTCTGCATCTCACCACAAGTGCATGGTTTGATGTGTAGATTTGAGGATAAGATTATGAATGTCTATAACATGTATATTCCAAGTCTTAAGCTGTTTGGAGGTCCACAAACTGATTTATGAAACAACAGATAATCCATATTATTATTATCTTGCTTGTGGAGCCGACCTGAAGAAGTTGATATTGTACGGAGGGTAAATATGCTTTGAAGAGTTAAGTGGGAGCTATTTTAGGTCCATGCCGACCTATCTCAAAGTTTGAATCTTGGTGCAAAGCATGTGTGTGAAAATTTGGGGCTGACAAGTTGTATATGGCATGTTTTGCATGTTACACCCAATTAAGTTGACCTAATTGATGTTGTGAAAGAAGCGGATATATATATGAAGGTTTGTTTTCATTGTTTTGAGATATAGGATATAGAGATGTGATCTAAGTAATACAACAATTGCCTTTGAATGTGAATTGGATGAATGCAGAGCAGTGGAGTTTGGTATTTCAGAATAGTGTGATGAGCATTGTTTTGTAACTTGAGCTTCATTAGACCTATTTTCCATGCATATGTTAGATGCAATTATAACAGTTCAACTCTGGCAGTGAGCCACCTCTTCTATCTTTTTCTTTCAAGACAGTGAGTCCTTTGGTAGTGAGCCACATGCAGTGAGCATTCTTGGACAGTGAGTCCACCAATTGTATCAACCTTAACCGGTTTCCTTATTAACATATATTGTGAGCTAATCCTCACCGTGGTTTTTCCCATTTTGGGTTTTCCACTCAAAAATTCTGCTGTTCATGTGTTATGAATTGTGGTTGCATGTTTTATGCTTAATTTCCTTTACTGCAATTGAATATTCTAAATGAATTAAAATGTTTGATGTGTAAATGGTTTAAGAGAATATTGATTAACACCCCCCCTCCTCAGTATTCTGGGTGTTCAACATTTTGTAGTGTCCATATCTCTATTTTTTTATGACCAAAAAAATAAAAACATGATTTTTGTAAGACCAAGGACTACCAAATTTTTTACAATTACAAGATGTGCTCACATAATAAGGGCCTATCAACCAAAAAATAATGATAGGTGCATTAAACACACAAAATAGATTGATTGTTGTATTTGATTGTCATGTTGGTAGATTAAATTTGGTCTTAGAAACTGCAAAAAATGTAAAACAATATGTTTGCAAAATATTTTAAAACCATATGCCTAGAAACTATTGTGTTGAAACCAAAAGTTAATTGATAATTAGATAAACCACACTAGTTTTTACGTCTATATTTCACAACTAAGAATCATGGAAAAAATATAAAATTTTCTAAGTTATAATATCTTATTTGGTTTGAAATTCATGTTAGAAATTATGTTTAAAATATATGTTTGTATTATAAAATTGTAATTTATTGCAATACCTAAATTGACCCCAACAATTCTTTTCAATCTTCCTAGATGAAGAACCGATGCAAGAGCATCTAATGGTGTATGAGCAATCTTACATCACCTAAAAAAATGATGATTTTGTTTTTTGTTCTTTTCAATTTTGGTATTTTCGGATACCTAATTGCTTGAATAATGATATAGAATCTTTAGTTTTTCCAACCTACTAAAAATAGAAAATTGCTATTTTTATAAAGTTTGCATTTGATGTTAGAAATAAAAGCAACACTACTTCAATGGAAATTTGATTCAAGATAAATTTCAGCAATCTTTAAGTGTGCATTAACAATGGAGATTGTAACAAAACATAAAACCCACTACAGAAAAGATGTCAAACATGAAGAACTCAACACAATGACATAGTGTTTATGTGGAGAAAACCCTTATGGGTAAAAAATGCCACCAGGAAAGAGACACAATTTTGTATTAATCTCAACAAGATTGTACATTACATCAACTACACAACTCTCTCTCCACAAGTCTTCAATCCGACAGCATTCTGGCAGCACCTGAGTACCTAAAATCTATATTACAGAAATAAATACATGGCAAATACTTATAGAAATGTTTTCCAACTCATCCTAGGCGTTCACCTTCTCTCTCCTAAGATTCTCCAACCTGTAAACATTAATTCCCATCTTACAAGCATCTTACACTTGTCCAAAAATAGCCATGCAAAGGTTGGGTGCCCAAGACTAAATCTGGCCTCTTACATCATCTTATGATGTGTCATGACCGTGATATATTCTAGCAAAGAGTATCTTTCCAAGATAGGAACCTTGGGCTAAATATAGCAAATATACAACTAACATATCTGTCATATGCGTCATAGAATCTCAAAATCTTATGACAACTCACAACTGTCATAGAATCACTTATCAAACATTATGATAGTTGTCATACATGCCAAAAATAGTAGATTCCTCAAGGGAGCATGCCTACCCTCATTTACTTTGAGTTTTTACATTTGCTAACAGTAAAAGTCACTCTGTAATTATATCTGGTTACTCTGAAACTACCCCTACCAATGAAACTAGTACATCTCCTCATGGATAATTACAAATTACATATAATAAATGGAATAAATACAATATTAGGATTTACAAGGTTAATGGCACCTTATCCCAACATTCACCCACTTGACATTATACATTGTAAATCAACCCATAAGAAATCAAATGAAAAATAATCAAGCACTAGAAATAAGACCCATGGCCTCTCTGCACCATACGAACTTCTCTGTGCTCACGAGTTTGGTCAATGAATCTGCAACATTCTCCTGAGTATCTATCTTCTTCAGCTCAATCTCTCCATTTGCAACCAACACTTGAACAAAGTGATACTGAACATCAACATGCTTAGTCTGAGCATGATACATAGGATTCTTGGCCAAACAGATAGAACTCTGGCTATCACAACCAATCTGAATGATCCTGCAATCAAAAACAATACCTATACACAATCTCCTCAACCAAACTGCCTCCTTAGAGACATGAGTAGCAGCCATATACTCTGCTTCTGTGGTGGACAAAGCAACTGTGGGCTGCCTCTTACTCATCCAACTTACTGCTCCTCCAAATAGAGTAAACACATAGCCACTAGTGGACCTTTGACTATCCAAGTCACCTGTCCAATATACATCAACAAAACCCTATATGTCCAAAGATTTGTCAGCACTATCAGTACCAGAATAAACCAAACAATAATCAAGAGTACCTGCATGATATTTAAACACCCTCTTCACATAGTTCCAATGCAGTCTACCAGGGTTAGACATAAATCTACTCAAAACTCCCACTGCTTGGGCAATATCTAGTCTAGTGCAAACCATTGCATACATCAAACTCCCTACATCACTAGCATATGGCACATTAGACATATTCTCAAGATCATCCTCAATCTTTGGATACATCTCTAATGAAATCTTAGTACCAATGGGTAAAGGAACTCTAACTGGGTTACAGTCCTGCAAACTAAACCTCTGCAAAATAGTATTCACATACTTTGTGACAACCAAAGCTTTCTGTTAACTCTGTCCCTCCTTCCCAAAATATACGTTGCAGCACCAAGACCCTTCATCTCAAATGCACCTGAAAGTTGGGCTTTAAGCTCACTGATCATACCCTTAGTATTGCTAAAAAACATGTCATCAACATACAAAGCAATAACCAGTATAGAATCATTAACACAATGAATGTAAACACAATGATCCTTCTCACTTCTAACAAAACCCAATTTCAAAAAAAATGAGTCAAACTTTTGATACCACATTCTGGGGGACTGTTTCAAACCATAAAGAGACCTCTTTAACCTACAAACCCAATGTTCTTTTCCTTTTACCTCAAACCCTGTAGGTTGTTGCATATAAATTTCTTCTTCAAGATCTCCATGCAAGAACACGGTCTTAACATCCATTTGCTCAATCTCCCAATCATAAGCTGTAGCAGTGGATAAGAGAAATCTAATAGAAGTCAATTTAGCAACAGAAGAGAAAATTTCACCAAAATCAACTCCCTCTCTCTGGGAGTAGCCCTTGGCTACAAGTCTAGCCTTGTACTTCTCCAATGACTCGTCTGCTCCAAACTTCTTCTTGAAGACCCACTTACATCCTATGGCCTTTCTTCCTTTGGGCAAACAAACAAGATCCCAGGTGCTACAAGAGTCTAAAGTCATCATCTCCTCCTACATAGCTAACTGCCAAGACTCACTATCATCTGCAGAAATAGCTTCCCTATAGGATCTAGGTTCATCGTTAGTACTCAATAAAGCATATACACAATGAAAATTTGGTGGGCTATACCTGTCAACTAGATTCTGTTGTCTCGTGGATCTCCTCAAGGGTGGAGTAAGAGACTCTACTCATTCTTCTGCATGATCATATGTACCAACTTCTTCTGTAACAATAGACTCATCTTCATCAGAACTACTTGAATCTTCTTCTTCTTCACCCCCCAATCCATCATTATGTTCTTCTTGAGGTGCATCTTGCTACTCTAAATCAAAGTGCACCTTCTTTACCTTTTCTTCTTTTTCTTTTGGCTGCTCAGGTTCAGAAATAGCTCTAAGTTCCCTGAAAATAACATCTCTAGAAAAGATAATCTTGCAGGTTAGTGGATTCCAAAGCTTATAACCTTTGATATTATCACCATATCCAATGAATGTACACTTTTCAGCCTTTGGATTCAACTTAGATCACTTTTCCTTAGGCACATGAACAAAAGCCTCACAGCCAAAAACTCTTAAATGTGAAATAGAAGGTTTCTTACCTATCCACACTTCATAAGGTGTTGAATCAAGAGCCTTACAAGGAGATCTATTTATCAAGTAGCAAGCAGTACACACAGCATTTGCCCAAAAACATTTATCCAATTGTGCATCACTAAGCATACTTCTGGCCCTTTCCATAATAGTTTGGTTCATCCTTTCTGCAACACCATTCTGTTTTGGTGTATATGGATTTATCTTTTGTCTGATTATACCTGCATGCTTGCATAATCATCAAATTCCTTAGAGCAATATTCCCCTCCATTGTCAGATCTTAATATTTTTATCTTTAAACCTGATTGGGTCTCTACTAAGACTTTGAATTCCTTAAACTTAGTGAAAACTTTAGATTTATGCTTCATAAAATAAATTCATGTAAATCTGGATACATCATCAATGAAGGTTACAAAATAATGAGATTTTCTGATAGATTCATTATCCACAGGTCCAAACACATCCGTATGAATAATCTCTAATTTCTGCTCTATTGCTTCCTGAAGGAAATAATTTTTTGTTTTGTTTACCAAACACACAATGCTCACATAAATCAAAGTGCTCATCAGAATAAGAGAAACTGTCCAACAATTCTTTATTCTTAATAGTTTTTAATACATTATTACTTGTGTGGCCCAATCTATGGTGCCACAACATACATGTATTTTGAGTAGTGGTCTCAGATACATAGGAGGCATTACAAACTGTAGTTGCTTCAAGCTTAAACAAGTTCCTGAATCTCTTCCCTTTCACTACCACCAAGTTCCCTCTCACCAATCTACAGCCATGCTTGTCAAATGTCACATGCATTCCCAAATCATTCAACTTTGAAACTAAAATCAGATTTCTAGCTAATCCAGCAACATGCAAAACACCAAGGAGGGTTTTAATCCTCCTGTATACACCCTAAAATGTCCTAACCATTTAATTGTCCCAATTAATTAATTAAATTTTATTTAATTAATTAAATCCCCTTGGTCACCTATATTGAATTAATTTAATTCAATATTTATTCCCTTCTAATGTTAGCCCATATTAATTAAATAAATATTAAATATTTATTTGGTTAATATTCCCATTCACAATTCCAACTTAATCGCATCCTTAATTAATTAAATAAACTCACTTTATTTAATTAATTATCCCTTTGTCACATGTCTCCATAAACCAAATAAAAAAATAAAATAAATCCCTCACCTCTCATCTCATCGCAACACATGTCACACCATTTACCCTCCACCTAATCCCTTCACATGACTTGCCAATTTAAATATTTTTGTTTAAATTGGAGCTAATTATTCTCCTCCCTCCATTTGTCACATGACTACATAGTCACATGCACCTCTTAGCCTTTTATTCTAATTTAAAATTCATCTCTCTTCTCCATCGCACACTTGTCGCAAAGCTAAACTTGATTCATGTATGATTAATCTCAACCATCAATAAGCCAAAAGTCAAAATCAAATCTCATCCCTTCATTTCAACCAAGCTTTTCTATAAATACAGCACTCTTCTAAGCCATTTGCATCCAATCTTGAGCATATCATCACTCTGTCAAAATCATTCTTGCGTCTTTGAGCTAGGGTTTAGTGATTTGCATTTGCATGAGAGCATTTCACATTTCAATCTTTGTGGGTATAGCTAGAATGTTCTTAGGTGCAACATTCTCAACCTTAACCATGGATTGTGGATCATCTTGAAGGTATATTGCATTGTTGGGTTTGCATTTTTATTATTATTTCTTTCATGTTGGTTTTAATGATTTCATTTGGCACACCCAGTGGGACTCCTAGGTCCTGATTTTACTAATTCTTCATTGTGTTTTTTAAGATTTTTGTCAAAAAGTCGTACTACAGGTTCTGTTACAGGTTTTGGCGTGATATTTGACTGTTTCGGCACGATTTCTTCTCTATTCGGCGCGATTGTTCTCTATTGTGGCATGATTCTATCGACTTTTAGCGCAATTTCCTATTTTGGCATGATTTTTCTGTGTTCAGCTTGACAAATTTTCTGTGGTTGCAGGGTCTTGCATTTTCAGTTTTTGACTCAGTTTTTGTACTTGCAAGTTCTAACAAGCTTTTGTTTTGTAGGTTTTTGATCAAAGGTCTAATATTTTTCACTAGGTTTATACTAGGGTTTGATATTTAGATTCAATGTTAGCTAGATTTGCATTCATGAACTAGGGTTTGCAGATTTCTAGTTTATTAGGGTTTAAGATCATATAGAAGTCCATCTTAAAGAAAATAGAAGGGTTTGGCTTTTTATCTAATCTATTTTTTAAGGATAGGTCTTTTTTCTATTGATTTGGTGCAATCTAGACCTAGATCCACGTGATAGTTTAGCCTCTACGAATAGGTAAATCAGGTAAAAAACTCAGACTGGTGTTATTTTCAATTTCTGAAGCATGATTTTCTATTTTTCTAGCACGATTTTCTATTTTTCTGGCGCCATTTTCTATTTTTGTGGCACGATATTTCATTTCTATAGCGCTATATTCAATATCAACATGATTTCTCTTTTCTGTAGCGTGATATTCTGCTGACAGGTAAACATTTCTGTGCGTCGTGATTTACTGATTCTGTAGCGCGATTTCATGATTTTGTGGCACTTTTCTATTCTGTTTTGGAGCTATTTTATGTACTAATTTTTTGATTGTGCAGGTTGTTTGGCCAAACTCTGCAACATAAAAGAACGCATGTCCAAGACCTAAATCTGAAAACTAGTAATGATTTGCTTCAGGGTTTTTGTTAAATTAGGCACACTTTGTTTTGGGCTTTAAAAATGAACCTTTGTGTGTTTAGTTAGGCAAACATTTCATTTGGGCTTAAAAAGAATCATTGCTTGATCTTAGGAACATTTGGATTTGGACTTAAAAAGAACATTAGCATTTGTTTGCCGTGTTTGGTACACTTGCACACTTTGTGTTACCCAAGGGTTAGAATCAAAGTATCCTCTCCCCTCGCCTTCCAAAGGATCTTGGGTGTAAGAGAAAAGATTCTATTCTCTTCTTTTTTAGGACGTGGGCCTGCCCTTGAGACACATCCGTATGGAGAACTTATTGGTGACCCCAAGCGGTACTTTCATCCGGTCTGCTATATGTAAATTAAGGATAAGGCGAAAGCCAAGTCTAACCTGTATTAACGCTCACCATACATTGCTAGCTCGAAAGGAGGCGTACCTTTGTGTATATTAAACTCCTAGTAGGGTTAGTTAGAGCCTTAAGTGGCTTGCTAGATGCTTGTGAGGTACCGGTCCCCTAAATGTTCCCCCACTACGAACCATTGTTTTAGTAGCCCAAATCCTTCTATTTGTTGATGCAGAAGGGAAACCTTTGAAGCAGCCCCGATTCATGCAGTTCTTAGCCAAGGTAGCAGGGACAATCCTAAGGTTTGGTGGGGGTACGAGCCTTGGGAAACCCAAATCTTGATATGCATGAGAAGTGAGTGCACTGTAAGGGGGAGCCGGTGCTATCAAGATCCTGGAGCTACCCACTTTGAATAAGCACGACTAGGGGATTCAACAAATATTGTCCTTGCCTTCACCTTAGGTTGTGCTTGTTTTTTTTCAAAATTTTGCAAAACAACAAAGACATTGCATCAAAACAAACTTTCCCATTGTGTGAATTGTGTGCTTTGTATTTGTTTGCCAAGAGACATCCTCATTTTCAAAACCTCAGAAAAATCAAAAAAAATTCAAAAGCCTTCAAAAAACCAAAAAATCCAAAACCTTAGAAAAGTCCAAAAAAAATCAAAAGCCTTCAAAAATCCAAAAAATCCAAAACCTTAGAAAAGTCCAAAAAAAATCAAAAGCCTTCAAAAATCCAAAAAATCCAAAACCTTGGGAAAATCCAAAAAAATTCAAAAGCCTTCAAAAATTCCAAAAAAAAAAAAAAATCCAAACACTTAGAAGTCCCAAAAACATTTTAGCCTTATCTCATTAATCCTTTTTATTTCATTTATCCATTCATAGCTTAAACATCCATCCATCTCATCTTGACCTTAAAGAAAATATTTTGATTTGTTGGACTCTCCATCTCTTAAACATTTCATCCCAAAATCATTTTCCACTTACATCTCACCCAAATTGCCTATTAAGCCATTCACTTTTTATCCCACCAATTCACCAACTTTTGGACTAAGCTTGTGTGCAAAAGATTCAATTTAGATCTCATTTTATCCTTGTTTGTAAGATACTTAAAGATTAGCTACCTTTGGTATCCTTATAAACTTCATCTATCATCATCCTTATTTTATGTTGAAGGTCATTAGTCTACCTTCAAGTAAAATATCTTATCATCCTTTTGCTTTGAGGTCATTAGTCTACCTTGAGTATAAGGAATCATCCTTGAAACAAAACCTAAAGATCTAGATTTTATCCAAGCTCATCTTTTTGTTAGTCCTAAGTCATCCTTCCAAAGTTCAAACACCATATCTTTAGCCAACTCCATCACCAATATCACCCCTTTAGCCTTGAAAAATTTCATCCATTTCGCTCTTTCTCCCCTTTGGGTCCAACTAAATTACAAATTGCTCTCTAAGCTCTTTCTTCCCAAGAACATCAAACCCATCTCATAATCAAACTCACTCCAACATCATTACATGCCCTTGACAAGGTTACAAGCTAAGAGACTTCAAGAAATGGGATCCTTCGATAATGGAATGCCTCAAACTGACCAAAACAATGTCGCTATCAAAATTGGAATACAACCAACTGATGAAAATAATGTGCCCTATGACCATTCAATTCAACCTCCACCATCGCCCCATGGAACGAATGTATCTGACCAAGAGGTTGAGGATTTCTTACAAGACACTGGGGCCATGGATGTGTTACATAGAGTTCTCAAATCAGACCCCAATAGGTTTATGGATCACCTTATTCGACTTGGGGCCACTCCTACAAACACTAATGCCACCACGCAACAAATCACACTCACTATTCCTGGCAACACTCCAAATGCAAATACTTCCATAAGCCTCCCATCCAACGATCCTAACTCCATAGCCATCATATCACAGCTCCTTTCACAAAAAAATGTCAACACTTCCAATGTTGCAACCATTTCCATGTCCCAAGACAATCAAAACCCAAATTCGCAACGATAAGATGCCAACACACAACAAGGCCAAGACACACAATTACCACCATATCTTCAATGAATGTGTCAAAACAATTCTACCCCACAACAACCCCTCACAATTGAAATGGTCCAACAAATAGTAGAGAAGGCAAAGGAACCCAAAAAGAAGCATTATTCTCTTGAGGAAATATGTCATTATCCTTTTGACAAGAATCTATATATGCCACCTTTCCCTAAACACTTTGAAATGCCAAAATTTGACAAATATAAGGGAAAGGGAGACCCTCAGGATCACTTGCGGGAATTCTACTTCGCTTGCCTTGAAGTTGCTCAAGAGGACACTTATTTAATGAGACTTTTTCCCAAAAGCCTTAGTGGAAAAGTCGTTGAATGGTTTACACATCTTCCCCGGTGTATTAAATCATTTGAGGAACTTGCGGACAAATTCATAACTCATTTCTCCTACAATTGTGAGCATGAAATCTCTATGACGAACCTTTGTAATACTAAACAAAAGAATGGGGAACCATTTGCGACCTTTTTACAAAGATGGAGAGCATTAGCAAGCAAGTTACCATGGCAAATACCTGAGAAACAATTCATGACCATGTTTATCACTAATCTGAATCCCGAATTAGCATTTCACTTGCAAGTGTTTTGTGCCTCAAACTTTCAAGAAGTTATTGAAAAGGGAATAACCATTGAAAAAGCCCTTGTTGCTAAAGGATCAATAAAATGGTATGACAACAACAAGAACAACCATAACAACAACAACAACACCTCAAACAACAACAATAATGCTCAAACAACTAACAAGCCGTGCTTTTGGAACAAAAATAAGAATTCCCTCAATGATGGAGTAATAGATACAAAAGCCGTCCAAAATGTCCAAAATAATCCCCCACTGAATATCTCAAGCAATAATGTGAACATACCTAGGGGACCTCTAAGACAAGAAAATCACCCTAGAAGAAGATTTACCCCTTTGGGGGAACCTATCGCGGGCATTTTGGATAGGTGTGTGAAAGGGGGCTTATTGCAACTACCACCCATAAGACATGTTGATGAAAGTCAATTTAAACCCATGTGTTATGATGAGAATCAATATTGTGAATATCATCATGTTAAGGGACACCCAACATCAAATTGCATGAGATTAAAACATTGCATACAAGATCTCATAGAAGCAGGCAAAGTCAACCTCCAAGACTCTTCAAATCCATCTCCGAATGCAAACTTGGGAGCATATAAGGACCCCCTCACTGACCATAACAAAGGAAAAGCATCTTCATCCACCAATCAAACATATCATGTTGTTCCTCCGCCAAAAATTTTTGATTCTTTTGTTGGTCAAATAGAAGAATCATTTAACCATGTCAACACTATTACAATCTAAGTCCAATCCCAAACTCCTGATTGTGCTGTCACAACCCATCATGGTCGCGTAACCATTCGTGGTGCCACTAACCAACCAACTGCAACTGATCAACCTTCATCATCCGCACCTTCCAATCCAATCGCATATAAGTACAACCTCCTAGACCATCTAGGAAAGACACAGGCCCAAATAACAATTCTTGAGCTCCTTCGCACATCACCATTTCACAAGGAAATTCTGGATAAGGCTTTAACGGAAACACAAGTCCTTACTGATCTAAATGTGGAACAATTTCAAGCTATGGTAGCCCACCTTGGAGCACCCCATCGCCTCACCTTTTCAAAAAAAGATCTTTCTTCAGACACATCTCATAATGAAGCATTGCACATCGAAGTCCTAGTCCATAAACACATAATAAAAAGGGTTTTAATAGATGGTGGCTCCGGCCTAAATCTGTGCACTCTAAAATTATTGAAACACATGGGATATTCTGATGTGGTCGTAAATGCAAATGAATGTATCACCATAAAAGGTTATGACCACACAGAGAGATTGTCTGCAGGGACTATCAAACTCCCTATTCAAGTGGGACCTAAGATTTTGGAGACAAAGTGCCAAGTCCTTGACCTTGATCTTCCTTACAACATTCATCTTGGTTGGCCATGGATTCATGCTATGCAAGTCGTTCCCTCCACTTTCCATCAGTGCCTCAAATTCCCGCACAACAAAACTGAGGTGACCATTTATGCCGACCCTCATCCTTTTCAATACTATAGCTTCTTGGAAGGACATGATCGTACTTTTTGTCCCTATAATCATCATGTTCCGACCCCTTCCAAGACTCCACAAACAACCCAATCATCTTCCGCCTACATTGATCCTGCCGATTTGCCATCAACATCCCAATCCACCCCTCATCTCGAGATCAAGATCAAGGCAAGTGACAAAGGATGTGATGAATACAACTTACATGGTGCCTTCTTTTGTGTTAGACTTCTACCACCATCCCCTAAGACATATGGTATTCCTAAGGTAAACGAAGTCTCTATTGTAGTCATCAAGTGCAAACCAACACCAACCTTTGAAAGGAAACATCTCATGGAACGGGATGTCTTAGAAGATGTATCCTCATGGCTATACAAGGATGAAGAAGAGCAAGAACCCCCGGTTCTTCCATTAGAAATCTATGGTCAAGGCTCCTAAATATTTAAGAAATGGGATACAAGGGACAAGGGGGCATTGGCTTGCATAAATCAGGGATCATTGAACCGATCCAAGCTTATGGACATTATTATCACCAAGGGATAGGGTACAGAATATTAGAATTGCCACCTTCAGAATGCGAGTGTACTTTTGCCGAGGACGCCAAGGCCTTCCCGGTAATCAATGACAATGATGAAGAGTATCGTTATGACTCCTCCGATTTCACCGAACTCTTTGAATCCTCCATCTGTACCATATTCACATTATCCTCCATGCCATCCACAACCAATGACCTACCTCTCATATATCCACAACTTGTCGATTGGGACCAAATAGCACCACCCGTCCTAGATGTTGTACAAAACGACGAAGCTCTTGCTGAGTTCATGGGAGTAAGAAATCACATTCCTTTGGGAGATCATAAAGAAGGATATATCATGGAACTTAACATTGGCACGTACTTTGGTGAGACCACCCAATCTCTTAGTCACAAAATGATGAATATAAAAATAAAAAAGATATCCCCTGGCAAAAACCACTTTGTGGCACTTTCGGATGATAAAAAAGTAAAAATAAAGGATGTATCCTCTGGTGAAAACTTCTCTAAGGCACCAGAGGATGAGAGATTGTGCCTCCCTAAAATACCTAAATTTTATCAAGAAACATCTCCTATCTTGATAGAAGCATCACAAGAAATGAATCTTGGCACAGAAAGCAAGCCCCGGATCACATATCAAGCTGAATCATTGACACCAACATAACAAAAAGCCTTTCTGAATTTCTTCAAACAAAGAAGCATCAATTTTTCATGGACTTATGCTAATATGCCTAGGCTAGATACCGCTCTCGTAGTTCATCACCTTGCAGTATATCCAGATGTGAAACCAGTAAGACAGAAATTGTGAAAGATGCATCCACAAATAGCATTACTTGTCAAAGCAGAACTGAAGAAACTTCCAGATGTAGGATTTATTCGACCAATAAAATATCCCCAATGGGTGTCGAATCTAGTACCTGTGAAAAAAGTGACTTGGGACATCTGTTGTTGTACTAACTTTCAAGATCTTAACAAAGCTTGTCCTAAGGATGATTTCCCTCTTCCTAACATCGACATGATCATAGATCTCACTGCTGGACACGAAATGCTATCCCTCATGGACGAGTTTTCAGGATATAACCAAATCAAGATAGATGAGGAAGACCAACATAAGACATCATTCATAGCACCATGGGGAACTTATTGTTGGGTTGTGATGCCTTTCAGATTAAAAAATGCAGGGGCTACATATCAAAGAGCAATGACAATCATCTTTCACGATTTCTTTCACAAGATAATGGAAGACTATGTAGACGACCTTTTGGAAAAATCAAAAATAAGAGAGGAACATCTGGATGTGCTAGCACAGATCTTCTATCGACTTGAAAAGTATAATGTACGACTCAATCCTAAAAACTGTGTTTTTGGGGTAACCTCTGGGATACTCCTAGGATACATAGTGTCACGAAGAGGGATAGAGGTAGATCCGAACAAAGTCAAAGCTATAATGGAGATGCCTCCTCCTTCGACACTTAAACAACTTAGAAGTCTACAAGGTAAGTTGCAATCCATTCGTCGATTCATAGCGCAGCTCGCTGATAAATGCCAACCATTTCAACATCTGCTTAGAAAGAATACAACTTTTCAGTGGGATAATAATTGTCAGGTGGCCTTCGAACAATTGAAGAAATATCTTGCCAATCCACCAGTTCTCATGCCACCAAGACTAGGACAACCTCTTCTCCTCTACATATTGGTAACAGAAACAGCAATTGGAGCCTTTCTGGCACAACATGACGAGCAAGGAAAAGAGAGAGTCATCTATTACATCAGTCGTACGTTGATCACATATGAGATTAATTATTCATAGATTGAGTGAGCATGTTTGGCAGTAGTCTTTTCATCACAGAAGTTAAGGCACTATATGCTTAGTCACAAAACCAAGCTCATTACAAAAATTGATCCGTTAAAATATCTGCTAGGCAAAGCCGCTCTCACTGGAAGAACAGCAAAGTGGGTAATGGTCTTGAGTGAATTTGACATTGAGTATACAAAATGAAAATCCATCAAAGGGCAAGTTATCGCTGATCAATTAGCAAACGCTCCTATGCCAGCTGAACATCCTTTATTGTCAAAGTTTCCAAATGAATCCATACTGACAGTTGCATCGACAAAAAACACTTGGAAAATGTATTTTGATGGGTCGTATACTCATCATGGCTCAGGGGTAGGTCTCCTATTTGTCACACCTCAAGGCAACAGAATCCCTAGGTCATACAAAATAACATTCACGTGTACCAACAATATAGTTGAATATGAGGCCCTCATCACAGGGCTTCAAATGGCAATCAAATGGAAAATAGAAATGTTGACAGTATATGGGGATTCGCAGTTGGTTATCCGACAAGTCAACGACGAGTACAAAACAAAAGATGATAAGCCCCTACCATATAAGAGAATGGTCGATGACTTCAAGGATTACTTCCATGATATTCATTTTGAACAAATTCTGAGGCTTAATAATAAAGCGGCTGATGCAATGGCCACCATTGGGTCATTGGTAGATATGAAAAAAGATAGCAAGAGATGTGAATTATTGGTGGAAGAGCTTCAAATCCCTACTTATGATGTTCCACAATCAGAACTTGTATGCGACATTGTTGGTCCTTTATCCCCATGGTACCAAGAAATCTATTTATACCTCCATGATAATACCCTTCCACCCAACCTGACATCTACCCAACGATGAACCTTCATCCACCGATCATCCCATTTCACCATCATTGCTGATACTTTATACCGAAGGAGTCTCGACGGTACTCTTTTGAGATGTCTTGACACTAGGGAGGTTGAGATGGCCTTGCATGAAGTGCGTGAGGGTATCTGTGGGGCGCATTCTAGTGGACTGACCTTAGCCAAGAAGATTCTTCGAACGGGGTACTATTGGCCAACTATGGAAAAAGATGTGCATGATTATGTTAAGAAATATCTATCTTGCTAGCAACATGGAGATTTAATACATGCACCATCACAAGAATTGCAACCAATCACGACTCCATGGCCCTTTTCACAGTGGGGGCTCGACCTCGTAGGGAAAATCCATCCACCCTCTTCCAACGGCCATAAGTTCATCATCACCGCCACGAAATACTTCACTAAGTGGGTAGAAGCCCTTCCACTCACCTTTACCACAGGTGTCCAAATTTCCAAGTTCATCCTACATTACATCATCTATCGTTACAGTATCTCACACTCCATTATCACGGATAATGGAAATCCCTTTAAGAACCAAGAAGTCTGCACCTTGTGTGACAAGTTCCATATCCAACACTGTTTCTCTACCTTGTATTTTCCACAAGGTAACGGTTAGGCCGAAGCTTCCAACAAAACCATTTTGCGCATCCTAAAGAAAATAGTCAATGAAGCCGGTCATGATTGGCACCTGCATCTTAATCTTGCCTTATGAGCATACTGCACTAGCATTCATACACCCACAGGAACCATGCCCTATTCATTAGTGTTTGGCTCTGAAGTCATCTTGCCTATAGAGGTCGAGCTCCCATCCTTGCACATCTCACTGAAAAACATTATCACTGATGAGGAGTATCAGACTGCATGACTAAATGAATTAGAGTTGCTGGATGAGAAACGCATAAACGCTCTGAACAATTCGCAAGATTATCAAAATCGCCTCCGAAGAAGTTATAATAAGAAAATGAAGAGCCGCAGTTTTGAAGTATGTGATCTTGTCCTTATGGAGAATCAAAAGAACATGCAGGATCGCCCTACGAAAGGAAAATTTGAACCTAATTGGTTGGGTCCCTTCATTGTCACAGCTAGTTATGGATCAAGAGCCTATCAACTATGTACACTTGAGGGGCAACCTCTGGAGGAACCTATGAAAATCATGCACTTGAAGAAATTCTATGCATGACCCATCAAATATCCCAGGTCATAAAATCAAAAAATCAAAGAAAATCAAAGAAAAACTGAGTGCAATAAAGTCGTCCAATGGTGAAAATCACTCTGGTTATGCCTTGGATAAGTACCATGGTGAAAACCTATTTTAGGCACCATGTGTAGCAGCCGGTCCTACCATCTAATAAAATCCCTCTATGCACCAATAACGCCATAATAAAATCCATCATTGCATAATCATCCATTCCATTTACATACCATAGCTTGGAGTTTGAAGCATTTTTGGTCATCCCACCCTCATCTTCTTTCACAATTTCTTTGGAACATGCAAAACACCTAGGAGGGTTTTAATCCTCCCATCAATGAAACACAACAATACCTTTACTTTCCCGACAATCGGATATGAAGAGTTGTCACCAAGGTAGATATTACCTCCATCATATTCTTCATATGTGGAGAACCATTCCTTATGCGAGGTCATATGAAATGAGCATCCTGAATCAACCAACCAGTGATCATTAGAAACAACATTACATGTAGAAAGTAAAACATCTTCACCTGCATTCAAGGACATATCCGAAGCACTCTTCCACTATTTCTTGGGGTTTCTGCACTCCTTCACATGTCCCCTTTTACCGCAATTCCAACACTTAACTCTGTTCTTTTTACCAGGAGTCTTAAACTGGCCCTTGGACTTGTCCTTAGCCCCTTTCTGATCTCCTTTAGGTCCCCTTTCCTTAGACCTTCCCCTGACACTGAGAGCATCCCCTGAACTATCTAAACTCTTCTTCCTCAATTCCTATGACAGTAGCACTAAAACAAAAGCATCCAACTTCGAATCCGCAAGGTTGGTAGTGACAGCAAGGATAACATTCTCCCAAGACTTGGGTAAAGAACAAAGAAGTAAGATAAATTTATCTTCCTCACTAACCTCAACATCTACTGAATCAAGCTGACTCAATAACAAATTAAAAGAATTTAAATGCTCTGCAACCGATTCACCATCTCGCATTTTCATGGAAAACAATTTTCTTTTTAAATAAAGTTTATTTACCATACTCTTGGCTTGATAGATCTCACCCAACTGATTCCACAACTTTTGTGCGGTCTCCTCCTTTGCGACATTCAATAGGACTGAGTCTGAAAGACACAACCGGATGGTTCCCCGTGCCTTCTTATCCAGTCTATCCCACTCATCTTGAGAGAAATCATCAGGTTTCTTCTCTTTTTGATTAGCCAACCATTGGTTTCTTTCTTTCAACAAATCTTCCATTTTCAGCTTCCACAACTCATACCCCGTTCCGTTGAACTTCTCAATGTCTAACCGAGAGGTTGATACAACAGTGGATCCAGCCATAATAACAACACAAGATCTACAAAATAAACACAACCAAATCTTCCACTGCAGCTACAGCTTCCACACTACCACCCAAGAGTCAAAGTTGGCCAGGCTCTGATACCAAATGTTAGAAATGAAAGCAAGACTACTTCAATGGAAATCTAATTCAAGATAAATTTCAGCAATCTTTAAGTGTGCATTAACAATGGAGATTGTAACAAAACATAAAACCCACTACAGAAAAGATGTCAAACATGAAGAACTCAACACAATGACACAATGTTTATGTGGAGAAAACCCTTGCGGGTAAAAAACTCCACCAGGAAAGAGATGCAAGTTTGTATTAATCTCAACAAGATTGTACAATACATCAACTACACAACTCTCTCTCCACAAGTCTTCAATCCGACAACATTCCAGCAGCACCGGAGTACCTAAAATCTATATTGCAGCAACAAATACATGGAAAATACTTATAGAAACATTTTCCAACTCATCCTAGGCACTCTTCTTCTCTCCCCTAAGATTCTCCAACCTGTAAACATTAATTACCATCTTACAAGCATCTTACACTTGTCCAAAAATAGTCATGCAAAGGTTGGGTACCCAAGACTAAATCTAGCCTCTTACAGCATCTTATGATGCATCATAACCATCATAGATTCCAGCAAAGAGTATCTTTCCAAGATAGGAACCTTGGGCTAAATATAGCAAATATACAACTAACATATCAGTCATATGCGTCATAGAATCTCATAATCTTATGACAACTTGCAGCTGTCATAGATTCACTTACCAAACATTATGACTTGTCATACATGCCAAAAATAGTACATTCCTCAAGGGAGCATGCCTACCCTCATTTACTTTGAGTTTTTACATTTGTCAACAGTAAAAGTCACTCCGTAATTACCTCCGGTTACTCCAAAATTACCCCTACCAGTGAAACTAGTACATCTCCTCATGGATAATTACAAATTACATATTATAAATAGAATAAATACAATATTGGGATTTACAAGATTAATGGCACCTTATCCCAAAATTTGAGCATGTATGGAAGCGAAAATTTACTCAAAGCTTCAAAATTGAAAAATATAACCTTTGATGAAGGAATTGGCCAAAGATCACTTGTGGGCTAAAAGATATTAAAGTTTCTATTTCTTTAAAAACCCCTAAAAAGGTTTCAAAGTCAAATATGAGGCACTTAGAGGATCCGTACGGCCCCGACAATGGGCAGAATCAGTAGAGTGAATCCTAAGGGCGTAGAGAACTTCACAATCTTTCCAACACATCAAATGGCTCATCAATCAGACATCTGAATCAAAAGTTATGCTCCCAAAAGTTGACCTATTTTTGGAGGGAGTTACAAATTTCAAATTTTTGGCTGGAAGGCACCAAAAAGGGATATTTAAGACCATTTTTTGGGAATCCTTTGGGCAGTAGAGAAAGGGGGAAAGTGGTGAGTTAGGAAAATGAGGGAAAATAGAAACTCTAACAGATTTGAAGCTACATAAGGTAGAAGGTTCCAGAATCCAAAGGAAGGAAGTTGTAATGTATTACAAATTGTTGAGGATTCATCCTTTGATTTGATTCCAGTTTCTATAATGTAATATGTTTCTTAGTTCAATAAAAGAACATTCCTATTTTATGTGTGCAATTTGTGTTAGTGTGTGTTCTGGGTTTGAACCCCTTCATCAAGAGCAAAGCCCAAATAAGAACTAGACATGGTGAAAAGAGATTAAGGATGACACTCCATCCACTTAAAAGAGGTATAAGAATGCAAGTAGATGAAGATGTTGACGATATTCCCAATGCACAACTAGTTGATGCTATAATTCAAGTGAAAGAAGGTGGTACATTCAAGAAGATTTTACTGTAGTGAAAATAGTTTCAACTAGAGGTGTAGCCAAAAATGGGGAATTCCTACTAGCACATTGGCTAATTAGCTGAGTGGATTAATTGTCACTAAAATAAAATATCCCCTAATAGTTTTGAATTCAGACAAATAGTTCAAGATAGTTGAATGGTGTAAGAGATGGCTAAAGTTGGACAGAGGCTTGAAATAATCAATCTAAAGGAAGAAGTTACAAAACTTTTCCAAGCAAGGTTAAACCCATTCAAGGATGGACTCGTAGGTAAATCTTGGTGGGTAGGGTTTACAAAGTGACATCCTTGACAGACTTGAAAAATATTGTCAAAAATTATAGATCATATTTAATGGACCTTAGAAGCTCCTATGTGGCTCTAGGGATTGATATCCTCGATGAGACTGAAACAAATCTACTTGAGGCTGGTACTATCAAGCAGGGATTCAAGGACCTATTAGCAGAGGAGTTAAAAAGTAAAGACACTACCAATGGGAATCCAATAGACAAACTATGTAATATGTCTTCTTACCTAGTGACTTTTAAAGGGATATTGTTGAGTTTCACAGGAAGTATTAATATTCGAATAACATCCTTGTTATGTGGAAGACTCATCTAAATATAACCACTATACCTAATGCAAAGGCAGACGCTCCTGTGTTGAACAGATTCAAATTCTTCAAAGCCAAAATGGACGCTTCACAGGTGCCTGAAGATCAATCAGCTAAGGTTAATTAGGACGAGCGTGAAGACAAGGATGAACAGGTTGATCGAGATATTGAAAAGAAAGAAAGAAATTATATTTCAGCCTAGTGCTTTTGCTTATTTGATTTTCAAAGACTTTAGAATGTATTTATTTATGTTGAAATTTATCAAACCTTACCTTCTTTAAATTTAATGTTAAAAGAAGGTTTGTTTTTAATTGGTCGTTCCAAGAAATAGTTATAAGTTGAAGTTAGTTTTAATTTTATTCTTATATAAGGAACAAACGAAGAAGGATAGAGGTCTTTTGGAGAAATTGCTTCATGATTAGATGATTGAGAAGTCAATATGTTTTAAAATATTATATTTCAAACATTTGGGACGAAAGGGGGACATTCTATACAGACTATGTGATATTTTATAGGAATAGAGTATTGTGCTCCATTTTTGCTCATAAATACAAGAGAACAGTGGCATTGAATCAATTTATCTGTTATGTTATGGATTCTTCTTATGTTGAGTTTATGGCATTTTGAGTATAGAAAACCTTGCATCTTATCTGTGTGAAGTGTTGATAGCCTGCCTTAGTCTATATATATTACTTGTGTGTCTTCATTCTTGGGTTTGAATTTGATGCAATGGTGGCTTCACAATAATCAAGTGGTGTATTATCTAGTTTCTATTCATTATTGTGTTTGGTGAAACTGAGGTGATCCTGTATACATTGAAGTTAAGTTTTTTATTTCTTTATAAATGTGTTAGGCGTTTGCAGCTGTGGACCAGTTTTCATATTATCAAAAAATTTCCTTTCCCACTTTAAGGTTAAAAGCATAACTGAAAAATTAAATTTTATCTTACAAAAGGGAGTTGACCTTTGTCCAAATGTAGAGAACGTTTGCAAAAGTTATTTGCAATTTGTTCAACTGTTAGGATATTTGTCATTATTTTGTGGGCAAAATCATATCAAGAGTTTGGTGACAAATATGTTCACTAACACTATGTTACGCTATCTTATGTAATGAACTCTATACAAGTACCTCAAGAGTAATATCTCTCTATGTCTTTTAGATAAATGTATTTAAAATATCTATGCTGGTATAATAATAATACATATTTAAGTCTATGTTGTGCATATTTAAAGAACATAGAAAGGGACAAATACTTTTATTTTACAAAGCCATTTAAATTTTAAAAATAATGTGCACTTGCTTCTTTTCATAATGCACATTAACAAATGGGCTTCATTAAAGTCATTATATTTTGGACAATATTATCATCATTTGGGATGGTTATGGAATAGGCCAAAGCGTCTTAGTAGCAAATTTTATTCCTTAAGCTTGATTTTGAGAAACCCTATGATTTTATAGAGTGGCCTTCTATTTTGTTTATTCTTAAAGCACTTGGTTTTGGAGATTTTTCTCTCAATATCCTAGACCTTTTTTCTTGATGCTTCTACATGCCTTTCCATCAATGGAAAAATTTCAAATAGCTTTGGCTTTTTCAAATCTATTAGATAAGGTTCATCTCTTGCCCCTTTGTTCTATGTGTTGGTTGTTGAACCATTTGGCTACCTTCTTGCCCATAAAGCTTTGAAACAACTCATTGATGGCCACTTCATTGATCTTTCCTTTGTTTCCCCTATAGAAGAGAAAACCTATTTCAAAGAAAGTGTCACTTTCTTTGATGCCATTTGTAAGGAAGATGGGGCAATCCTTCAATCAAGTAAAACTTAATGCTATAGGAAGTGCCTTTTTGGTTTCCATATTGGCTAAAGGATTACACTTGGAAGTAGATTAGAAAAGGAGAGATATTCAATTTCACAGGCATTCAATTTGCTTTTAAATGCTCATTGTCCATCCTTGGGTAATATATTTTTCAATGGGTTGAAAATAAAATATCCTTCTAGATTACCAAGCATCTCTCCTTTGTTGGTAAATTCTAGTTTTGAAGGTATTAGTAGAAACCCATGTCTACTACTTCTCTTGTTGGGCTCCCAAAGTTGCTTGTGATTGGCTCGCTAAAAATTTACATGACTCCCACTTGGCCTATGCCAAATTTATGATAGACTCACTAAACATTTGCATGACTTTCTCTAGACCTATTTCGAATAGATTTGATAGATCCATAAAGGTATTGGGACATTTTTTATTACCCAAAGAAAAAGTGTTGGGAATTAAGGTGTCTCAACCTTGGTAATTCTCTGCATTTGTAATGTTTGTATTTATTATTCAATTGCCTATGTTGTAAATAATTGGAAATTCCACTTTGTCATATTGTGGGATGTGTCAATCCTACATGGATTATGACAACTTGTTATTTTGTCCTCACATGAGGAGATAGGCATCCCACTTAGTGGTAGGAATATTCTGCCATGTGTTGGCATCTTCTATGTTGTGTAAGGAATGTTTGACCGAAACGGTTATGACGGACTCCTATGACGAATCTATGACATGTAAGAGTCGAGAATAGAAGGTTGTAAGACAGGTAATGACATGTGTCATGTAGCATCTTTGAATGAGGCTTATTTGGGTGCCCCAAGGTGGAATATGATGTGTTGTAAGAGAATATGCTATTAATAGCATGTGTATGACAGATTCTCTTACAGCTGTAAGTTGTAACCGCTATGACAGATTCTATGACGGTCGTAAGTGTCGTAAGAGCATCTGTCATAGCCTATTTTGGAAAGTGGTGACCTCTTTGGAATGGGAGCTGTGGACAAGTGTTAGATACATTCTACAATGTTGACCAAGTGTCCCTAGGCATGGGTTTTGGTCCAAGATGCCATATTGGACGCCCATTCCAAGAAAGGTCCAAAATTGCCTTGTATGTTCTATTTAAACAGGTGCTTGGAGATGGAGTTTGTATCACAGGTTTACAGGTACTATTATGCTGCCAGATTGACCCCAGACATGAGTGTCGAAGACCATTGAAGCTTGCATTGCAAGTGTATTGTAAACATTCTTTCAGATTTGTTAATACATTGTGTAGGTTTCTGAGTTTGGGGTTTTTCACCCGATAAGGGTTTTCCCCACCGTAAATCTCTGTCTCTCTTCTTCTATCTTCTTTCTGGCCCTTGTGTTTTGCTGCAATATCTCATGTTAATGTTTAACATTGCTGTAATAGTTAGGATAAAGTTGAATTTGCATAGCCCTCTCCTCAATAGATTAGTGTAGGAAGCGTTTCTGCACACCTAGCTTCCTTTCAAAAAAGAGGGATGGGAATAATTGATGTTTACAAATAAAACACCATTCTTTGTGCTTAGTGGGTGGTTTGGGCTATTGTTGGTTTTGAAACTTGGAAGATTCTTCTTAGGCATCACATTATCTCTGAATTCAATCTATGGGAAAAAAAATTGCAAGGTGTTGGCTTTCATTCTCTTCTAGTCACAAGTACTTTGGTCAAAATTACAAGCTCCTCTATGGTTTAGAGCATCTAGAATGAATTTGAGGTAGTTTATCCCTTCCTTAATTAGGTTAGAAATGGTTTTACATTTAATCTCTCTTTCAATGACCATAATCTTTGTTGGTCTCTTATTATTAATAGTTCCACTTTGCCCATGGTAGAAAAACTTGGTATTAAAGCTCTTCAACATTTTTGCAAGGGCATCCATTCCATTAGAGACTTAGTCTACCCTATAGACCAGACTCCATGGTTAGTGTTGCAACAAATCTTTCATCTTTCCAATGCAAACATGCCCTCCATCCTATACATTCAAGAACCAGTGCCTAGTGTTATGCTTCATAAGTTAGGCTTTCAACTACCTCTCACATGGTGAAGAACTAATAATAGAGTTTTCAACATTAATTTTAAGAATTCTACAATTGGGATTATCTACATGGTCATAAACCCCTTCTCTCCTACACTTTTCAAGATCAATAGACAATGAGTGGTTAATTCTTCCCCTAGAATTGACTCTATCAAATTAACTGCATTTGAGAGTCTAGAATATAACCCAAAATGGCCCACTTTCTTTAGTCTCTAGGACCTACCAAGGGCTCCCTATTGGTAAAGGAATCTCACATATTGGAATTACTTGTACATGATGTCTTCCTTGTTGTAGAATGGATACATCGAAGAAAAATTTAGAGACTTTTCCTAGAGTCTAGAGTGCTTGTAAATGGATTTAGAGATTTTTCTCACCCCTTTTGCTAAAGATTCTTTCTTGAAAACTACTTTGTTTGTGGATTTGACTTTTCGTAATATTATATTGTTAAAATTTGGAATTTGTTAGAGCTTTTATTTTGTTTCAATTCTAGAAGTATAGAAAAAATGATCTTTAATGTTGAGGCTATAGAATGTTCTTGTTCTCTTAAAAAAAATCACGTACTTACTGTTGACCTATTTTCCTCTGTCTAGAGTTAAATAGTTCACCTTGTATATTCCTTGAATATCCTTTAGAAAATGACCTTACAAGGTTTAAATCCTTTAATTATCCATGCTCTACCTTGCCAAAAAACCCAAAAAAGCTTGTCTGGAGAATCCTTGAAGAAAACCCAAAAAACCCAGAAATCTTTTGTCTTCAAGTACCTTCCATTGCAGAAATTTCTCAGTTTTATACTTAGCCATTTTTATGTATATGATGATGATGTCATCCTTGTTTTGGGCTTTTCTATCATTTGGTCGAATTGTATCTCAAATACATTTTTTTCTTGTATCTTGGCCATGTACAAAAGTGAATGTACATCGGGTTCATTGTATATTTATGTTGTATGCATCTCCGTTTGTATATTGTATATACAAAGTCAATATGCAAAGTTGAGATACAAGGGGCGAGATACAAAAGTGAATCGGGTTATCCTTGTATATGCATTTCAATATACAAGCGCATATACAAGGCAGCATGCAAGGGTCAGATACAAAGGGTGGGGTCCACCAATTGTATGTATATGCGATTGTATCTTTGCACATACAATCGTATATACAATGGCATATACAATCTTGAGATACAAAGCCCATACCCGAAAGAATATGCAATTTGGTTAATAAAGGCAGATGCAGTTGTATGCATTTTTGTATGTATGATCGCATTGTATATCTTGGTCACATACAAAGGTTAGATGCAATGTTTGTATACAAGTGTTTGTATGCAATTTTGTTTGTATATTTTGCATTGTATATGCGATATACAAAGGTTAGATACAATATGGAATATACAAGGTGGACCCGACTGGGAAATTAAATTTGGCAAACTCAGCGTTGGGGTCTGCAGTTGTATGTTGAAGTGCATGTATATGCCAATATGCAAAGAAGAAAAGATACAAGACCGGATCTATTTCAAAGTTCCAATATGGTTAATAATCCTTTGAGTTCCGCATTGTATGTATATGCGATTGTATCTCATATACAATCACATATACAAAGTCACATACAAGGACTTTCGGCGAGACAAACCTTATCGGCGGCTCAGTTTGTGGTCTTTCCGATGGCCGATAAAGATGCAAATGTTCAGCGATGAGTCCCAGGTTTAGCTCAGTGGCAAATCAGATGATGACACATGGCAAGGGTATATATACAAAAGGTGATACAAAAGTAAAGGCCCGCGATTGTATGTTGGCAATTGTATTGCATTATACATTTGCATATACAAAAATAGATACAAAGGCACATACAATCGCATATACAAAACTTGAATATGCAAAAGGTGAAAGGAAAGAAATTGCATAAATGTATAAAGTGAACCCAGCAGTGTAAAATACATATTCAAGTGCAGATGCAAAGCGATATACAGATACAAGATGTAGTTGACCGTAACTTTGACTGCCCATATCTCCCTCATTCTGGCGAATTTCAACATACTTCAAAAGGCAAAAGTGCTTATTTTTGCCTCCTCTTTCATCTGGTGGGCTTTTGAGAGGATTTTTCTCACTTTCAAAATATGATCTGTATTTGCATGCTCAACTGATAGGATGTCTCAGTGACCATTTTGGCGAGTGCAGAGGCTGATATTTTCACAGTAACTCCAGTTGGTAGGCTTTGCAGGTGGATTCATGGCAGATGGCTTCACTCTTCAATGCGTATGGGCTCTGTGTCTTGTTGGTAGATCTTCATGTGTTTGGTGACGACTTTGGGGCTTTTCTCTTCAATGCCCTGCCCTATCTTGCATTTGGGCAACCGTTTCTTAGGTTGCAGACCTATCAGCGACATGGTTCCTGTCCTTTCACCATGCCCCTATCTTTGCCCCCTTGTCCCTACATTAATGACCTTGAATCCTATGCAGCGACTTCAACGCTTTCTGTGTAAGAACTTGACCTTTAAAATGTAGTGTAGCCTCATTTTTTCTGGGGGATGGTTTTATTTTGGGCTGTTATGCTACCGATTTTTCTGTAGTCAGGCCTCTTAGTGTAATTGCAGGATATGGGAATGTGACTCACTGTGCCTGAATCTGGCCTCTATTGTCTTCATTTTATCCACCAAATGAATGTGATTAGCTATGTTGTGTCTACTTCTGCTACTGAATATTCTGTAATGTAATAGTTTCTGGCCTTCATGATTAATATATGCATGACTTCTTACCTCTCTTTTGTCCTAATTTTTGTGTTTTAATTGGAGTTATAGTCTGTTCTGAGTAAAATAGCTCCCCTACAGGTTTGACCTTCATATCGAAGCCTCAATCAATCTCATAAGTCTGTGTGAACCCCTTTCATTATTGAAATCATTGTTGTGTCTACACCAAGATCACCATCGCTCAATGAATCTGGTGCATCACCCTTATTTTCAAGTTTTCCAGTTTTATCTTTCATTTTCAAAGCATTCCTTCTCCTTTTTCCTCTGCAAATCTAGTAGATTTTAGGTGATAACCAGCTTAGGAAGCCGGCCTTCTCCAAAGGTCTGATCTTAGTCCGCAAGGTCCCACACTTCAAGATCATTCCCATTGTATCATTAGAATGCTTGGACTCTCTCCAAGCAGGGTGCATTTCTAGGTGACAACAGTTTCTGGCACGCCCGGTGGGACTCTATTTGTTTGAGTCCGAACAGTGCTACATTACAATCATATTGCTAGTTTTGATATGCTACCAGCACTATCAGGCCTTTAAGAGGCATCTGAGCATATCTGGTGACTCATACTAAGGAAATATAAGTAGATTAGTGATGTTACATTTTATGAGAAAAATACAAACTCAAAGTTCGAGTTCATTTGATTATTTACAGTTGTCTACGCCTAGAAGATAGAGTAGAGTTGTGGTAAGGACACCAGTTTCCAAAAGAATACAATCAACTCCACCAAGTTTCAGGCCAGTAGTACTTGTAGTTCCTGTACCGGTTCAAGCAAACCTACCTCTAGTTGTTCCAATGGCAAGAAATCAGCCATTTGTGACTTTTGATGGGGTCAGCCCATTGAATTTGATAGTGCATGATAATATACCCATGGCAGCTTTGAAGAGCCTACCTTATTTCACTGGGGAGTATCAAACTACCCCAATCGAGCACATTAGAGACGTAGCTTCTCTATGTGGTGTTCATCATGTAACTCAAGAAAATGTAGCCATTAAGCTGCTAGCTGCCTCATTTACAGGAAAAGCGTTACAGTGGTTTAGGAGTTTACCAGTGCAATCCATTGGAACTTGGGATGATCTGGGTGATAAGTTGAACAAACAATTTCAAAATTCAGATAACTTATCGCTGGTTGAACAGATGACTACAATAAAGAGAGCTCCCCAGGAGCAAATGATGGATTTCAATTTCCAGTTTCAGAAGACATGGAATAAATTCCTGCCATTGTAAGGCCTTCATCAGAATATGTATTTCTGTATTTTTTGAAAGCTTTAAATAGTGACATTTCAGTAATGATACAATCGTTCAGAGGTACAAGCTTACCTGATGCATATGAAATAGCCATTAGAGTAGAAAACAGCTTGATTCAAGCTGGGAAAATAGCACCTAGACCACCAATGCCCATTTTTCCCGAGATTCAAGCTTCAATGCCTTTGTCGATCCCGTATTTTGCCCCTTTACCTGCTGCAGCAACATTGCCAAGTATTGCCAATCCCGAGATTGTTGTTTCTAGCTCATCACAAGAGTTAAGAGAGATGAAAAATAGCCAACAGAAAATAGAAAATATCTTGCAAACTTTTGGGAATGAGCTGGTGAACATCAAAAAGCAACAGTCCCAGAACAGACAGCCTTATCAACCACCCATTCAAGGGCAAAATCAGCCTTATCAGGGGCAAAACCAATCATACCAAACTAATAGGCCACCTTATCAAAGCAATTACCAGGGTACCAGGCAGAATGTGAACCAGAGGCCTTTCCAACCTTATAATCTCATACCCATTAATGCAGTTAGGGACCTTGTCCCTATTCAAAATAACCTTGCAGCAGAGTATGAATGGTGTTTTCCATGCAATCAGCCACACAGTTAGGCAACTTGTTCAAATGGAGTGATAAATCAGGATCTAATGGTACAAAATGTTGTAGTTTCATAGCCAAACACACCTAATGATGGGGTTTTACAGCAGCAAGAACAGCCTCAGAATGATACTACCTTCCTAAATTGGCAGGAAGATGAGTTTTGTGGCATAAACAGAGATGATACTTCAGTTGCAGCAAATACGAGAGCTAAAAAGAGGGGTTATGAGATAGATCAAGCAGCAAATAAAGGAAAAGGACCTACTAATCCTTCTACATCCCAGATTCCTCATATTTTGCAAAGGAATGCTCAAGCAACTGCCAGGGAACAGCCTCATTTGTAGGCTGATATTGCTGCTGCAAAGTCACATCAGAAGGTAAACGTCACTCCACCTTTTAATATCATTAAAAATATGAAGAAGATGAATGTGACAATATCTATGTGGGATTCCTTAGCGATCCCAGGTCAAGAGGACATGTTACAATTTGCTTTGTCTGATTTAAAAGTGTCAAATGATGCAACTGTTGACCCAGCTAGGGTTGTTCTTACCAATTCATCCCAGGATAACAACAAGCAACCAAACAAGAGTGCTAAACCACTTCCATTTTATGTGTCATTAATAATAGGAGACAAGTTAGTACATAACTGCATGGTGGATAGTGGTGCAAGTAGTTCTGTAATGCCAAAACAGATTATAGACCAATTAGGATTGAAATACCAGCCCCTAACAAAGGGTGTGCTCTAGCTAGATGGCACAGCTGTTAACATTGTAGGTGTGATAAAAGATCTAGGTCTCACTTTGCACACCTACCCAAATGTTTCCATTTCCCAAGAGGTGTTCATCATAGATCTACCTCCTCATTTTGCCATGTGTTTGTCAAGAGAGTTCACAACCAAGATAGGAGGATATTTATCCTTAGATTCATCCCACATGTTTTTTAGGACCCGATATGGCACAAAAGTGACCCTAAAATCTGAATTGTTCGCCAAATATCACATAGAGCCTTATGTCCCAAGTGTTGTTAATGCAAATTACATTATTTCTGATATCCTGATCTTGTTGCTGCTCAAGAACTGCAAGCTGAAAGTATACCATAGGTGTTGTTAAAGGAGTGGGCCTTAGAAAATATTGCAGATGATCCTGAAGGACACATTCAAGAAACTAGTATGGGGGTTTACATATTGCACGAACCTGAAACAACAATTCCAAACCTTGTAAAGAATGCAAAAAAATTAGATAGAACAGCAAGATGAGGTATGGAAAATGTACTTTGATGGCTCTAGGAATAGGAATGAATCTGGTGGTGGTGCAATGCTTGTGTCTCGACAAGGTGACAGTTATTATTCTACTTTTCGTTTTGCTTTCTCTTGTACAAATAACACTGTTGAATATGAAGGATTGATTCAAGGTTTGCAGTGGGCAAGGAAGCGTAAAATTAGCTATTTGCAGGTGTATGGGGACAGCGAACTTATTGTAAATCAAGTCAGGGGACTGCATGTTACAAGGAACGATGTTTTTAAATGCTATAAACATAGGGTATGGGATATGATTGAGGAGTTTGATGCTTTCAATCTAATCTCTATTCTGAGAAATCAGAACTATCATGCAGATAGGTTAGCTGCAATTGGGGCTCAGTTTGATATCCTCAGTGATATTCAAAGAGAAAAGGTACAGCCTCATGTGAAAATAGTTGATAGGCCCTCTATCCCTAACAATAACATTCATTGGCAGGTTTTTGAGAGTGATGAGCAGGTTCTGCATTTCCTATTAGAAGAGGATGAGTTCTTTGTGATGAATCAGAACAAGCTCAAACAACAATATGATGATGATCAAGTTGTTCGGTTAAGGACTAATAAGTTGCCCAAAGGGTTGGTCACCTTGGAATCCATTTTTGGTACTGATGATCAGCTAAAAAAGAGAAAAACCAGCCTGCAGGTCAAAGAGGAACATTACGAGGAGCTGGAAATTTTTAAAGGTAAGCTTCTCAAAATTGGTAAAATCTATTCACCTGAGGATAGGAAAGCTTTTATTGCTCTTTGTCAAGAATTTGAGGTTGTATTTGCTTGGGAATACTCAAACTTAAAGAGGTTTGACCCTCATATTGCCCAGCATACTATAGAGTTAGAGCCAAGTGCAAAACTTGTAAGGCAAAAACAAAGACCTTTAAATCCAAAACTCGAGCCTCTAATGATTAAAGAATTAACCAAGCTGATCGAGGGAAATATAATTTTTCCAATCAAGCATACTTCTTGGGTCTCGAATCTTGTTCCTGTGAGGAAGAAGAATGGAGAGATTAGGTTGTGCGTTGCTTTTAGAGACCTTAATAGAGCCTCCCTGAAGAACCACTACCCGCTACCCTCAATGGAGCAAATTTTGCAAGTAGTAGCTGGTTCAAAAAGGTTCTTACTTGATGGATATTCAGGTTATAATCAAGTATTAGTCAAGGAGGAAGATCAGTTTAAAACGGGTTTTACCACAAAATGGGGCACCATGGCCTACAAAAGGATGCCTTTTGGTCTGTCAAATGTTGGCTCTACTTTTCAGAGAGCTATGGATATGGCTTTTAAATGTTTGCTTTATAAATTGGTACTTATGTACCTTGATGACATCACAATTTTCTCTAAGGATGCAGCTAAACATTTATCTCACTTGAAACAAGTATTTGAGAGATGTAAAGAGTTTGGGATATCTCTCAATCCCAAAAAATGCATTTTTGTTGTGCATGAAGGCAAGCTTTTAGGACACATTGTGTCAAAAGAGGGAGTTACCATTGATATAGAAAGAGTAAGAGCTATTTTGGAGAGCTGCCTTTACCCAATCACAAGAAGGAACTGCAAAGTTTTATTGGCAGAATTAATTTTTTGCGAAGATTTATACCTGACATTACAAATTTATTGAAGCCATTGACCTCTATGTTAAAGAAAAATGTGGTTTTCAGTTGGACGAAAGAGGGAAAACTCATCTTTGAGTCCATAAAAGAAGCGCTATCGGCTACACCAACTCTGGTAAATCCTGATTTCTCAAAAGAATTTATTTTGTATGCTTACGGCAGTTTAGATACAATTTCTGCAATTCTGGTACAGCAGCAAAGTGAAGGCTTTGAGCAGCCAATTGCTTTCTTTAGTCAAGGACTGGAGGAGTATGAACAAAGGTATAGTTTGATCAAAAAACATGTCCTTGCAGTGGTAAAGAGTCTCAAGAAGTTTAGGCACCTTATTTCTAACAATAAGGTATATTTGATAGTTGTTCACCCTAGTGTGAAAGAGTTTCTATTAGGTAAGGATGTTAATGAGAAAAGGGTTGGTTGGATTACCAAAGTCATGGAATATGACGTAGATATCAAGATAACCAAGCTCATCAGAGGTAGAGGACTCAGCGAACAGCTTACTACTGGGTCTGAAAATGAAACAGAGAAGGAAGAAGAGGTGCTTCTGACCATTGAAGATGAACATCAGGATGATACAACAGCAGTTGGAACAGGTTGGGTTAATGACATGATTCATTTTTTGCAAACTGGTGAATGTCCATCAAGTTTAGATAGAACCAAGAGAAGATATTTTAGACTACAATCTATTCCATATGTTTTAATTAATGGTATCCTTTTTAGAAAGGATTTTAATGGTGTGTTGTTAAGATGCATTGATAATGATCAAACTGACAAGGTGCTACATGAGTTTCATGATGGAACAGCAGGAGGGCATTTTTCCCCAAGAACTACTGCTTGAAAAATAATGAGAGCTAGATATTACTGGCCCAGTTTATTCAAAGATGCCCATGCATGGGCCAGAAAGTGTGTAAAATGTGCCATTTTGCCAGGCAAAGAAAGGCTACCATCTTTACCTCTGCAGCTGATTCAAGTAGAGCAGCCCTTCATAAGATGGGGCATTGATTTTATAGGTCTTATTAACCTACCGTCAAGTGCAAGCCACAGGTGGGTACTTATAGCAATAGATTATTTCACAAGGTGGACTAAAGCAGTGGCCTTGAAGGAATCCAATGAGAATGTTGTTTTAAACTTTTATTATGATTTGGTATCTAGATTTGGAGTACCTACGTCAATTATCTTAGATAATGCTTTAGCCTTTGTTGGATTAAAGATAACTGACTAGGCTATGAAGAATGGAATCTATTTGAACACTTCATCAAATTATTACCCACAGGGTAATGGTTTGGCTGAATCCACAAATAAGAATCTCATAAGGATTATCAAAAGATCAATGGAGGAGAACCAGAAAACCTGGCACACCAACCTGAAATCTGCATTATGGGCAGATAGAATAACTCCCAAGAGGTCTCTTGGAAACTCCCCATATATGTTAGTTTATGGAAAAGAGGCAAGACTGCCTGTGTCTGTAGAGCTGCCAGCACTTGACATCATGAATCAGTTGGAGATGTTTGAAGAAGAAGATCCCATGGCTGTCAGATATGCTCGACTTATGGAGCTTGAAGAAATCAAAGATAAAGCTATGAAAGTTATGGAGTATCATCAGTTTCAGAAAAAAAGAAATTTTGATAAGAAGGCCACTCCCAGAAATTTTAGGGAGGGTGATTTGGTACTCAAATGGGATGAGTTGAAAAGCAGGCCAGGGAAGCACTCCAAGTTTGACAGTTTCTGGAGTGGCCCGTTTATCATTACTGAATGCAAGGAGCACAATGCATTTCAGTTATCAAACATGGATGGAGAAAATTTGCCTATCCTAGTCAATGGGATACACCTAAAGAGGTGTTTTGAGGTATGAGTTGCCTTGTAAAACAGTAGATTAGGTTTCTTGCTTTCAATAAGTGTTGTTGTACAATAGTTTAGATCCCTTTTGTTTTCCCTAAGTGTTGTCTAGCACAATTAGATGAGTTGCTTTCAGCATTTTATTTTGGTTTTAGTCTTCCAATTTTCTTCATTGCTGATATGCTGAGTTTCTAAGGTCAAGATTGATTGTCAAAGGTATTTTCAAGTCTCTGTGTGACTCCATGCCCAATGGATTTTTAAGGCCACTGGTCTATGTGTTTAGCAGGCAAACATCCCTGAGAAGTCGCCAAAATGTTGACCTATTTTCCTCTGTCCAGAGTTAAATAGTTCACCTTGTATATTCCTTGAATATCCTTTAGAAAATAACCCTACAAGGTTTACATCCTTCAATTATCCATGCTCTGCCTTGCCAAAAAAATCCCAAAAAAACTTGTCTGGAGAATCTTTGAAGAAAACCCAGAAAAACCCAGAAATCTATGTGAACCCCTTTCATCATTGAAATCATTGTTGTGTCTACACCAAGATCACCATCACTCAATGAATCTGGTGCATCACCCTTATTTTCAAGTTTTCCAGTTTTATCTTTCATTTTCAAAGCATTCCTTCTCCTTTTTCCTCTGTAAATCCAGTAGATTTTAGGTGATAACCAGCTTAGGAAGTCGGCCTTCTTTGGAGGTCTGATCTCAGTTCACAAGGTCCCACACTTCAAGATCATTCCCATTGTGTCATTAGAATGCTTGGACTCTCTCCAAGCAGGGTGCATTTCTAGGTGACAAAACTTACCTTTGCATACTTTCATATCCATGCACATGTGGAAAAAGAGATGCTAAAGTTCTAGCATCTTCAGGACCTTCTCAACCATTAAGGAAGTGTATCTTGTACTATGAGTAGAATTCCATTAGATGGCCTTTCCTAGCGGACGCCACCACCTTCTCCTAAGTAGTAGAGTCAATCACACAATAGAGTTATTTTCTATCATTTTCTGCTTAGTGGAGGGGCTAGAATCACCTGTGTCAAAAGTCTACTAGTCTTGTTGGGTGGCCTTCCCCTATGCAGAATGGTGTCAAATATGTTGTTTTTCCTTGCCTCTTGGCTAAGGTATGTTGGTTCCCCTTGCCATCTAGGACTTGTAGGACAATTAGGAGGTCTTTTTTCCTCCCTCCAAAGAGCCCTCCCCATGGGTGATTCCTTGCCAAGATGATCTATCTCCTCCTCCTAGTGTAGCCATGTGCACCTAGTGAGTTGAATTTATGCCTTTATTTTTGTTGATTGTTTATTTTTGTTTTGATGGGTCATACATGCTAACCAACTTTTTATTGTTGTAATGATAAAAATTGCACATCCATGCCATTTTCACTTATGTTTTAGGCCCACATTGATAAAAGTCTCCTTAATGTTGTTTAGGGTAAAATATGAAAGATGAAGGGGGTTTGTTTGTGTTGATCCTCCTTTCACCACTAAACATTCAAGGACTTTCAGCCAAGTTGAGGAACCTACTACAGACCTTCTGTCACTTAGAACATAGGGGAAGATTGGAATTGTATGATTTTGTTGTTCAATTAAGCTCAATTATGCTCAAAACCCTAGTTATGCAAATTTGTGAACAAATGGACAAATTACGGAAAATGATCACACAGAGATATCAAATAACAATCAAATGCGTACCATATTTTGAAGTTTAAAAAGTGGAAAAGTCAGGGACTAATGAGCTGGTGCCCTAGTCCAGTGCCACAATTTTTGTCAAGATCTGGGAATCTTGTCTGCAACCTATTCCTGTTGTTCCAAAAAATTTCCTGTTGCAGGATCCAGAGGACTAATGAGCAGGTGCCCGAGTCCAGTTCCCTATTTTCTTCTCTGATCTGTAATTGTGATAGTCTGCACTGCTCTCCTGCAACTCCACTTTTTCTACTTTCGCAACTTGTAACCTGCAATCACAGAAAAATGAGTTGGGGGTTGTGGTGTTTAGAGGCTTGCCTCTGTCAAGCCCCGGAGAGACATTCAAGTCTTCAAACACCGTTGTCAGATAAAGAGTGTGTATCCCTGTGGGATAGAGGCAAAATCCAAATGATAAATGATAGAAAACATAATTGATATCACCTTGTAGTGAGGATCTCATGGAAGGAAGATGCTCTTCATGCCATGAGGAGATGGATGCCAAATCTGTAAATACAAACACAAGAACAACACAAATTCTGCTCTGCAACACACAATGAATGCCTTGAATCACCTACACAAAATCTTGTCAATCAAAATGTCCATCTACTATACATCTCTAGTTTACAAATGAACCTTAATCATGCTTATATATGCAACTACAAACATTCCCGTTAAGAATTTCGTAATTCAAACTTACCATGTTGACATAGTACCTAAATAATGGTCATAAACTGATACTTTGAAATTGGTCCTAACCCAAAATAGGGCAGGACTAGGGCACAGGCACCCAAGTCCTCCCCCCTATTTCAGGAACGATTTATGTTAAGTGCACCCCCTGAGTCCTATTTGTTATGAAACTTCAGGGTTTTCTCATCAAGAGTCATCAAAATCATGCAAGATGCTTTAAATGCATTCTAAAGGACTCGGGAGCTAAACCTTAATAGGAAAAAGTCCCCAAGGTTACTTTTTCTAACATAACAAATGTAATATACTTTTCCTCACTAATATACTTATCCCATTTGTAAATAGTGTTGGCCCAATGTTTTAGAGCGTTAACTATGGGGGATTGGGACCCTATCTATAGCCCACTATCCCATCTCTGAGATGTGTAGTGACTTCTTGAGGTTGTATCGATGCATCATAGAATTTAGATAACTAAAGGTTACCTTGGGTTAGGCTATGAAAAATCTTAAGGGGTATTCTGATATAGCCATAGGTACATGGAAGCTTGCAACCACATACAAAGACTATCTGAGGCCTAGGTATTAGATCCAAAATACTCTTCACTTCACTAGACCCTTTATGAGGAATCCAACTTAGCCAACAATGACAACTCTTCTAAGGATATTAAAAAATGCCCTAGAATATAGTTTCTAACCTAAAAAATAAAAAGAAACTAATTGTACAAGGGAAAACATTTGCAAAAAAAATGTACAGATTTAGTGCAACTATGACTTTAACCACTTTGTAATACCAAGATCCCTTTAGGGCGAGGTGAGAGCATACGCTAGATAGTTACAAATGACCCTAAATTGGTAAAGATACTTATAGGAATGGCCATAGAAAGAGCTCTAATACCACTTGTGATGAACCTACAAGATAAAATAAGTTGAACGCACATAAATATGTAGAAATGAGAGAAATGGAATGCTTTTATTTACTCCTAGAAACTCTACTCTTATATAATTTATTATTTCCATCCACTAATCGAGCATCCATTGATGATTCCTTTGTTACCCTTACAGAAGAGAAAGTCTCTTTCAAATAAAGTATCACTTTCTTTAATACCTTTTGTAAGGAAGATAGGCCAATCATTCAATCAAGTAAAACTCAATGATATAGGAAGAGCCTTTTTTGTTGCCATATTGGCTAAAGGATTTCACTTGGAAGTGAATTGGCAAAGGAGAGATGTTCAATTTCATAGACATTCCATTTTACTTTGAATACTCACTATCCATCCTTGGGTAATATGTTATGTAATGGTTTGAAAAGAAGATATCCTTCTAGATTACCAAGCTTCTCTCCTTGGTTGGTAAATTCTAGTTTTGGACCAAGGTATTAGTAGCAACTCATGCCTACTACTTCTCTTGTTGGGATCCTTCTAAAATTTCTTATGATAGGCTCACTAAAATTTACATGACTTCATCTTGGCCTATGCCAAATTTATGATAGGCTCACTATACATTTACATGACTTCCTCTAGGCCTATGCTGAATAGATTTGATAGATACACAAAGCTGATTGGGACATTTGTTGCTTAACCAAAGTAAAAGGTAGGATGGGAATAATTGATGTTTACGAATAAAATGTCATTCTTTATGCTAAGTGGGTGGTTTGGGCTATTGATTTTTTTTATACTTGGAATATTCTTCTTAGGTATCACATTGTCTCTAGTTCAATCTATGGAAAAATAAATTGCAAGGTGTTGGCTTTCATTCTCTTCTAGTCACAAGTACTCTAATCAAAATTACAAGATCCTCTATGGTTCAGAGCATCTAGAAGGACTTTGAGGTAGTTTAGCCCTTCCTTAAGTAGGTTAGAGATGGTTTTAGATCTAGTTTCTCTTTCAATGACCATAATCTTTGTTGGTATCTTATTATTAATAGTTCTAGTTTGCCCATGGTGGAAAATCCTGATATTAAATCTCTTTAGGTTTTTTACAAGGGCATCCATTCCATTAGAGACTTAGTCTCCACTAGAGATTGGATCCATGGTTAGTGTTGCAACAAATCTTTCATTTTTCCAATGCTAACTTGCCCTCCATCTTTCACATTCAAGAGCTAGTGCCTAATGTAATCCTTCACAAGTTATGCTTTCAACTACCTCTCACTTGGTGGAAGAACTAGAAATGGAGTTTCAACATGAATTTTAAGAACTGCACACTTGGGATTCTCTACATGGTCCTCAACCCCTTTTATCCTACCCTTTGCAATCTCAACAGACAATGAGCAGTTAATTCTTCCCCCTAGAGACTTGACTCTATCAATTTACATGCATTTGATAGTCTAGAATATAACCCAAAATTGACCACTTTCTTTAGTATCTAGTCTACCAAGGTCTTCGTATTGGTGATAGAATTTCACATATTGGCATTACTTGTCCAAAAGATGTCTTGCTTTTTGTAGAATGGATACATCCAAGCAATGTTTATGGACTTTCCCTAGGGTCTAGAGTGCTTGGAAATGGATTTAGAGATTTTCTCATCTCTTTTTCCAAGGATTTTTCTTGAAAACTACTTTGTTTGTGGATTTGACTTTTGGTAATCTTATATTACTAAAATTTAGAATTTTTTAGAGCTTTTATTTTGTTTCAACTCTAGGAGTATACAAAAACACCGTTTAATGTTGAGGCTATAGATTGTTCTTGTTCTCTTGATAAAAATTCATGTACTTACCTATGCATACATTCATATCCATGTACAAGTGGAAAAAACGATGCTGAAGTTCTAGCATCTTCAAGAGCTTCTCAACCATTGGGGAAGTGTACATTGTATTATGAGTAGAATTCCACTATATGGCCTTCCCTAGGGGATGCCACCACTTGCTCCTAAGTAGTAACGTAAATCACATAATAGATTTTTATGTCATTTTCTACTCAGTAGAGGGGCTAAACTCCTCTGTGTGTAAAGTCTATTGGTCTTGTTGGGCGGTCTTCCTTTATGTAGGGTGGTGTCAAATATGTTGTTTTTCCTTTGCCTCCTAGCTAAGGTATATCAGTTCCCCTTGCCATCTAGGACTTGTAGAAAAAAAATTATCAACCCCTTGATCATCCTTCCAAAGAGCCCTCCCCATAGGTGACTCCTTGCCAAGATGATCTTCCTCCTCCTCCTAGTGTAGCCATGTGCACCTAGTGAGTTGAATTGATGCTTTTATTTTTGTTGATTGTTTGTTTTTGTTTTGATGGGTCATACATGTCAACCAACTTCTTTTTATTATTGTAATGGTAAAATTGCACATCCATGTCATTTTCCCTTATGTTTTGGGCCCACTTTGATAAGAGTGTCCTTAATGCAATAATGAGTGGCATATTCTTGAAAGAAATTCCACTCATGATCTCATACCAACTTGATGCCATCATCACTCATCCCCCAAAATTTGCCTTGATTCTTAGATCTCCCATTCACTACCTTGAATTAGATTTGTAGGTGTAGAATTGATACATGTCATTTTGTAAATGTAGATTTGAACCATAATCTTTTAAATTTCAAAATTCAAACTTAACCTTGTTAACTCTCTCCTACTAGCCAAATTGTGAGCTGATCTAGCACACATTTGTGTGTTATGTTGTTGTATTTAAGAACCTTCATTATACCATTTGAAATCAAGTTGCATCCCCTAATTCATTTGCACATCATTATAGTAACATAATTAATGATTCTAAAAGCATTATTAGAGCATATATTAGCATACATAATCTTAAGCACCACTGCATCCTTGCCTACTCTTCAATCATTGTTCCAAAGCTATTGAATTAGTTTGCCTAGGGGCTCTAGTAGATCCTTGCTTAGCAAGTTCCCAAATAGTGCCTATAGACACCAACCCACTTTAGACACATGTACAACAAGTTGAGGCACATCAGTTATAGTTACCAATTCTCTACCAATTTAGTTCCACGAGTCCATGTTCAATTTCGTGCACTAGATCAATTCCACAAGAACAAAGATCAATTTTGTAGGTGTAACTTCAACCAAAATGAAGAATAATCAATTTATAGATTCTGAAGCATTCATTTAGACAGGACCCTAATTTTCAACATATTAAAGAATCAATTTCTAACATCTTGAAAAACATATTCTACCTTTTAGAATCCTTACTAAATAGTGTATTTAATTTACTTAAATTCCACAAATTTAACTACACATTTCATATTATCCGTCCAAACTCTTAATCTTAAAATATTATTATTGTTTAAAAAATTTCCCTACAATTATAAACCTTCTAATATATACTCTTATTTTCCCTTAAAAAAAAATATAATTCCAATAAAAAGAATGTAAAAATGTGAACGGATAAGCCAAAGCTATAAACAAAATTATAACTAGAACCATACTGAATTCTATTCGGGGCAAGACAAGCCGGCAGCGCATGTAAGTACTGAAAAACAAGTTGTACATTCTAACAAGAATGGTGATGGAGTGGAATTGTTGAAAGGAATAACAAGTAAATGATTTGGTTGGAGATAACAAGGAATTACATCAGCAAGACAGCAACAGCAGCTGCTACCTCTCCTTCCCACATCACATCGTTACCTACACTCCCTTATTCTTCGGCTTTTTCTCTTATTCAAAACACAGATAAACACAAAAAAAAGCTTCCCCACTGTTCCATGTCAAGGAAGTAGCAAGAATATTCAGCGAAATTTATGGAACACCACACACACAACATATTCTCACTGGACATATTTTATGACAGTGGACCCCAATTACAGGAACTAAAATGTCAGGAGCTCTAGATTTTAGTGTAGACATATATAAAGGTAGGGAAATTGTAATTGTAAGTAAAAGCTGGGTTTTAAAGTTTGAGTATCTCTCATGTTTAATTCAAAAGCGTGAGTAACTGTAACAAGGAAGAACAACATTTTCTGAAGTATAAAATTGTTAAAATAATTTTAATAACAATTCTTTTGAATGATATATCTGTGGTATCATGTGTTTATTTGTATCTACATTCAAATGCAAATATGGATTATATTAAAGCCAAGCATCTTCATTTTAAAAACAGTTCTTTTGATGATATCAGTGACATCATGTGTTTATTTGTATCTACATTCAAATGCAAATATGGATTATATTAAAGCCAAGCACCTTTACTAGTTAAAATAATTTTAAAAACAATTCTTTTGAATGATATATGAGTGACATCGTGTGTTTATTTGTATCTACATTCAAATGCAAATATGGATTATATTAAAGCCAAGCATCTTCACTATATATATATATATATAAAAGCCAATCATCTTCATTAGTTGAAGACCAAGAAATTATATAATTATATAGAGAGATAAAGTTTTAAATTTGTAATGTCGAAAATTACATACCTTGCAATTTTAGGTTATGTCTTGCTCCTGTCTTAGATTATCTCTCTTAAACCTAAGTCTGCCCAAAATCCATACTAAAGCATTCATATTGTCATTTTTTTAAGCACGCGTGTAAAAAATGAGAAGATTTTTCTAGGATGGTAGCACAACATGCTAGCATCATGATCCATACAACTCCTTAAAGCATATGTTACCTTCGCATGCCACCACCTCATAATGGCTACTGGCAGTCGTAACGGTCCCATGGACGCACCTGTTGGCAAGAGGCAATGCATAGCATTGATAGGTGTTGTCATTGATGGCAACTAAGATTGTTCCACACATCCGCAGTGCAGTATCTGATCTTACCGGAAGTCAGAATGATAATCTATCTAAGTTTGGTAGCCTGAAACAGAGCATATAGCAGAGTCCAGTATTTTGGTCAGCGGATCTCTCCAACTAATCATTAAGTGTTGTGGATCTGAAGAAGTGTAGAGGGACACCAGGACAATCTAAATCCAAGTTTTTAGCCTCCGGTGTCAATGGGATCAGAAGTTATGAACATCTGAATACCGAGTTCTTTTATGACAGAGCAGTTCAATGAAGAACAGGAAGACTTATGTAAATCCTTGTGCGGACCCAATAGAAGTGTTTTGATGAACTATGTATGAGATAGGATGTTAGTGGCCGACATGTATGATGATCTACATGTGTTATTTTTGGTACGCATCAATATTGGTGTATGGATCTAGCCGACAGAGCAGAGCACTCTTAAAAAGTTTTAAGTGTTTGTTGTTGCCGACTGGGAAGTGATTACAATTCAAGATAAGTTTATATAGCCGATGATTGTGGATATTTTGTTAAGAAGGTGGTCATGGAGAAAATGTGAAAAGAGCAGAAATCTAATATCCGAATGAAGGCAAAATAGAGAGAAGAGCAGAATAAAGATGAAGTGTACAAAGTCAGTATTTACACTCAACCGGAACTGATCTTCAACATTGTCAGACGCATCTTACCAGTTCAAAATCTCTGTAAATCTCTTGTAAATTTTCTATAGGTAGTGAGCCTCCACTTGAGCAGTGAGCTCGGGGCAGTGAGCCTGAATGCATGTGCATTCTCATTTGTAAAATACTTTTAACAGGGTATTAATTTTGTGGGTTAACCCCAACCGTGGTTTTTCCTTTAATCAGGTTTCCACGTCAAAATCTTGGTGTCAAGTATATTATTTATATTTCTGTTTATGTGATGATGAAATGCTTATTTCATTTATTTTTTAATAAGTTGAATAAAGGAAGAAAAGGTTAAATAAGTATCAACTGATTCACCCCCCCTCTTAGTTGACCGGACCTAATCCAACAATTGGTATCAAAGCTAAGTCCCTTTAAAAAGGCTTAACAGCTTAGGGAAGATCTGGGAAGACAGCAGAATGGATGAATATGACCTTCAAGGGCAACTTAATCTCACCCTAGATGATCTTGAGCAGTCCAAGGCAGAAGTTCAAGAGCTGCAAGACAATCTCAAAAGGGCAGAAGATTTCATTAAAGTTTTAAAAGAAAAATTGAGCAAATCCAATGCAAAAGGAAAGGAGGAACCTCTTCAACTGGGAAAATCTTATGAAGACAAGGCCTTGGATGAGAAGACAAAGGAATGTGAAAAGTTAACTAAAGAAGTTACTATTCTAAAACATGAGATGGAAACTGGAGTGATGAGACTAACCAAGGAAATTGAAGATAAAAGGAAAGTTGAAGAAGAGTTAAATCAAAATCTGAAAAAGAGATCTGAAGAATGCTGCAAATTGGATGCGATAGCTGGCCTTCTAGAATCTAATCTACAAGAAATCAGAGATAATGAAAGAGAACTTGAGAGACGGATTATCACACTCAAACATGACCTAGAAATTGTAAATGAGTATAAGGAGAAGTTCAAGATAAGTTCAGCTAAACTTGAAGCATTCATTGAAGGGCAGAAAAAGGATGTTGATAAGCATGAGAAAGGTGAAAGCTCCGGATCCGGATAGAGAAACTTTCAACCTAGGAATGGAAGAAACAGATCTAGAAAGCCTCCAGTAAGACAGCCAAATGCTCAAAGGTATCCATCATTCAATGGAAATTGTTTCAACTACAACAAATTTGGTCATAGAGCTACTCAGTCCAGAAGAAGAGTAAATCAAAATGGTCTATCCTTCTCTGGTCAATGCTTCAAATGTAACAGGTATGGTCATAGATCAAATGAATGCAGAAGTATGAAAAATAATCCCAATATTAGAAGAAATAGCAATTCTTTCAATGGTTATTGTTTTGGTTGCAATGGGTTTGGACATATGGCTAATCAGTGCAGATCAAGAGAAAATCAAGTTTATAAGAAAGGAAATGTTGTATGTTATAACTGTAATAAATCTGGTCATATTGCAAGATTCTGCAGAAGTAAAGACAATAGAAGAAAAGGTCCAATAAATAGAAAATCGGATGAGTACAAACAAGACAGAGGCAAAAGGAAAATTGATGTGGATGAGATACGGAGTTAAATGAACAAGATTTGGATAAAGAAAGATACAGTAAACAATGTTAATGAGTCCGCACCAGAATTTGGTGCTAACAATTCCTCCAGGAATTAAGTCAGAAAACTCTAGCTTAGGGGGAGCTACATAAAACATCAAATTCCCCTGGTCAATAAATGGGTGCCTGAATCTGGCACATTAACAGAAAATACTCTAAGTTAGTCCAGAACCTATGGAAGGATTTCTGAAAGAAAAGATGTTGATATATGAGGAACTGTCTAAACAATATAACTGGATACAATTAGGGCAACGCATTTATTGCAAAGGCAAATTAGGTAATGCAGAGCTTTAAAAGGTAACTTGATCACTCATTTGAATCACTCTGCATTCGAAGTAAACAAGAAGAAGAGCACTTGAGCTATAAAGTCCAGAGACTGAGGCAGAGAACAAATTCAGTCGGCAAGTGGTCAAGCCTAACACCGCGAAAGAAAAAGGTACCTCTCTGTAAATCTTTGAATCTGAAATCTGTTGAAATGGC